>JAHWFO010026121.1:369058-398576 GCA_023313115.1 Rhysida immarginata
AACCAAACGAGCATCCGCAAGTAGTATACTCATACAGTAACGAACCGGGTTATCCGGTCGCTAAAAGAAATACACAAAATCTAAGTGACCCAATGGAATCACTACCAGTTAAAGCTTGCTTAACTTTACAAAATACACAAGAAAAGGTTATCAAATATAAATCTCATTCTCTAAAGCAATAATACAAATAGTCTATAATTTGTCTCTAATCGCTTAGACTAAGGCTACAACTAATTGGACAGAAAACTTAGCAAGGCATTTTCAGATTAACTTATTTTACAATTAGCACAAGTCTTGGCCCCTTATGAAGGTTATGCCTGAACACAGACGCAATATACGGTAAATCACAAAACATTAGCTGGAGAACAGAGCAACGTATACAATACTAATAAAAGATTATGCGATACAAGTCCCGTCGATTAATAGAATTTAGAGTTCGGTCAGTTTTAGGAGAAACACCGAATAAGCTCAAACAAATCAAGTTCTGTCAGTCTTAGACTATTACAACATAAATCCAAAGCACAACGAATTTAATAAAATAGTCTCAAAGTCAAAAGTCCGCTCAGAACCAAATACAAACACCGAGTCTTCATGAAGAAGGTCCATAAGAGAAAATCTTATCGTAATAAACTACACCCCGTGTAGCTAACGTGAGCTCGCCAGGCGGGGAGGACACTAAAAGAAAGCAAAAACAATGAACAGACCAAAATTGACACACTAAATAAAGATATTATATCTTCCCCAACTCTTGGTCACAAACATTGGGCACACGTTTTAATTCTTTCCTTTTTCTATAATAAAATGGGCGTGAACTCCGCAATACACCAAAGCTTTACTTGCTTAAGTAAACGAACTCATACTGGGCCGAGAGGTAGGCGTTCAACCCAGCTGGAAAACAGCCTCGTATTGTCGAACGCCCGTCGAACTTCCTTCCGTAGAAATCACTTAGCACTATTCCCCAGACACCGGGGTCATAGCACAATAAATTGAAAGCACTTACACATGCGGTTGTTGAAACGGAGAGCGTTCTGCAAAACGTAACCCACGAGGTTACTCCATACGGGCTCGAACTCGCCGACGCTTTCCTAACGCCGGGGTGGCTCGTCGGAGAAATCGCCGCCTGCGGGGCTTCCCCGTCAAACACGCCTTGTCTCGGCGTAGAGTACGGACGACTCGTCGCGTCGTCGCCTTCGCTCGGCTCCGGATTCTGGCGTTCCCGTCTTTCACGGGCGACGGCGTAGAGACCTCTTTCCTCCGGATTCAAGCTGGTTTTCCTTTGGTCCTCTCGTTCCGAAGTCCGGATCACTCTCTTTTTTTCCGACGAAACTTCCCGTCAAGAAAGCTTCGATTCCACGTCATCAAGCTTCACCTGGTCTCCATTGGTTCTTCCCTGGTGACTGGTATGACGACACTGTCTGCCCCGCTCCTCCCCCGCCTTCGAATGGGTGAATACACGTGAGCGGTGAAAGCAGGCAGTGTCGCGGGAAATCACCTTTGGATTCGATTTCCGTGACAGGTAGATACAGTGTCCTTAATTTTGACGTATGAGCGACGCTGGGTGATGAAGCTATGAATCCAAGATAGAAGGGGATCACTGATGCCAAGGGCTTCTAGTTTGCTGTGGAGGATGATATGATCTACTCTATCAAAGGCTTTGGCAAAATCAGTATATATGACATCAACTGGCATAAGGCATCTAAGCTCTCAAATATGTATTTTTCGTATAACAGCAAGTTAGTAGTTGTTGATCTCCCAGTGACAAATCCATGTTGTTCAGGAGTAATGATTTGTTTAAACAAGTGCTGGATTTTGTCCAGGACAATGGATTCAAATATCTTTGGAATTACCGATTGAATAGTTATGGGTCTATAGTTAGTAACATCGTGCTTATCACCATATTTGTAAATTGGGACTACAAAACTTTGTTTCAAGAAATTAGAAAAAACGCCACTAGACAAAGAGTTATTAAATAAGATGAGCAAAGGGAGACATAAAGGTGAGGCACAGGATGAGATGAGGACTGGATGCAGTTTGTCAGGGCCGGGACTTTTCCTGGTGTTAAGGGCCAATAGTTTATTTTCAAGATCTGATGAAGAGATGTGAATTTTTGATATATCAACTTGGTTGCTGTATTCAGTTGTAGTGGTATCATGTGGAGCACTGCTGTCGACAAAGACTGAAGAGAAATATCGTGATAAACAAGTAAGTGCAGATAAACAACTAAGTGCAGTTGAAACTACACGTCTTTATCTACTGTTCCATACAGGCACCTGGACGATTTAAGCATTTATCCCAACGCTGCACCGGTTTCAGAATACCCCGCTCGTAGAACTCCGTCCGCTGTGAATACAGCTAATGGTGTACGGCATATTTGAGTTCCTCGTCAGTCTCAAACCTCTGACCACCCAGAAATCTCTTCATGGCACCAAAGAGGTGGTAGTCCTAGGGCGATAAGTCCGGATTGTAGACTGGGTGGTCCAGAACTTCCCAACCGAAACGAACCAGTTTTGCTTTGACGACGTTGACCATATGCGGGCGTGAATTGTCATGAAGAAGTCGAACATCGTTTCCTCTTTCTGGACGCTTATCCCGAATAGCACGTCGCAATTTAGTCAACGTTTCACAACAGGTAGCGGGCTTGACGGTTGAGCCACGAGACAGGGAACTCTGCGAGTAGGTTGCCTTTCATATCCCAAAAACTGTAAGAATAATCTTCTGAGTTGAAGGAGAAACTTTGAATTTTTTTGCGAACCGGAGAATGTGGATTCTTCCACACATGCTTGCAGTTTTAGGCTCAGGTGTGAAGTGCAAGATCCAAGATTCATCTCCTCTGACAATGCCATTCACAAACACATTTTCCTCCTGGTTGTACCGCTGCAGATGTTGCAGACTGCACGTCATTCTGTTGCCGGTCTGTTCGGGTGTCAGACTTTTTGGAATCCAACGCGAACAGATTTTGCGGTATCCAAGCTTCCCAATCAGATCCGTAGGATATGTGAAACGTTTTACTCACTTATTTCAAGGAAATGCGACGGTTTTCTCTGTGTTGTTAATGTCCTCGATAATGGCTGGTGTTGCCGCTGAACGCTCTTTATCGACAAGCCTAACTCTTTCTTCCCCATTTTACACCATTTGCACACGTTGAAATAGTCCAGACAATCGGCACCGTAAACCTCTATTATTTCCCCATGAATTTCAGCGGGTATCATGTCTTTTGCGAAAAGAAACCTTATAACAGCTCGCTTTCTTCCACGGTAGACGATGTGATAGCGGCGGCCATATGTAAAACGACTGGTAGCACGTAGTGCGCGTGCGCAGAAACAATTTTTGTTATGCAATATTTGTGCATGTACACAGCCTTTTTTGGCTATGTTAAGTTTTACACAGCGTCTATATTTCCTCCATTAAAAAATAAATGGCGTCAAATATCCCGTCGTATTATATTTTTTTAATACTCTTGTACAATTGTTCTTCGTCTTCAGTGTTAATTTAATACAGGGTGCGTTCACAAAGTTTCAAGACTGGTCTCAGAACAAAACATTTATTAAACATTTTTATACAGCGCACTAAAAGTCTTCGAAATATGACCCTTGGGCATCAACACAACGCTGCAAGCGTTTTTTCCATTGTTCATAGGCTTCCTGGAACTCTTCGCATGGAAGGCTGTCAAGGGATCTCTTAAAGTTGCCTGGACCGCTGGAATCCTATCGAATTGCTTCCCTTTCAGGTCGAATCGCTTCCCTTAATTCGGGGGAACAGAAAGAAATCTCTGGGGGCTAGATCGGGGCTGTAGGGTGGCCGGGGCAGTGTTGCCAAAGTTAAACTTGGACAAAACTTCACCGGCGGTGAGCGACGTGTGAGAGGGCGCATTGCGTGGTGAAGAACCCAATTGTCTTTGATCTCCTGGCGGACGCGGCAGAGTCGATCCTTGAAACGCCGGAGCATTTTCGACTCTAAATTTTTGACGCACTCTCCGAGTTTTCAACGGGGGTCACTGACACGCACTGCTCACTCCAGCGTCTCGGAAGTAACTGCTGCTGGTGCTGTCTGTTAGCTGACCCCCCCCCCACTATTCACCCTGTCGGTGGAACCGATCTGCGCGCCCTCCCCTACTCAGGAAAAAATTAGTCTTGAAACTTTGTGAACGCACCCTCAGGGAGATTCTAATATATGGGACAAACTGCGGGAGGTAGTTTCCCATATCAAAACATGTAAAAAGGCCACATAATTATATGACCGGAAGTGCTTTGTTCATGACTTATCCAGTACAAAGGCACAAAGCTTCACTATAGTGGAAACGAACAATATTTATTGGCGATATTATATGTAGTTCGTACAATACCACTATGTTAGAATATGTTCGAAATGTTCTCCGCATATGTCGGCACACGCATGGACACGATAGATCATGGACTGTCGCACCTTTCATCGATCCCATGATGGTTGCAGATGGCTTCACAGGCGTCTTGACGTAGCATCTTTACATTTGCACTGGGTGTTGCATTCACTAGGGCTTTGTCACGAGGATCTAGCAGAGTAAGACAAGAGACAGAACGTGAAATCAGAATCAACGGTAAATTTTATTCTTGCGAAATAAAGTTTATACAGTGGAAGCAAAACAAAGATAAAGGAATCCAAAATGGTTCCCGTTAGAAGAATTGGATAAATGTTCATATAGGTGAACCACACCCCAAAGAAACCACGCCGAACTGGGATATCCCGCTACTTGTCAAGAAGAACTCGAAGGAAAGTCCCAATGGCGTAGATAGAGCTTCCCTGCGTAGCTAAATGGGCTCGGAGAGGAGAAAGCATACTAACTTTTCTGCCTCAGCGTAGTACTGGGGGAGCACAAACACTTGCTGTACTTTTCAAGTAGATAACTTGATCCCACGTCGTAAGATGATAAACAGGATACGTTGCACCTGCACGCCGCTAACACTACAACACTACAACTTAACACTTGTCGAATAAAGGTAGAATAGCACACCGCTCACTTCGAAAGCACAAATTATGAGCGGATGAACGCGCACGCTAGTCGAACACCAAAACACAATTAATCTTGGAACTTCAAAACACAAACACTTGCTTATTATGATGCTTAAAGCACCGTATCATACGCTTACAAGACAGCAAGCAAATAGCATTTATTACGTTTTAATTACGATGTGCGAAACTACAATACTATATTTTGAAAATAGGGATTACTCCCCTGTATTCAAACACAAAAGATACAGCACTAGAACTTGAAAATACTAAACACACTTATGGATTACACTGCCCCTGCTAGGGGTAAATTGCACTTCACTTTCGTAATTAAACACAAAAATTTACACCACAAAGTAATACGGGATTTTGTAGCACAAGCACTATCTTGGAGCCGCACTTCACATTCACCAACTATTAAGCACTTTGTGAAAAACAAAGAAAACACATCATTTAATAAATTGGTTGTCAGACTTTTATCAGTAAGTATTTCTGTAGTCAAACTGAAATAAGTAGGTGAGTCACAGTAAAGAGATACGTCTCTGTAGAGATCGTTTAGTAGGGAATGAAGAAAGATGAGGACGAATACGTCCGTTCACGTTCGTGTACAGAAAAAAAAAAAACATATTTATTTACATAGTACATCACTCATGCGCCTTTAGGATAAATGTTGGCTAGAATTCATTTCTGATATTCCCCCAACAGACAGCGACCTGTATTCCTTTGGCTATAATAAGTTTCATAAAAATTCTCTTTCTTGAAATAAAGTAAATAATCAGTGTGCAATACTTGCGATACTCCGCATTAAGACAATCAATAAAGAAACGGAATCGTATCGACGGTGCTCTTTAGTTAAATAAATTTAACGCAGTCGGTTCTTGTGCGTAAAATCTTGAACAGTAATAAAAAGGAAGAAATTGCTACGGGGACCGCTCACTCTTCACTGAGGTAGAAGCGGATAACAAATGCCTCGCTTCACAGAGTAACGCGAACGAGTCCGAGAAATTCCTCACAGACAATTTTCTTATGACGAGGAAGAAGAATTCTCCGCAAGCAAAAATAGGAGGCGTTATGGGAATAGCAACGGAACCTGTGGTAATATTCCCCCTGTTCCTCCAAAACTATATTCAGCTAGGGAGAACGGGAACACACCCAGGATCTCGTCACATTCGAATAACCTGGCCGTCTCATGGCAAAAACTGCGTAGAATAATTCTATGAGGGAATTATTAACTCTGCCCTGAAATACGGTCAGATATTGAATGCTGATGGTTTGTACCGATAAAGGGATGTCACCAAAAAATAAAATCCTACCGTGTTGAGACGTAAATCGTTGAAGAAACACGAATTCGCCCGTGTTGAACATGAACGTTCCATCCGCTGCCGTCGAGACACACAGGGTTGAAGGCAGCTCGCCGCCACCATAGAAAAAGTCGCTTTGTTCGCCGACCACCGTCGCAGTTTTCCAAATAACCTTCGTCACCTAGCTTACTGGCGGGCGTCCTCGGGATTTTTCTTAACACGTAGCCGTTATGGTACACTTTTCCATTCCCTAAAAGTTCCTTTGCTTTATTTCCATTATTAGTACAACCTCCAATTACAACAGATCAAATGCAAAAATAAATGCTTAAACTACAATGATCATACTATGCTATACTACAGCTGTTATGACTTATAACAAGGAAAAGAAGGAAAATTATCAAAAATTAAAAGCAGGGGGGAAGGAATGTTACCTCCATACTTGTTTCTGTCTCTCTTTTCTTTTACGAGCACATGATCCCTTCGGGATGACCCCGTCAACGTGATGCGCTGGTCTTACGTCATCGGGTCTGTAATCTCTTGAGAATCGCTATCGTTGACGGAATCCACAGGCTTTAACGTGCCCCCATAGATAGATAAAAGTTGACCGGAGTGAGATCGCGCAGGCCTATGTGTCGATCTAATAAATATTACTGAGCGTCTCCTGAGCACATGCCCCCATAAGTTTATTTGTATAGTGTCCTGAAGGATTGAGAACCATAGTAAGCCCTCTCCATCTACAATGGAAAACCAGCTAATGACATTTGAAGCTGCAGCTGAGGGTTATTTATCATATTTTCAAATGGCCCATCATCATCGCTTGAATTATGTGTAGCTGAAATGTGCGGGAGCACCATCATGAATGAGACACCTTGCTCTAAAGTCCAGGACACATTCTCGAGGAGGTCTGGAAGCGTATTAATGATGAACTCCCATGTATACACTCACTCACCAAAAGTCATGGCACACCTGCCTAATAACTTGTTGGGCCCCCTCTGGCCCGGATAACGGCGGCGACCCAACGTGGAAGAGAGTCTACCAGTCCCCGGAACACATCCACAGACACTGCAAGCCATGCCGTCTCCACTACACTCAATAACGATGCCGCATTTACCAGTTGTGTTGGTGACGACCTGACAGACCGTTCGATGACGTCCCACAAATGTTCAATAGGATTGCAATCCGGAGAACGTGCAGGCTAAATCATTGTCGTGAAGTCTGTAGTATGTTCCTCCAGCCACTGCCATGTCACATTGTGTGGAGGCCCATTATCTTGCTGGAAGATGCCGTCGCCCGCGAGGTAAAAACAGTTCATGAAGGGGTGCAGGTGGTCCCCAAGCAGATCATCGTAGGAAGTTGCAGGCAGTGTGGATGTCAGACCAGTATAGAGTCTCCACCTGCCTGAGTGTCCCCACCTGGCAAGCGGGGTACATGGCTTCGTGTGGTCTGCGGCAGACACGGACACGATCATCGAACCGATACAGCTAAAACCGTGACTCGTCAGCCCAGGCAACCCTTCGCCAGTCCTCAGCGGTCCAATGTCGATGTTGATTGGCCTAGGCTATGCATTGCCGACGATAAGCAGCTGTCAAGAGTGGCAACCGTCGTGGTCTCCTGCTCCCAAAGCCTGCAGCTGCCAAGGTTCGCTGAATTGTCGTCACGGACACAGTTGTGGGATGTCCCTGGTTATATCGCATCGTGATTTGGCCCGCTGTCACCCCTCGTTGGGTGTACTCTCAATAGACCCTTGCAACGGTTGTGCGGGAAAATTGCAGGGTGTTGGCTACATCTGATATTGAAGCACCCATCCTTCTGGCACCAACAACCATCCCCCGTTCAAATGCGGATAGCTCTCGGCGTGCTGCCATTTCTGCAACTAGTTTTGCTTATAATGATTGTGTGATATCAAGGAATCCTGTGCACCTCCATTCCGAGAATGGAAGCAGTGGGATCTGTCTCATTACGGACAGGGAAACTGATTGGAGGGGTGTGCCATGATTTTTGGTGAGTCAGTGTACATCATCAGTAATATTTACAAGTAGAGCAGTTTTTATGGAAAAATGTTTTCTTTCTTGCTTTCTTTCTTCCACAGTTTCTGATGAACCTTCTTAATTCCACACATTCTTCTTCAACTGCTGCTGGTATCGAGCCATCCTTGTACCGCGTGGATTTTCTATGACTCACTGAAGTTGATTGTAGCAGAGCTCATCAACAACAAGCGACAATCGAACAGTGAAGTGTACATTTGTTCAGGTGAGACGAAAGCAGTGCTTTCACGAAGCTCACCCTCCAGGATAAATTCCACATGAAATACGCTGAAATAGGCAAGAAGCCTGACTATCCACAGAGGTCTTCCACATTAGGAAAAAATAATAAGATTGACGATTGTCAGAAGATTGGGTGAGGGGAAGCGGGAGGGGGTGGTATCACATCTTCCAATAATGTGGGAAGGAAACGTTGCCAATGTCTTCGAAGTACATGTAGACATCAAGGACATGCCTCGGTTTTCTATACTTTGTATGCCACTTCATTTCCATCAGGATATTCAGTATTCCAGCCACCAGATTATTATCATGGATCTTCATCGTCTGCACCATATTCATCAGGATATCTTGGATACACTTACCAAGGTGAGTCATGTTCAGATCCAAGTGAATAAAATGATTTTTTACGATCCTTCTTCCAAGCTGGGCAATGGCCCTCAGGGTAACATTCTGAAACGACTGGAGTTCACTTCATCTGCTTTTACATATGATTGCCCACACATGCATGCCATAGAGGAGGATGGCCCGAATCATCAACTTGTACAGTAGCATCTTATTGTCGATGCTGAGGGCACTGTTTCGACCCAGGAGAACTATGAGGCTGCACTTAGCCCTCTTCGCTTGGTTCAGAACACAAGTCACGTGACAGTTCCAAGAGAGTCTTGAGTGGGTTATAATGCCAAGTTACTTGTAGTTGTCGACCCATTCGAGTTCCTTATTGAATAGGACAAGAGAATCCGGGAGACGCTTAAGCTTTTTGTTGAGGTTCAGTTTCCACCAATTAAACCAGTCTTCAAATTTTTTCAAGTCGTTCTGCAGACGAGTAATAACGTGAGATCGCTGGTGCGCCCAAGCCATGATGGCAGTATCATCAGCATAGAAATATAAATTACATTTTTCTGGTTTTGGAAAATCATGTGCAAAATAATTAAACAAAACGGGCCCGAGGACAGACCCTTGTGGGATCGGCCTTTACCTTGCCAACTTCAGCTTGATAAAACCTGTGCTAAGAAAGGATTTCACCATCAAAATCAAATCAGAAGGAAACTCGTCTCTAATCATCTCTAATCATCTTGTAGATTAACTCTTCGTGCCCTGTGTTGCCAGATTTAGTAACTTTTTTAAAGCCTTTGTCCTTTGTTGGACATTGTTAAACAATGCACAAAAAATGAAAACAACGACAAGCGCTTTAAAAAAGTACTAAATCTGGCAACACTGTTCGTGCCACACATGATCTAAAGCTTTACTGATATCAAGAAAAACCACGGATGGGCGGCATGAAAGCCGAAGTGCTCTTTCCGAAATAGATCATTGGTGAGACAGTGGTCCTTGAACCTGGTGAGGATCGTTTTCTCCAATATTTTGGACATCGACGGGAGTAGACTGGTAGGTCGGTATCTCGCGGGAATTGCAAGATTTTGCACCTTCTTGGGGATACTTAACACAATAGATTGCTTCCAAGGAGTCGGGAAGTAGGAAAACTTCTAGCAATCGCTTATGATATTCGAGATGTCATTAATAATGTTGTTCGGCAGATTCCTTAAGACGTTATTATTTACTTTGTCTCCTCCTGGAGCGTTCCTCATTTTCAGATTATTGATGATGGTAGCTATCTCGCCGGTCTCGATGTTAATCTTCGATGTAAGTTGCGGGACTTCATCAAATTTGATAAGACCATCTTCCACACGATGGGACACGAGTTGATCCTCGGGATTATTTTTATCAGGGGTAAAAGCTGCATTTCCAAAACATCTGCAATTACTGGGCTTTATCCTGATCCGCTTGCACATAATTAACTTGAGGAGTACGCAGTAGAAGAAGCGTATCATTCTTCTTCTTCTGTAGAGTTCTGACCATGCTCCAAATGGAATTGTCGCGAGTCGACAAGCTCTTCAGTTTGTCATTCCATCTAGCGTCGCGTAACTCTTTCACTTTATCCTGGACTCTTCGTACTAATCTGTTGTATTTGGTCTTTAGCCAAGGTACACGATAACGTTGCCAAAGCCTACGGGTCTTGTTCCTTTCTGCAACCAAGCGTTGGATTCCTGGAGTAAGCACAATTCGATAAGGAGATTTATTTTTCAATGGATAGGCACTAGCTTCAGTGGAACTATTTATTCGCCTGGTGAGGTCTTCAACACGTTGATCGACGTCATCCGCACAGTTTGCTCCGTCGAGATAGCAGTCATGATCCTTTAGGATTTCTTTGAAGAGCTTTCAATCTTGATGATGCTTGACTTCTTCTCTGAAATTGATGCTGACATTGTCAAAGTTTAACGCCACAGGCTTGTGGTCAGAAGAAAGGTCATCAATCGTGAAGATGTTGTATGGCTTGAAGAAACACTTCATCAGTGAGATATCCAACATGTCACTTATAAGGGGATGGTCACAGTAGTAAGTGTCCTCCACTGACCCTGCAGCAATGATGTCATCCTTACCTTGTATATCGGTATAGAATCATGCCATTGCAATTCTGCGTTCTGGAGTTCCATCTTGGATGCTCGGCATTAAGGTCACCAGCCAGGATAACTGGAATGTCACCATCGAAGAGTTCATCGAGTTCGTTAACGTCTAGAGTATGTTAAGGTGAATTGTAGAGCGCCCCGAACTTCACTTCACCAAGGGAGACGGCATTGATGATGATGGACGCCGATTCCATACCTGCATAAGACTTGGAAACCAATTCTTTGTGTTTAATTCCCTTCTTGATAATGATCGCAGCGCCACCAGAGGCACATCTTGCAGGGTTTGAAGCCATACGATCGTAAAGGTACGCACAATAACAAGGTAGCTTGAAATCTCGGCTTGGCTTGAGGTGTATTTCACAGAGAAAGGCAACGTCGATTTCCTGCTTCAACAGAAAGTTGATTTCGGGGTAGGGGGACCCCCCCCCCCCCCTAGGGTTCCATATCACACGCCGAAGTTCAACTTTGTTGATCCCAGTATAATGTCGTGTAACCATGAAATTTTTAAGAAACCCTTATAGTTGGTCGTAAGGAGCCCACTCAACTGTGGGTAACGTTTCCCTAGATTAGTATACAAAAGACTATTCGTCCAATTTGTTTCTACATACCTTGTAAGTCGTTAATGTGGAGACCCTTTTCCTCCGGCTTAGACACTTCAGCTGCAAAGGATTTGTCCGCGGTCACTTTGGAACTACAGGGTCGGGACACATTAATATGACCACGTGCTAGTATCCGAAATATCCACCTTTGGTGGCAAGCACAGCAGCTAGTCGACGTGCCAGAGAGTGAATAAGTCCTCGGAAGGTGGTTGCAGGTATCTGAGACCATTCGGCGATCAGTGCATCCCGTAATTCCATCACCGTGCGTGGTGGAGGGTCCAGCTTGCGGACATGGCGATCGAGACGGTCCCACAAATGTTCAATGGGGTTGAGGTCCGGGGAGTTTGGTAGCCATGGGAGTAGCTTGAATTCATCTTCATGCTCCTCGAACCAGTCGTGGAGAATTTTGGCAGTATGGTAGGGAGCATTGTCCTGTTGAAAGGTGCCATCACCCTGAGGAAACACTGTCGACATGAACGGGTGTACCTGGTCTGAGACGATCGTCAGGTAACGAACAGCATTCAGTGTACCCTCCAGCGGGGGTGACTTTCGGTGAAAATTATGAAAGTTAGGCAAAAAGTGTGCACGAATGTGTAAATCCACCCATTTGGATATCAGTGGACTCGGACCATACCACGAAAACATCCCCCAAACAGTCACACCTCCCCCACCAGCCTGTCTTCTGCCAATGATGGTCTCAGGATGCCTATTCTCAGATGCTTCCCGGCGAATACTCCATCGTCCGTCCACTCTGTTCACCAGAAACCGCGACTCGTCAGAGAAAGCAACCCTTTGCCACTCGGCCGAGTCCAATGGCAATAGTCCATTGCGAATTGGAGGCGTTTTCGGCGATGCACAGGCATCAGCATGGGCGCTATTATTATACGCCTGCTCTGGAGTCCCAACTCAAGAGGGATCGTTGCACTGTCTTGGTGCTGACACGCCTAGTGGCCTCACTGTTCATTTGCTGTGTCAATTGCTCAACAGTGACACGCCGATTGGTCTTGGCCAGGCGTCGTAACCGGCGCTCGCCTCTAGGATCGATGGCCCGTGGGGCCCCACAGTTACCTCTTCGGTTGCTCGAAACTGTCTGGTTCGTCCAGTCGCGGTACACCTTCACAACGGCAGCCCTAGAGCAGTTCACAAAGGTGGCCGTTTCTGAAATGCTGCCCCCCTTGGCCCGATAGCTAATGATCATCCCCTTTTGGAGGTCCGACAGGTGACTTGCTCTGCCCATGACGGCGACAACTGCTGTGTTAACGGATGCTATTACACGTCTGCTGTTGTCAGCTTTTAATGATATGCAATGATTTTTAATCTGCATACCATGGGACGTTCCAACATGTTCGAGGAGAGGTGGTGATATTAATGTGTCCCGACCCTGTATGTATCCTTTTAACCTGGGGGTATTTAGGACATTTCGTATAGCTTGAAGTGTGCTGTCCTCCACATCTTATACACTTCGAGGGGTCTTGTCCTATAATCTTGGGGCAGTCTCTTGACTAGTGCCCCTCTGCGCATTTGTTGCAACAAGGATCTTTCGTGTAGCCCATGGATGCGTGTCCGAATCGCAGGCAGTTGTAGCACTGTAGTGACTTCTTGTTCTTTCAGAAGACTTCTACTAGAAAATTGCCAGTGGACGATACGAGTGATACTCTTCAATGACTGGTTATGTTCGCTGTTGGGGAGCAGAACCAAAACCATAGGCATATCTATTAATCCTTTGGCTTTCCTAAGTCTGAAGACCCTTTTCCGGGAAGTAGTTAGCTCTTCTTAGGTCTTCATGAAGGTCTTCCAGATCATACATTACCTCCGCATTTCGAATCACGAACTTCAATACCTTCTCGGACTTTAGTTGATGGTGCTGAATTTTCAAAATATCGTCAGCTTTGATACCAGCGACTAGTTTCTTATAAATAACTTCGTCTAGGCATTTCACTTTTAATGTCTCTGATCTGCCAGTATGCATTATGATTTTTTTCTAGTGATACATGCTTCTTAATCTCGTCCAGAATTTCTTTAAAAGGCTTACTATGAGTGCATATGATAATTGGTGGGACATATGAACTTTTACTTACCTTTTGGATGAGTTTTTTGGTCGAGACCTTTTATCGCGTTTTTCTCTGGCAGCAGTAAAAACTTCGTCATTGACGTTGGCGAGCTTTTTGAAGTATCTAACCTCGTCTCTTTCTCGGATTTCTTATTTTTCACTTCAATCCAGGCGTTGTAATCAGTAGTAGGGTCTTCTGTTTTCCTTTTGCGACTGGGGTCTTTTCGCTGCCACATAGCACCGGTGTTAAGGAGGCGTCCATATACTCATCCTGCTTCTCCATATCAGGAGTCTGTTCGATATTGGGACTAGTACCCACGGACTTGGTTGCAAGAGCATTCTTAATCATTAAATCGAATTTTTTAAGTAGAACTAACCTTTGTTCTTGAAATTTCTTATCCATTTCTGTCATCAATTGTTGGCATATATCATTCTTTAGTGCTATCTGGTTTTCACTGATGATGGCATCAAATGCAGCAAAACGCTTATCTCTGGTGATGACGTCATTGTATTCGAACTCGTGGGAGAACTCTCCTTTATTTGGCATACTGAAGACGCTGTTCGGAAGCTGATGAGGTGTTTACAACAAACAGTCATCCTTAAAAGGACGCACCTAGCTCTAAAAATAAAATTAATTCTACGCTAGGTTTGCGAGAAAATTAATTGTACGCCAGGGGGATATTAGGTGGAATGAGAAACGTCCTTAATCGGGTTAGCAAAGAAATTAATCCCAACGCCAGGAACCCAGGAGGATGGTGGGCGTCCTTAATGTGATGGTTACGGGAATATTAATTCCAACGCCAGGGACCAGCACATAAGAACTAACAGAGAAGACGAGTCTCGCCCTGGAAAGGGGTGCATCGAGCGATGATGAGATGAGAGCAGAGAGCTGTACCTGACCTGATCAAGTTAAGGATGAAGTCCTGTATCCGTTCGAACTCATCAACCAAGCATTCCGGTCATAAATAGTCGATGTGACCACCTCCTATTTGTGATGTCAGCACTAAATAACCAATCGCAGAAGGCACTAAATAATTGAGGCAATAAATAACGCGTCATCAGCAGATTGGGTGAGTACGTATTAACACTTTGTTGTAGGCATTCGTAAAACATTTCAATTGTTGCAATGCAGAATCAGAGGGATTTATCAGACGATCAGAAAGGAATGATTATTGGCTTTCGGGCTAAGGGTGGCAGAATTTCAGAAACTGCGGAGATTGTGAACTATGCGCCTGTTGCTGTGGTTAAAGTGGCATGGCAAAATGGCACTATAGAAAATAAGCGGCATGGAAAGTGTGGTGCTCCACGAGCGAGAGATAATAGAGGGGAACGACGGCTTCGGCGGTGCGTTCGCGCGAATTGACGTGCTACAGTGGAGCAATGTACTGCCACCTTAAGTGTGTCTAGAACGACAGTTCAGCAAATGTTGCTGCGTGTGGGGATCCATAGCAGACGGACGATGATAGCACCTATGCTAACGACTGTGCATCAGCCGAAGAGGCCGTAATTTGCACGGCAGACACTGGACATCCACTAATTGGCAAAAGGTTGGCTTCTTACGTTCTAGCTTCATTCAACGGATGGACGTTGGTGGATACGGCGAGAAACGTCACCATTCTGGACGGGAACAAGCTGGCGGTGGCAGCATTATGGTCTGGAAAATGTTTTCGTGGCATTCTCTGAGTGCACTCATCATTGCGATTGGCAACATGAATCGATTTAAGTACGTATCTTTGCTGACCATGAACACCCATACATGGATATTGTTTTCCTGGGCATGATGGCATCTTATAGCAGGACAATGCGACATATCATACTGCTAGAATTGTACGTCAATAGTTTGAAGAGCACGAGGAAAACTTTACTGTAATTCCCTGGCGCCCAAATTCCCCGAACCTAAACCCAATGGAGCATCTACGGAACCAACTCGATCGGGTCATTCGCTCCATGGATACTCCACTTCGCAGCCGGGCAACAGTCGTCAACAGAGCTGCAGTCAGTTTGATTCAATATCCTTATGAACACTTTCCAGCAATCATTGAGTCTCTCCCAGCCCGTCTAGCTGCTGTTCGAACTGGTGGTTATTCCGGATATTAACAACTGATAACATTAATGTCACTCGACTATTTATATGACTGTTTTTTTTGGTTTTTGTATGGACCCGCAGTTTGTCCCCTAATTTTAGATTTATCCTGTATTAATCGTGATAAGATGAATATAATCTTATGGCACGCTGGCCACGGGATAATATTTTTATTTTAATTCAATAACCGACTTCGTCCTCACTTGTGTGTTTTTTCAATGTTTTTGGCACTTGGATTTTGCACATGGACATTATTCTTTATCGATGTAAAAATTCTATCAAGTTCCAAAATTTCTGAACGAATAAATTTGTGGACAGTCACGGAAGAATATGTGATGAAATTTCAAGGACTTACATAAGTGACTCCTATCTTATCCAAGAATTGTTTATTTTGATTCAATTTTTTACGCTATTCAAAAGTTTGATACATATATTATTGATATTTATGTCCTTAACTTTTTGTGTCATTTCTTTGAAATTGTTTTTTAGCAATTTGTATATATTCATTTCAATTTTAAGCTTAAGTTTTTAAGCCTAAATTTTGATTTATCCACGATAAGAATTTTTGTCAGTGGATAAACCAATTTTTATTTTGGTTTATTGATAAACCAATTTTATTTTTATATTTATTTTTATTTGTAAAACTTTTTTCTTGTTGAAAATTAAATTTAAAAATTATTTATTGATAAGTATTAATTCTTCAACGTATAATTATTTTATTTGTTATATACCCGGTAATCTTATTAATTAAGCAGTATTCGAGGGTTGTACAAAAATGTTTGTAAATTTCCCCCAAACTATTAACCTAAAATGCTTTTATGCCACCAGACTAATTCTAGAGTAAAATTAGAAGTATTTTAGATTATTCTAATTATATGAATTTTATAGTAATTGTTGCAGAAAGAAAGAACAGTCATCGAGAGTTTTATCAATACCGCCATAGTCTTTTAATCCTCTGGTCTGTGCACTCGCGCAAATTCCGTTTTTGGAGTCAACAATTGGATTGCTGATTTTTTCCCCCTCTATTGCTTGAATTTGGCTACAGCCCAAACTTAAAATGTATTTTAACGATCGTACAACCATAGTAATAGAAGAATTGTTACTATGGTACAACCAACAAAACTGTCAGCTAATGTTAAGTATTTGTTGCTGAACACGTAATGCATTCTTAAGCTTAAAATACATTGTCATGTTTGGGCTGTAGCCAAAGTCATGCAATAGAGGGGGCAAAAATCGACTCTTCAGTAAATACAAGATAAGAGGAAAAAGGTTTTATCAAACTAAGCTTTTATAATGTTTTATTTAGTGGCAACAATACAGCTTAATTTTGCAACAATAAACAATAGATACATTTACCTCTCGCCATAACGAAATGTCCAATTGTTACAACAATCAATTCGTAGTAATGAGTTAGTACCATTAGAACACGAACCAATGAACCGATTTGAAAATTTTTTTCTTTATCATAAATTGTCATCGATTCTGCATAAGTGTGTCAAATTGCAGCTCCCTAGCTTGTCGGAAAGTTGGTTTAATATTAATTACAAGATTTGACCTAGACAAACTAACACAGCAAAGTTATAAAAAGCTTATAAAAAAGTTCAATGTTAACCTCCAACAATGGAATTTGCGCGACTGCACAGACCAGAGGATTAAAAGACCATGCTGAATAAAGAAAGTATGGACAATCATTGTTGCAGGAATCCATTTTGATTCCTTTTTCATATGAAGATTGCTCCTAGTTTTGAAAGTATTCTGCAGTAAATTCAAACTTAAAGACTGAATGCTTCCTTCTTGCAAAAGTTAGAGGAAAATTTGCCTGTGAAATATGAATTTGCTACAAAACAAGAAGCAATCGTCATTTGAAATAGGATACAAAATGGCTGCCTACAACAATGGATTCTCCATACTTTCTCTATATAGTGCTTTACTCAAGAGCAAAGCTCTAGATTAGGAAAGTATGGGAAACCTTTTCCGCGCCGCCCGCAGCTGCTGATTGGTAGAACGGCTGTCACGTGAGTTTGTCAGCCATTGTTGGCCCAAACGCAGCGATAGATACCATTGAAATGCATATGTAAGATGCAATTTAGATTAAATTTTTAATGAAATATTCGTTGACTGGTCCTAAACTTTAATTCGAATAAGCAAAAATTTCAGGATCCTTCAATCTATGCTCCTTGGAGGTTAATAAATTCGTTAAAATATCCGAAGAAGGAATAAGAAGAAAGTACGTTTATATTATAACTTCACCGAATGTTATAGAAATGTTGCATTGTGCAATTCTCAGACGATCAGAAAATATAATTTTTTGTTGAATATAGTTCTTTTTAAGAAAATACAATTCAATATAACAAGGTTAAACTATCTGTGAAATGTGGAGGCAAAACTTGAAATAAAACGTCCATGTTATTTTCATCTTATTTTAGCAAAGTTAATTATCACTCATCATTAAACTTGAATATAACATATGAAATTGAATAACGAAAATTTGCTATTTGGGTGAAAAAAAAATATAGAAAATTTTAACTATAAGTTTTGGGTAGATTTTTTACGTTAATATTATAAACCTCCATAAATGAATAAATTTCAAAATACATTGCATGTGTAGTTATTTTTTTGTAATTTTTTTTTGTAATCAAACGGATAGTTTTTCCAAATTATAATTTTTAAAATTTCTATCAAAATATAATTATCAAAGTAATTTTTATACTTAAATTAAAAACTTAAATTTAATAGTTCCTATTTATTAAATTATATTTGATATTTTTATAATTATAATTATACTTTTTTTAATAATTTAATAATTTTTATAATTTAATAAAATTATAATTGGTAAAGTGAAATTTTTGATATAAATATAAAAATTAATTTGATAAACGTTTATTAAGTTATATTTTAATAAAAATTTATAAAATTATATTTTGATAAATAAAATTACAAAAATTACACAGTGTTTTTTTAAAATTTATTAATTACATGTAAATCGTTTATTAAGGATAAATAAATAAAGTGAAAATAAACTAAAAACTTAATCTGGTTATCATTACACTGCCTCAACGTATCATTATTTATGTAAAAAATTATAATTGAAAACAAAATTTAAAGAAAAATCAATAGTTACAGAATTTACTGATTGTCAGTTATATTTCCAGACGATAATAATAAGAAAATTTGCGAAAAGGATGCATTTAAGCCGATTTTTAGAGGAAGCGTAACTTGATAGGGTCAACTGGGCCAACAATGGCGGATTTGGTAGCAGAAGACGAAGTTTGCCGTACTTTCCTAATCTACAGCTTTAACTCAGAGTCGTTTTTAGCCCCCTCTATTGCATGAATTTGGCTACATCTCAAACTTAACAATATGTTTTAACGATCGACCAATGATGATATAACAATGTAGGATGTTTCCGTTATCAGGCCTTCTGTCTAGTGGTGTTGCTATGATAGCGCCTAACAATGTATGATTTTGATGTAGATGATGTAACAATGTATGATTTTGTTCGTGCGCAGGCTTTCTCTCTAGGTGGTATTGTTTTTTTTTACTGTCCTGCCAAAATCACTGCGCTTTGAGTCACGTACTTGGGAGGTGGAAATGAAGCACTATCTTGTTGAAAGTGTCAATTTGCAGCTGTGCGTGAGCCAATTTTCAAACATCTGCAGATAAGCGTACCCTATCATACTTTCTTCCGCAATGAAAAAACGGTCGTAAAGTTTGAATTTTAAGATGGCGGGAAATTCAAACGAAACTAAAGATGTGTGTTACATAACCAAATTTTATCATCACAATGCTATATTAATTTTTCTATTGTGACGTTTTAATTTTATCAACGTTACTCTCGAATTAACTGACGTTTTAACAAAGAACGTTGCTCTTGAACTAATTCAAACCTGGCTTTTAACTGAACCAGAAGTAATATCTATATCATTCTAAAAGTTAATCCTTATCCTTTTGAAACATTAGCTTTAAATTTAACATTTAAAAGCACCAAAAATAAGCCAGAAACATTAATTAAATTTTTTTTAATCAAAGTGCTAGAATCAAAAGATTAACTAAACTAGACAAAACACTACTCTCACATTAAAAAAAATTAAATTTTAAAAAAAAAGATGGTAATAAATAAGGTATAGTGGATTTGAAATCTAAACATCATTTAGATTTAACATTGCGTTGCGTTTATAAGATATAAGAAAAATTAAACTAAGTTATGATAAAGCTAGGCTGAATAAGGTTGTATGCAGTTGAGGTGTTTTTGCAGGTAAGAAAACAAAGGCAGAAAATTTCAATATGGATATTTAATGACATCAAAAAAAAAATTAGTTAAAAAGAAAAATATATATAAATGATTTTCCCCATAAATTAGACATGAAATATAGACTCATTTCTAATTGAATGTAGCAACAAGAAGAATCGTGCAAAATGCATCTAACATACAAATAAGAGGTGTTAAAAAGTAATTGTGTGGCCATCACAATTAAAAGAAGGCAAAACATTAAGCTAGAATAAGCTCAAAATCCAGATAGTTGCACATAATGCAATGTCAAATAGTAGAGGAATTGTACAATTCACATACAGGTGCTGAAATTATATTTGACAGCGAACTATTGAAAAATTGAGGGAAAAACTATCTTTTCATAAAGAAAAATTGTAAAGAAAGATAAATGTAAAAATAAAAATAAAAGTTTGACTACTCTACTCAACCATTTGCTTAGAAGCAAGAGGGACAAAAATTAACAAAAAAAAACCCCAAAAATTTTGTTGAAAGATAATTTGGAATTACATTATAGTCAAAAAAGAAGATAAGAAAAATTTACATTAAAAAATTTTTAAGATTTAGAAAGGTTAACTGTCCAAATTAAATATTAATTTTAACTCCCAGAGGCTTAATTAGCTCACTACAGACAGCAAATATTACAAATTACATAGTGAATGACTGGTGTGTTGAAAACTATTTCCGGAAAAGAGATTGTCTGGGATGTCCAACGAAATCTCAATCACAGTTTATAAAAAAAAATGTCCATCTCGACAGAAGTGGACGAGGAAGATAAAATGGAAAAAGGCTTACATATTCGGACACAGAGAAAAGTGAAATCAAGAAATTATCTTAGTAGAATCAACAAACAAACATCAGACTGAAGGGTGAACGCTGTAGTGGCTAAGGAAGATGGCAAGGCCTCATAGCAGCATCATGGCAGAGCAGCAAAAGTAGTAGTCGTGAAAAAAAATTCCAATGTTGATGAATTTATACTCTTAGAGCAACAGTCAAGAAGCACACGGCTAGCACGCGGCAACAATAGAAAGGCACTCTTCAGAGCATAATTATGTAAATATGAGAACCAATGACGTATATTAAAGATAGACTCCGAATCCTATTGTTAACAGCGGCAAAAAAGTGAAGCAAATTGAGCCATGATATTTCTGGGCAGGAGTGAGCCGTGGAGTAATTAGCTGTCAGGCTGATTTGTTTTTGAAGATTTTAGGCCTGAGGAATAATTAATTCAAAACCAATCCTCAAAGTTAAACTGCGTACAACTGTACACACAGACAAGAAAAAGGATCAGGAATCATTTTCCACAAAAATAAATCAAAAATACGTAACTAAAATGAAAATACGTTACTGAAAGACAATCGAAACGAAATTGAAATTGAAACCATGATCGAAAAATTGTTTATAAAATATAATGATAAAATACTTCAAATACAAAGTAAACGAAAAGATAAACTTATCACTCCGTGATCGGTGTGTGAAAGAATTATTAATCAGCTACTTTTGTGTTTAGCCATGTGTTTTGCATAATCTTCACTCACTTTCGGCCATGACAGTTTTGGGCATGGAGCTTCCCAATTTGCTTCAAGTTACAACAATAGGATTCGGAGTCTATCTTTAATATACGTCATTGATGAGAACAATCTTTAAAGACTTAATAACAATTAATACATTGCATGGACATTGTTGATAACAGCAAGGCCTTATCAAAAAAATATACCAATTTAATCTAGTCAGATTAATGGAATGTCAAAAACAAATCAATGACAGCTAATTGCAAGAGCAAATGTGTACACAAATATTATTTTTATTTTTAATTATATTACTTCGTATTCTGCCCAAAGCACAAGACATTAAATAAACATGAAGAACTTAAATGACAAACTGCCAGAAAATTAATATAAAAGATTAATTATCATTTGTAACAGCTTTGACAAAAATGTCCTGTTTTCTAATATCTAAAACAGTACACAAAAACTAGTGTTACTGAAATAACAAAATTATTAAAAAAATATTCCCCGGGCAAAATTTTTTAAAATTGAAATAATAATAATTTGTTAAACTTGTAATACCAAAGAACTTTAATGGCTGAAAGTCAGATAATATGTAAGTGAAAATGTGATGGAAGAATTATTCGAACATCTCACTATCGAAAAATGGAAGGAAAAATTCTGCGACCTGGGTTTGAACCTGGAACCTCGACTATCATGGCCGATGCCTCTACCATTTGGGCTATCGCAGACACCCGGACTGGCATCGGCCATGATAGTCGAGGTTCCTGGTTCGAACCTAGGTCGCAGAATTTTTCCTTCCATTTTTCGATTGAAAAATTAATACATCATGTTTGAGGATCATCTCCAGTCTATATTTATTTATTTACCACAATGCTATTAAACAAATGTAAGAAATTCACGAAAGCACTGCAATTATTTGTAAACATCCTGTACTTCTGATGTTGTTAATAAAGCATATGATTTGGCATGCACTGCCCCTAGTATTTAAAAACATCCTTCAGCATACAAAAGTTGAAAGAATGATTATTGATTATTTCTGATTTTTTCCCGTTTTTCTTCTTTTTTTTCCAGAACACCAGATCTAAGATGCCCTTCGCTCCAACGTTAAAGCAACTTTTGGAGAAAGTTTAAAAAATATGTATGAAAGTCTGTCTTTTCCAATTTATTAAGATTTAAATATTTGTTCGCCATTATTTATTTTGAATATCAAAATATATATTGATTTTAAGTTAAGCAATGATATAGTTGCAATCTTTTTATATATATACATGTGAACAATTTATGTTTATATTTATTGAAATGCTTTTTAATGTTGCAATAATTTGTATTGGCTATAACAGTAATAAAGAAATTTATTTTTGATTTTTTAAATAAAATATTGAATATATATAATAAGCCACTAATTATTTCTTTACGAGAAAACAAAATTGTTATAAAAGTTGTTAATGTTATTTAATTCTAGCTTCATTATAAAAATTGTAAATAATTTTTATGTAGTGCCGTCAGAATATATTAAATAGATAAAAAAAAATCATATTCCTCCGATTCTATATCAAACAGTCGTAACCACAAAATTCACAACTCGAGTGAGCTTTTAAGGAAACAAAGTTCGAAACATCTTCAACACTGTATATGTAATGAAATTCATTGAATGCGTTAAACAGGAAAATTATAAATTTATTAGTAGGTATTAGGAAAACCAAAATTCTTTGTTGTCTCGTATTTTAAATTTACTTCTTCGAAATTGACGAATTAAATGTCATTTTCACATCGGGAACTTATTTTTCATTCTTTGCATTTTCATCACGTCCTAAAAGTCAAAAGAAAAACGTCAAAGAGAAAAATTTCAAGAAAGGGCTAGGAGTGAGGATTGCTCTTTGTCAAATCAGTTCGCAACCGAGTGTCATCTGTCAATAAAAGATGAGTCGGCTTCTTCTCAGCTGATAAGGAAAACTTGAAAAAAAATTGGCGCCAATGAAAGACCGTCGAGAAAAAGATGAAGAAAAAGATAAAGAGCAATTTAACAAAAAAGTCAATTATTTCAATATTGTTAGGGTAAAGGAAAATGATCATGAAAAACCTTTTTTAATATATAAGAACAGTTGACTGTTATTCTCGTTTGACTGATTCATTCTTACATCTATTGCTAATTAAAACAATAATTAATTTTGTAAAAAAAAAAAGACAACGGATAAAAATCTTTATTTAATCCTAATATTCAGGGTTTATTATTTAAAGCTTTCAGATATGGCTTATAATATACAGGGCGTCCACATGAAACCGCCCTAATTTCAAATGTTAATTGTAAGCAGTAAACTGTGGTTTTCGATTTGCGATGTCATGAAGAGAAACTCAAAACATTTTGTCTATGTATGCACGTGTATGTGGGCTCCGTTAGTGGCTCTCAGAATGTTCAGCCGAAATTTAATCTCAATCCGTGTGTATTGTAGCTGGTCCTGTATGATTGAGTTGATAGCGTCTACAAATTTCTGGCGAAGATCATGAAGATCAGGTACAGGTATAGCGTAGACCATATGTTTGACAT
Source organism: Rhysida immarginata (assembly GCA_023313115.1). Classification (NCBI taxonomy): domain Eukaryota; kingdom Metazoa; phylum Arthropoda; class Chilopoda; order Scolopendromorpha; family Scolopendridae; genus Rhysida; species Rhysida immarginata. The sequence goes on from JAHWFO010026121.1 coordinate 393,124, forward strand.
AGTCCGACAGGAAGATCAATATGTATGACTTAGCGTTATTTTGGAGATCGCGGTGGCCAAGAAGTAGGGCCCAACGCGCTCGATCCATCGCTGTGGAAACATTCTGTCTGAAAACCTACGAACGTCTAAAGTCCAGTGCGGTGGGACACCTTCCTGCCGTAATATCATGTTTGGCTATAAAGAGAAAGCAAACTGTTGAAGCATTTCAAGATAAATGAAGAAAAATGGCCCGACAATTCTGCACGGCTCATAGTACACCACGTATTCACTTTATCGCTGTCCCTGACAGTTCCCGAACATCGTTGGGTTGTTCTGAACATCAAATGCGAACCTTGTGACGATTAGCGTTTCCTTAGTGTGGAAGGTTGCTTCGTCGCTGAGAATCTCATTCCCCAGGTTATCGGGATCATCATCGATCCGGTGCAGGATCTCAATAGCAAAATTTGTATGTTTTGATTGGTCATCTTTATAGGCATACATACGCAGTCTTTTATGTAGGACCTTAGGGACTGTTGAACCTGGGATGCTCAGCTCTACGAATTGACTTTATCGGGCTTCTAGCGAAAACCTCTCTAATTTCGTCCACAGTTTTCTCAGACGTGCCTTTCTTGCCCGAGCCAGGCAGTCGGTTAACACTCCCGATGGCTAAAAATTTATCACACGATGCCTTAATTGCCTTTGCGTCTGGTGGCTCCCGTTCGTACATTCGTCTAAAATTCCTCTGGACGGTGCTGCCGTCATCTTTGTCAATTATTTTACATCTGCAACAAAATAATACAAAACTTTTTGAACTATATTTCATGACACCGCACGCCGCAAATCTCTAGGACTAATAATATTTTTACAATTAACATTTGAAATCAAGGAGGTTTCACGTGGATACCCTGTATTACGTTTTTCTCCTGCAATGATAAAACAACGTTGAAGAATGAAGCTCTTTATTTGCTGGCCATTATATATGCAACATCACCAGGTAGGTCAAGAACTATCAAAGCCATAATAAAGATAACAGGAAATCTTTATTGAAGTTCCGAGGCCTGAGAAGTATGTGAGAATGTCAGTTAAAGTATGCCCATTACAATTCAAGTTCATAAGTCTGTGAGAGTCACTATGTCACGTGGTAAACCGTTGAGTTCGAAGGCCGTGGCGTGCTCCACCCGCCGTGACGGAGGACAAATCGTCATCGGGAGATCAACTCGAGTCCACAGTGTCCGGCTCCAGTTCTCTCTTATATCAAAGCCATATTTCTTACAAGGGTAAAGTGATTACGGTTCGAAATCAGTATCGCGTGTAGCCACCTAGGTAGCAATAAATTCTAGCAAAAGGACGAAAATAGAGAGGAAATACTTTGGATGTGTGTTTGGGGTGTGAATCCATAAAGTTTCCACGCCTTGTCCATCTATGCAAATTAGTGTAAGATCATGAATGTGTTCAATAGAAAAGAAGATATGGAATATGATCGCCATCCAAGATTTGTTTGACGAATCATGCCATTTGCGGTCGTTCATTGTTGTGTTGATAACTGCCTCAGGCATACCCAAATGATAAGCGACAACAAGAAGCTCCATTACCTCATAGATGTACAAGGATTGGACAAAATAATAAAAACACCTTTCGATTTTGTAGTGAGGAGTCGCTTTCAATTACCTAAACCGACGGTTTTTTAAAATTTCGATACGGCTTTTACGCTATTTCACTTAAGGACGATCTAGCGGAATTTAATGGAATTTTGAAAAATTTTGATGTCAGATCCGCTAAATTTAACGGAAAATCCACTGAACGCGATGGGGCTGATCGGATGTTACCCGAGAAAATTAGGGGACACCACTCTTGAATTTTATCCAAGCGCGTTAAGATAAAGGACTTTAGCCCCACTCTGCTTGGGCAACCGAACGCTCTGCTGCCCTAAAATTTGGTCTAGTATATAGACCACAGACATAGAGGAATAGATCGGCAATGCCCGTACCTTTCTCATTGCCGCTAGTGAAGCCGCTGCCGCCATCTACACGTGTAAGCAGCAAGTACTCGATTCATATGCTTTTTCTTAGAATATTTAATGTTATAAAGTTAATTAAGTAAGTTAGAATAAAATACAAGGTACAATGGTGAATTCGTGTATGGTGTTTGGTTGTAATTTTTCGTATTCTGTAGTGACCTAAGATGGCGGCGGAACGTAAACGAAAGCGAGGCTTCAACGAACACAATGGCATTGCCGATCTATTCCTCTATATCTGTGATATAGACCTTGCCTGACGAAAAAATCGCCACAAGAGGGAGACGGATCGGTCAGAAAAAAGACTTCCGGTTTTACCAGATACTCAGCATCGAATTCGAGAGTGATTTAAACTTAAGAAATGCCAAATAATTGTGCAACAGTGCATTAGAAAAATTAATGGGAGAAAATACAGCATGGGAAAATTAATCAGCCGATTCTTTTCTGTATTTTCTACCTTTTTATGAAACGGAAGACGATAGGATCAATTGGGCGCCATTTTTCAACAATACGATTTTCATGCAGCGCCGTTGCAACAATATAAACTCCAACTATTTAGAAATTCGATATGGCGCTCATATTCTTTCAATTGTTTATCCCTAATGCAGGTCATTTATTTTACTTCCTTGGCTAACAAATGTTTCACAAACTGTTCTAATACAAATTTTCTGTCTGAGATTCGGTTCTTGCGATTTTCACGAGATTCAGAACGCCAACATGCATGGATCAATGCCGTAGATCAAAATTACTGCGTGCATATTATTTATTTACTAGAATATTTAATATAATATAATATTTGCTAGAATATAATTATTTATTTCCATTCGTCACATGACACCCGTACAGGTTGAAGGGTAAAGAAATGAAAGTGGAGCATCAATGGTTTTCAAAACTTAATATTCTGCACCAATATACTGTTTATCTGCATGAAACATTTTTCAGTTTATTTACTAGGCCATCTAATTTCCCAGACCTCAACCTACTCGAGAACCTTTGGGATCACCTCAATCGTCATGTGCGTGCTATGGAACCACCACCGCGTACCCTTCAACAACTACCAGTAGGCAGCATAACAGTAAAGTAGTATATTAAATAGTAAATATTATTCCCTTCCACCAACCCCGGAATAACCGGGCAAATGACTTATTATCTTAAATATATTATGGCCCGTCGATTAAGTTTGAAATAAGATAAGAGGGAAAAAGATTATTTTTCAAAAATACGCTTTTATTGTGCTTTTATTATTTTGCAACAATAAAAAACGGATACATTTAACCCTCGTCATAACGAATTGTTTGTTGTGGCAATTGGACAGTTCGTATTAATGAATTAGTACCATTAGAACACGAAACAGTGAACCGATTTGAAAAATTTTTTTTTAACATGCATTGTCATAAATCCTGAGTATATGTATCAAATTTCAGCTCTCTACCTTTTCGGGAAGTAGGTTAAATTCGACTTCCAAAATTTATTTATATAGTTACAAGTGAAGCTAATAAAAGCGTATTAATAATAATAATAATAGAGAGTGACGTTAACGTGAAACGCCAGTGACGTTTCAGTACGTGAATGACGTTGCAGAAACGTCACTTCCGCATAAAATCTTCACGTTGACAAGTAGAGTTCACGGAGCTTCGTGTAAGACGCGAGTGACGTTTCCATTCATAGTCTATAACAATGATCAGTGCTTTCTTCTATGGTTGTAGGCTATGCATTAACAATAATACTTCACTAAGTTAAATTGGTTCTGTAGGGCCTTAACATAACTAAAAATATTTCCTAAAAATACATTTTGACTATATTCTGTGGGAAAGTGTTTATTTTGGAAACTGAGATGCTGATAAGGCGATGACTGAACGTTCGTTTCCAGGAATTATTGATAATAAGCATAAAGTGGGTACCTTCGGTGAAAATCATGATGATTTCACCAAAAGTGTGCACGAATACTGCACATTTAAATGTACAAATAATACATTAAAATAAATAAATGCATAAAGCAAGCCATGTTTCTATATTTTATAATATGAATGAGTAGTGCGTAAATTCATATAACTTTTTAATTTTATTAAAATATTTTAACTAGGACGCAATAGGTTGCCGGAGGCGAGCTGAGCTCGGAAGTTTTTTAAATTTATAAATCAATTTACTTTCTTTTTGAAAGACATTCGCTTGAGTTCGTTTGTCAACTTATACGGTACAAACTTCAACTGATCTTTGCTTGCTGGAACGCACTTTTTCACACATGGTCGCTGTTTTTCCAACACTTTGACACGCTTGTTAACAACAATTTGATAATCAATGGAAAAGATCTCATATTCGAAATCTCCGAAAAAAACTGTCGGTTGAATTTCTTCTATTGTTGTTCCACAAAATTCATCAATTTTATCCTCAACTTTTTCCTTTTTTTTCTTCTCAATCTCTTCTTTGTAGACGTCTCGGAAAACTTTAGCCAATGTTTTAGTTACGTTGTCAAACCTGATGCGACCTTGTTTTGCTTGCGCTAATCTGATTGCTCTTTTTTCTGGATCTTCTGGCTTCTTTTGCTCTACAATTTTTGCAAATTCGGGACGATTAGTTTTGTATGCAGCAGTTGCATGTGCAGCAGCATAAATTCCAAGTTTTTCTTCTTATTCAAATGATTCAGCTAAATTGTAGAATTTGTCTCGCTCACAGCGCTTAAGCTTCATAAGACCTTTGTTACTAAGCTGTGATCTTAGTTGAATTGCAACTGATTTTGCACTACTGTCAAGTGTAGTCACATCAAACTCTGAATTCTCCACGTTTGTGTGTAAACAAAAGAAATATCCGAGAATCTGATATGTTTGGCGCCAAAACGAGAAGCGAGTATTAATTTTGTTATTAAAGTTTAATATAGTACTCCGAAAAATGGCCTTAAAAATCGAATGTTCGAGAAAAAAAATGCGTAGAGCTTCGCCGCTTTTTCTATGTGGAAAATTCTATTCGCGCCGCAATGTTTGTTTACATCCGTTTACAATGGGTTTCAATGGGAACTTTTGGGAAGCTTTTGACAGTGATTATTCCTCAATGGTAGCAGATTTTGAAAAAAAAAATTAAACTCGACCTTCCGTGTAGTATGTCCTAGCAGTGTGCAAAGTTTCATCCGATTATCTTGTCTCAGTCAAATGTAGTTAACGCTCGAAGATTTGCATGAGTCGGGAGTAACGAGCTTCGCTTGCTTCGCTCGCTCAGCTCAATAATAAATTTTCTATTTCAATAAAAAATATTATCATAAATAACATCTTAAATAAAATTTTAAATATTGTATTCAATTTTCGTCTTAAAAATTATTTGTTGAGAATTCTTTTTAAGGTTTTTATCTTTCGAATATTATATTTCCTCATTATGGTGGCAATAAATGTATTATTATTATTATTATTATTATTATTATTATTATTATTATTATTATTATTATGTATGTTTGTTGTAATTTTCTTTTCTT
>JAHWFO010026121.1:407840-418055 GCA_023313115.1 Rhysida immarginata
ATGTTTAACAATATTTAAAATTTTATTTATGATTTTATTTATGATAACATTTTTTATTGAAATAGAACATTTATTATTAAAATATTTCAATAAAATTAAAAAGTTTATACGAATTACTTATCACTCATCCATATTACAAAATAATATGAATAGTTAAATTAAAGAAACATGGCTTGCCTTTATGCGTTTATTTTTATAATGTACTGTATTTACGTATAAATATAGAGTACGAGTGGAACGAGTGGTAAATAGGCCATCCCGTGAGAATATTTATGTAAGCATAATCATTCGTTTTTTCACCAATAATCAGCAGGTTATGAGCATTGTCATGAGCAAAACTAAAGGCTACATCAATGGTATTCATCATTTACCACGCGAAACTCATTTTCATGCAACAATTCATGCAACAATACGCTTTTTGCGGACAAAAAAAAAATAATTTTTTTTAGTAATAGTAACTCACAACAATGGCTGAGTATTATCTTATCACAACAATCCCTGGCTTTCGACTGACCAAAGCCAACACCTCCTAGAAAGAAAGCCTCACAACTGAAACGTCACATATTGCTACATCATCATAATTCGACCATTGTTGTTCGTATTTCTACCAATAATAAGCCCTGAATTTGGTCGACTTATGATGATGTAACAATGTATGACTTTTCAGTTGTGAGGCTTTCTTTCAAGGAAGTGTTGCCAAAGCCCACTGTATAACAACTGTAGTAATACAGTGGGCTTTGGGCTGACCAAGAGAATTATTATTTTTTCAGTTTAATTATTTAATTAATAACAATGACTGAGTATTTTCTTAAACCACAACAGTCCCTGGATTCGGACGGATTTGTAATTTTCTTTGTTGGCCTCGGACGGATAAGAGAATTACAGTTTATATATATAATAATTATATATATATATATATTTTTTGCCTCATATCGGCTTTACCGTTTGGAAATCTCTAAGGAGATTATGTATAAATTTCATTATGAACATATGCTGCCAACCTACCTAGAAAAATGTAAACTATTATTCACGGACACTGATTCTCTAACTTATTTTATTAAGACCGAGAATGTCTATAAAGACATGGGGGATAACTTAGATAAATTTGACACATCGAACTATCCTGATGATCACGACATATTTTTAAATAAAAACAAAAAATTACTTGCACCCCCCCCCCTCGGGGGGGGGGGGGTGTGGGAGGATGGGAAAGTTATGAAAAGGAGAGGGAAGATTTTATTCTTAAGTAATGATATGATATTTTCAATGTAATAAAAATGCTCATTCCATCTTAAAATAATTTCTATTATCCATTTTAAACTTAAGAGAGAAGATTTGTTCTCTTTATTAGCTCCACAAGCCAATAATAAAGGCTTGGATAATTGAAGGAAGACTGGGTTCACCACAAAAAATTAAGGCATAAAAGGCTAGATGTTCTGTATCGTCATTCATTAAGTGGCCTACCCCTGTCAAAGGTAATTTGCCAAAAAAATTTTCAGAAACCAAATTAAAAAAATATAAAATGTATTATCGAGTGCTCTGAAGTGTAGATTCCATGTCTCCTTTTGTAACGATAAAATTGTGGGCCATTATGTACTATACAGAGGCGCAGGCTAGTCTAGATCTGACAAGCTTACAACAGGAAGCACTGTTGCTCGCGGAAGTGCTCGTCTGCTTATTTTCAAAATGGCGGTTTGTTTACTATTGGGCAAGGTTTAATAAATAATAATTTATTAATCCGTTTCGAATTCACTTATTAACCCTTCCACTGCTTAAATAAATTCCGGATGAGATAAAATTATCCAGTCTTTGCAGCATAATGAGAAGTCTTTAAAAGGCTGTGGCGGCCAGACTGTTGGCAGGGAAAGTAAGAAGGGGGGCGGGGCTCCAAACGATTGTTTCAGAAGGTAATGTATTCTTCTTTCTTTGGAATACATCAATATATTAACCTAAACATGTGTTCAATAGATAATAAATTCAAAATGGATTATCAGAACATCGAAGATTCAATATCGAAACTTTTTGAATATCAATACATGGGCTATCATCGATACTACGATCAACTCAAAGACATTCCATTTAAAAAGGAAACTTCAAAATAGCAGCCAAACACTTTTTAATTGAGCTAATGTTGAAAAATGAATTATTACAAGAAAGATCGCAAACATCTAATGATTCCGATTGTATAAAAACAACAAAAGAAAAGCAAAAACAAGTCACAAGTTTATGGGACAAATTCAGATCGAAAGTAGATTAGATGGATTATTAGTAATTTTGGCGTCGACTACTAAGGTCATTTTGCACCTTTTACACAAGTTATATCTGTCCGCACCCCAGGACAAACACAAACATCCATGCTAACGGCGGGATTCGAACCCATGACCAGGCGGACTCGAGAACTAGAAAGCCTACGCCCTAGCCCTCTCGGCCACCTGCCGGCGATCGAAAGTAGAAGAAAAACATAAAAGTACAGGATATGCACAGCAGCAACACTTGAAGATGGAGCAGGGACTTTCAGCATACTTGCAAGAACCTATCATTGATATATCTTCTTCAGCATTTGATTGGTGGCAGAATAATAAATACAGATATCCAAACCTTGCTGACATTGCAAGAAAACACTTGTCAATACCAGCTAAGTCTGTTTCTAGTGAGAGACTTTTTTTCTAAGGCTGGTGAAACTTTTAGCAAGAAAAGAAACAGATTAAAGCCAAAGCATACAGAAAAACTTGTTTATCTAAACATAAATGGGAAATACGTCATTTTTAATAATAAAACTGTATGTTCAACAAAAAATTTTGAAACTAAGAACGTGTTTGTTTTGTTTTTTTTGTTTTATAAACAAACTGATTCATCAAATCATCACCATTAATGTACAGTATGGAATTTGCTAAATGTGAACCCCTAAAATCTACAAAGCACTTTCTAATCACCGAAATGTGAATCTGTAAACACTTTACCCAGTATAGTAAAAACCGAAACCGAAACCTCGGTCCCTTCCCCCCTTAAAAACCGATACCGACTCATCACTATCACACTGCAGATTACATTTTTTTGCAGTATAGAACTTTCATTTCCGTGTAACGAGAACAAAGAAGAGATGTTAGCTCGTATAATATTTTATTATAATGAAGAGAATCAAAACGTAAACGAAAATTTTCAAAACTGTTTTCATAAATCGTAATATAAACCATTTTTTGTGAAATGGTTTTGTTATCTACTTTTTTATTTTATTTACTTTAATAATTTGTAAAAATAAATTTTTATTGAATAGACCTGGTGTTTGAATATTAAGCATGGTATCCAATTTTCAAGTATTTTTCATTAAATAAATGTGAAAAAATGAGCTTGAAAGTATATTAACATTATCACCAGGGGTCGCATCCTGGTTGGACGCGTTAATTTACTGCTCTTAACACAGGATAAGCTAATTAAAGTATTTTTTTTATATTTGAATTAATGAAGACTGGAATCTTATCAAAAAGCATGAACGACCAGTGGATTACCCTATTAATTAAAGATAAGTATTAAGCGGGTTTCACAAATAAAAAGCTAGCGGCGGCGGCCGCGGCGCCGCAAGCCTCGCGGATCCGCTTCCAAAAGCGGCAGATAGTTGGTGATAGCAAGGTATTCGCCTCCGCCGTAGAAGTGGGCGACATCTAGAGTATATTACTCAAACTAACAAAATGGCGCCTGGTATGGGTACAAGCGGTATTGCTTTAGCACTATTAACAGTTGGCAGCATGGTTGGCAAGGAAACAGGACGGGTGAATAACAAATATTGTTGCGTGGTTGGGTGCAAGTCGAAGCTTAACAAAGAAAACAACATCTCTATTCACAATTTCCCACGAAATAAGCAGTTAAAAGCCGAGTGATAAGTAAAGCTAAAGCTGGGAAAACACGCTACCAGTTACATGTATGTTTGCAGCGCTCATTTTCTACCCTCTAACAACATTCACACTGGTAAGTTGAAAAATAAAAAAATTTTTGTACTTAAAGGTAGAACGTAATTATGGTTAATGGACGTAATATATACGAGTAAAGATAAGAAGTATGCTACCGTATCTTCAGTCTTTAGTTGAAAAAAAAAGTAAAGTATCTTCAAAAGTTAACATTATGAATTACAGTACATGTATTAAATTGTTTATTTAAGGTCTACCAGTTGGACGACACTTTTTGAAATCGGGTGCAGTACCAAGCATTAATCTACCACAGAGGAAACACGAACTTTCATTTTTAAATCATCTATCGATAGAACAAAAAGACTGAAAGAACGGGGAGAAAAAAAATGTTGTGTATGTGTTTAAAAATTGGTATCAGGTCAGTTCGTCGAGGGTCAATTCGTCGTGCGTCAATTCGTCGGAGTCAATTCGTCGCACGTCATTTCGTCAACTGTGTTAGTTGGTCGGGTGGTTAGTTCGTCGGACGTCAACTAGTCGAAAGTCAATTCGTCGAGGTGCCAGTTGGTCGGGTGGTCAATTTGTCGGAGACAAATTTGTCGGGTGTTTCAGTTGGTCGAGATAATAAATAAATGACCGGAAAAAACTTTAATAAAATTTCTTAACGAAAATGTTTTTTGCTATTCATTTAATTACTTGAAAGGTAAACACTATATGCCATTACCGTTAACAACGTGATATTGATACAGCTTTTGTAAACAACAGTATTACAAATACAGCTTTTGTAAACAGCAAATGAAGGATACTGAAGCGATATAAACAGTTTGGGGCAAATATCCTGACCATTTGTCAACAAGATCACGTTTATTGTAGCTACAATTCATTTTAGACTCTGTGTCACATTGTTTACAAAAACTGTATTTAAATACTGATTTTTAACAGTAAAGACTGATTTTATTAAAGTTTTTCCCGGCCATTTATTTATTATCTCGACCAACTGAACACCCGATGAATTTGTCTCCGACAAATTGACCGCCCGACTAACTGACACCTCGACTAATTGACGTTCGACTAATTGACGTCCGACGAACTAACCACCCGACCAACTGACGCAGTCGACGAAATGACGTTCGACGAATTGACTCCGACGAATTGACGCTCGACGAATTGACACGTAACCTTAAAAATTACTTCTGCAAGTATTTATTTGGAGTCGTTTAGCGTATTTATTTCAGCATTTATAAAACACCACAGCAAATTATGTGACGACCTTTAACAATTTCCTCTTCTTCAACCAAACATCGCGTCTTATCACCAACATAGGCAAAAATTTCCTGCAAACTTATACTGAAGCTGCAGCTAAGAGCGGAGGACGGACTACCCCGAGTACCCATAGCGTGCGCCATTTTGAAGTGATCTCAGCGCCAACTATAGGCCATGGCGGAGGCGATATTCGAAAAAGCCTTGGTGATGGCCGCAAACGCTTCTCGTTTCATGAAAAAATGCGGCACAGCAAGCGTTTGCATCTGCTGCTGCAATCCGATTGGTTGTTGGTTATGACGTCATACAAATCACAACGTCAACTCCTTGCTTGTCCGCCATTAATCGCCCGCTTGCCGTGTTTATTCTATTCTCGACTGAAATGAAGTCGGCCAACGTGCAGATTAAAACTGCCCCTAACGCTAATACAATGTCTGTTTTTCTGAATAGCTGAGCCACTGCTGCCGCTGCCGCCGCCCAGGTTCAACACGACGAACTTCGTCCGCAAACTCTGCGGATGACGCGCAGCTCTCAACCGCTCGGTTCGAATTAAAGCCGGGTTTTCAAAGACGCGTTGTCTGCGTCATGGAGCAATTAACCTGGAGGCGAAACTCCCTATACTATTTGATAATCAGCGCCGCCAAGCGGGCGGCATATAAATTACGAACTAAAGATTTCCCATAATGCATTGCTGGATGAACAGAAGGCCACTAGCTTCATGGTTGCTGTTACTCTTATTTATTTATTTATTTATTTTATTTTATTTATTTATTTTATTTAAAATAAAAATTTTTAATTTAATTGAAATTCATCTATTTAGATATACACTATATGATCAAAAATATCCGGACACCCCTCACAGATCATCGATTGGCCCAATGTCACATGATAATGACTTGCACATCATTTAAATAGCTTCCCACACCTTCAGACACAACTCTGCTTGGACATTGGCAAGAATGGGTCGTTCGGCAGAGCTCAGTGAGTTCCAACGTGGAACCATCGTTGGATGTCACCTATGCGGCAAGTCCGTGCGTGACATTTCCAGCCTTCTTCAGATACCCAAGTCAACAGTAGGCGATGTCATTATGAAATGGAAGACCCGGGGATCAACAACAGTTCAACAACGAACCGGTAGACCCAAGAAACTAACGGACAGAGACCGTCGAGTGCTTCGTCGTGTCACCCGCAGCAACCGGAAGTCCTCGGCGGAAAAAAATTGCCACAGAGTTTCGAAACGCCTCTGCAAATGATGCCAGTACCATGACAATTCGTCGGGAACTGCACACGATGGGATTCCATGGCCGTGCTGCTACCCACAAGCCCCACATCAGCAGGGTCAACGCCAAGCGACGTCTGGAGTGGTGCAAAGCCCACAGAAACTGGACAATGGACCAATGGAAACGTGTAATGTGGACAGACGAATCTCGCTACACACTCTGGCAATCCGATGGACGAGTTTGGGTTTGGCGCATACCTGGAGAACGCTTCTTACCTGAGTGCACAGAGCCCACAGTCAAGTTCGGAAGAGGAGGAGTCATGGTGTGGGGCTCATTTTCATGGTACGGACTGGGCCAGCTCGTTCCTGTGCAAGGAATCATGAACTCCGACCGTTATCTGAATGCTTTGGACAACTGTGCACTTCCAACGTTGTGGCAATTTTTCGGAAACGGGCCATTTCTCTACCAACACGACAATGCTCCGTGCCACAAAGCGAGGCGTGTACAGCAGTGGTTTGCGGACTCAGGGGTCGAAGAAATGGGTTGGCCGGCACAAAGTCCCGACTTCAATCCTATAGAGAGTCTGTGGGATGAATTGGAAAGACGCTTGCGGGCCAGATCACATCGGCCAACTTCTGTACCTGAACTGACTCTCGCTCTTCGGGAGGAATGGAGGAAAATTCCGGAAAGTACCTACCAACATTTGGTGGAAAGTCTTCCCCGAAGGGTGGAAGCTGTGATTCGGGCAAAGGGATGTGCAACGCCCTATTGATTTCCATGAAATCGTGGCAAGAGCGCAAACGTGAATGTGTCCGGATATTTGTGATCATATAGTGTATTTTCTAATGTTAATGTTTTAACAATTTTATAATTTCTTCCATAAAAATAATATTCATATTCATCTTAATGAAGTTACAAATTAGGTGTTTTTAATAAACAGTCTTTTTATAAATAAAAATAATCTTACAAAGTTCATTGCAAATTTCATTTTATTTAAATATAAAAAATATATTACAAAATTCATTTGAACATTATTGAGTTATTACTATACAAAATACATAGACAGGGTGTCCTATTTAACCGGACAAATCAAAATAGCTCGAAAAATACATCACATACAGACACACAAAAAAAAAATAAAAGGCTTGTTTAATATTTTTAAAAAGGCTATCCAATGATATCAAACTTGACCCCCCCCCCCCAACGGCATCCCCTGAGGGTGGGAGAGGTGGCAAGTTTGAAATCTTAAATAGGAACCCCTATTTTTAATGGTATTTTCAGATGGTACACAACATTTGAGAAATGTTTTTACAATTGATCCAAGCGTTTAGGAGATAAAGGCATTGAAAGTGTGGAACTTTTAAAGTTTTGAACCCAATTTTATCGATGAAGACAAAGAGATAGAGGGTAGATTTTAGAGCCATTCCTATTCTACTTCTTGGTGATCTTTAAGAATCCGAAGTCAAAATTTCAAAATTCCAAAATTTTATAGTAGACGAACAGACTGAATGAGATCAAATCTTTCGAGTAACGTTAATCATTCCTTACTTCTGTAAAGGAAATAGGGATATGTTAAAATATATGAAATAGATATAGATAGATAAAATATATTAGGCCTAAGCAAGAATGCCATAATAGTTTCGTTTGATCATTTTCTACAACGAATATTTACCTTAATTCGTCATTAGGAACTCGGAAAAAGAAAGCTCAGGATTTTCTTTGAATTATTTCTGCAATGCTTTGCAATACAATGGGATCCTCCTTGTTTTCTTTTAGACATTGTCTAAATGCGTTAGACACTGTCTAAATATCGTTTTCAAAATAGTCATTTCAGATGCATGATGTGTTCGACACGACCATGGCACTTACAAATTTTAAAATGAGGTCCGCCGCTCAAGCAAAAATAGGGTAGCTACGCATAATTTTAGTTTCGTACTTGTGGTTTATATGCCGTACACCAGTTGTCGCTAAAAAACGGAAGTACGAAAAATTTCGTCCAGTTTCGCCTCCAGATTAATTGCACCATGGTCTGCTTGTTCGTGCGTATACGTTGCATGCGTCCGTATCCGTTCACGCAAGCCCCGTTTTCATAGCCACGTTGTATGCGATTATGCGTTTTATTAGAAAATGGATAAAATGAATATGCTTGAAAATATCGACGTAGATATTCTTTACTTCAAAATCGAGCGAATAAAGAAGGGCGAGTTTAGAAATCTATTACATGAAGCGAGACTCCGCGATCGAGACTCCTTTCAAAATTACCTTGGCATGTCTCCTGAGGTGTATGATGAGTTGCTGCAAATTGTGCAGCAAAGATTGTACAGATTTAATATTCCGTGTCTCTATATCGAGAATTTTTTGAATCGTAAAGAACTGGTTATGTTTGTACTTCTAGAATTACATCTGTAGAAGCTTGTCTTTGCACATTTTTAGCACATTTTCTATATATAGAAATGTGCTTATGTGATCGGTTTGTCCAGCTGTCCGTCCGTCCGTCCGTCTGTAGACAATCCCACAATTCATTGCGTTGCATGTATTGAATTGCATGTATTGCAATCTCACAATTCATTCAATCATGTCTTGAATTGCTGGAAGAAACGAATTATCCTCGCATTTGGTAAAACGCGTGTTGAGAAAATGGGTTCGGTTCTGCGCGTGCTCTAAACGTTAATGAGATGGTGTGCGTGCAGGATGCACGTGTATGACGATTATTAATAGGGCAGTTCGGTCCCTAAATCAAGAGAATTTTTTTTATTCCTAGGGAGCTTAGCATTTATTACGATAACTTGAAAACGAATTAACTTTTTCACAGTCTGTTTTCACCAATCCATTAAAATGGGACAGAGTACGCAGAAGTACGAACGTGAGATAGCAGGAATAAGTACGTGCTCTAATAGCACGTGCTTTAATGGTACTATTATGATACCCTCTTAAACATTTCCTATAACAAAATATGGCATGTAATATATCAAACAAATTGTCACAAAATATCATGAACGAATATAAAAGCGTAACTAGTGATAGCAAGTATCGGTCTAATGGCACGTGTACGTGCAAGGATGTCTCATGAATGAATATAACGGTATATAGTGATGTCTGAATTGTTTAGCAGAACGTGTTTTAATGGTACCAAGTGGTACCATTGGAACTTTCAATGCTAAGATATGGCATGTAATATATCAAACGACTCGTAATAACGTGCCATGAGTGAATATCACGTGTAAATAATGATCATAGTTATTGGTTTAGTAGCACGTGCCCTAATGGTGCCCTATGATACCATATGGTAACCTTGGAACTTTCAATGCTAAGATATGGCATGTAATATATCAAACGACTCGTAACAACGTGCCATGAGTGACTATCACGAGAAAATATTGATAATGATTAACAGTTTAGTAGCACGTGCACTAATGGTGCCCTATGGCATGATATGGTACCATTGGAAGTTTCAATTCTAACACATGGCATGTAATATATCAAACGACTCATAACAACATGTAATGAGTGAATATCATGAGAAAATAATGATAATTGTTATTGGTTTAGTAGCACGTGCCCTAATGGTGCCCTATGAAACCATTGGAACTTTCAATGCTAAGATATGGCATGTAATATATCAAACGACTCGTAACAACATGTAATGAGTGAATATCATGAGAAAATAATGATAATTGTTTTTGGTTTAGTAGCAAGTGCCCTAATGGTGCCCTATGAAACCATATGGTACCATTGGAACTTTCAATGCTAAGATATGGCATGTAATATATCAAACGACTCGTAACAAGGTGCCATGAGTGAATATCACGAGAAAATAATGATAATGGTTATTGGTT
>JAHWFO010026121.1:418065-439399 GCA_023313115.1 Rhysida immarginata
GCACGTGCCCTAATGGTGCCCTATGAAACCATATGGTACCATTGGAACTTTCAATGCTAAGATATGGCATGTAATATATCAAACAACTCGTTACAATGTGCCATGAGTGAATATCACGTGTAAGTAATGATAATTGTATTGGCTTAGTAGCACGTGCCTTAAAGGTGCCATATGATACCATATGGCGCCATTGGAACTTTAAATGTTAACATATGGCATGTAATATATCAAACAACTCGTAACAACGTGCCATGAGTGAATATAACGAGTAAATAATGATAGTGGCAATTGGTTTTGTAGCACGTGCCCTAATGGTACAATACAGAATTTATAGAACTTTTAATGCTAAGATATGGCGTGTAATATATCAACCAACTCCTTACGCGTTATTAGATCTTTTGTTATCCATAGCTTATTTGAATCAAGATTATAGTACTCTTAGGCTTAATGGTATCTAAAACTCATTACTAATTAATTTAATAGTAGTTAATCGCTTGCTTCAATAAGACTTTAGTAATTTAATATGAAAATCTAATAGATGCTTACACAAAACGCTTCAGCAATTGAGGCTCACTTCCTTTAACATTATGTGAGAATTCTTACAAATTAAAGAACTTTTATTTTTTTAAGTGTATGAGAAATAACTTCACTCTCCATTTACCTTTCATTCTTCAAGTTATTCTTTTAAATTCTCTCTATACGTTAGCCTATTTAAATAGTAATTTACAATTTAGTTTTCATATTTATTTATTTACTCCCAAGTGTTTTAAAATGTTGGTTAATTCTATATATCCATAACAAGAAAATGTGCTCCCTTTATCCGCTTTGGCGGTAAAACCATTCTTGTTTGTTCAGGAGTCGCCATTTTCATGAAACGATTGAAAGCTGTATGATTAGTGGATTTTGATGTGATCCGTTTAACGCATCCGAACCAAACGATATGAAATGAGTAGATCGCTCATGAGCTGCTTTTAACGCCACCAACGCGTCCCCATTTGAAAGCCTGTCGGCCATTGCTTTGGTTGGCAAAAAATGGCCTTCATCGTATGTTTACGTTTGAAGTTTGCGTAGACAAACACAGTAAACTCAATGCCCATTTCTTGTCCAGCTTTAAATTGTAGTAATAGATGTATTAAAGGTTCACCACTGACCTTTCACAGGTGTGTTTTTATCTTTCTCTGTGTTAGAATGTTTTTCTCATGTAAAAATCCTGGTCATCTTTTATATCGTGGTTGTTGATACATAAAAGATGTCGATATTCAACCATGTTACCGTCGTTTCAGTGATACCAGAATGATTGTTTAGAGGTATTTATGAAATTATATACCGCATTTATTAAAAAGCATCTAAATTTGGAAGGGGTCGCTTAAGAATTTCAGACTACAAGCGATGTTGGTGGGGGGGAGGGTGCTTTCTCAGCTGGCAACAAAGCGGTTATATAGTAATGGCGCTTTGGCTGGCGATGTTGTTCTGCCATAATTCTGCCAACCACAGTAATGGCGCCTACACAAGTTCCAGTTGAGATTAGTTCCAGTTTTCGCCGCCTTCAAATTGCCCCAAAGATGGCAGCCACATAAGCGATCTACTCATTTCATATCGTTGATCCAAACGGATTGAAAAGTTGAATCTGAGTTAACTCTGATGCGTTAGCTATCCGTTGATGCGCGAAGAGATCTGATTGGTTGACCTTGAAACGCTTACGTACGCATACGCACGCAAACGCAGACAACGCGTCTTTGCAAACCCGGCTTGTGAAACAGTTTGCGGAGCGGTGCAGGAATTTGTGAAACCCGGTTTAGGAATTGCTTGAAAATGAAAACTTTTAGGAGTGATGTTAGGCCTAACTGCGAAGTTATTGTGAAATTCAAACTTCTGCTTTCACCGAAGTTTAACAAATGGCTTTTTTTTCTTCTTGGAGCACTAATGGCTACTTCAAACTGTTTAAAATGCAAAAGGTATGTAAAGATTGAAGACCGTGTTACTTGTGTAGGCGTTTGTCGCCGGGTCCATCATCGCATGTGCCCAGAGGGAGGGGAAGAGGATTCCTCTTTTCCAGATAATCTTTATTATTGCGGGAACTGTCATATTATGTTAACGGAGGATAATTTGATTTCCCCTCAACATAGACGAAATGAAGATTTAGGGCAAGGAAGTGTAACTGAAAATACAGAGCATATCCTTACTAAATTAAATCAAGCTCTAGACGAAAAACTTTTACCGATCCTCCAATACCTACCATTATTAGAATCAATTTCAAAAACAATAAATGATACTTCAGAAAAACTCATTAAATTATCTGAAAAACTTGAAAAATTAGATGAATTTTATAAATCGATAAAAGAACATGATGATTGGTTAGAGAATCGGAAAACAAAGCTTGAAACTGAAGTAGGCGAACTTAAGACAGGAATCTCCACCACGGTCTATAGATATTCATGGTCATCGAGCTCCATTGTTAAAATGAAGCTAAAGTTTCTAGCTCCCGGTAGGGCGGGAACTCTATTGAAAAGTGGCGCTGCATGTACAATCTGCCCAACTGCGCCTGCAGCGCCACCCTATCGGCAGACAAACTTTACTTTCGTATTCAGTTTCAATGAAAATCTCTATCGCAGGTTGCGGTCGGGAATAGTGCGATCTATGCGGCACCTGGCGCGATCTGTTTTCCTTAGCTTCTCGAAACAATGGAGAATGGCCGAAGCTCGATGACCATGAATATCTATAGACCGTGATCTCCACTCTTGAAAAACGAAGTATGATTATTGAACAAACTTCATAATATTCCGGGGAATTCCGGAATTACCTTAAGGGAATATGATCCTGTTAATCACAGAGGTATTAAATGATGTTTTACCAGACAACTAAAATGAGATAGCTACACTCCATAGGCTAAGTAAAGAGAATAAATCCTCTATGCCGAGACCCTTGGTTGTTAAATTTCTAAGATGAGACATTGTTGATAACTTATTTAAAGACAAGAAAGTAAAAATGGATTTGTTTTCAGAAATTTTGGCAAGTAAATTTCAACGAGAAGTTAGTTTTTTTTTCATGAACACTTATGTCCGTCAAAATTAGATCTATATCACCGGGTAAAGCAATTTAAATTGGAATATAAATTTGAGTTTATTTGGACAAGACAAGGCCGGATTTATTTGAGACGCGACCCATCCTCTCCAAGTATCGAAATTTTAGGTCATGATGATTTGATGCCTTGAAAGTTTAAAGTCAAAGTTTATAAGTGGATCGCTCTCACAAAATGGAATAAAAATAGTCCTTATAAATATTCGGATTATTTTTTAGCTCACCTAAAAAGCGACTTTTCCCCGGATATTTTATTTTTGGTAGAAACTTGGCTCATTCCAAATTCTCATCCTCTGGCTTTATTAAATTATATAAATCGTTCAAATCTTTGAGGTGGAGGAATACTTGTTTACATTAAAAATTCCTTCGATTGTTGAATTGGATCTAAATAATACCTTTTGTTCTGAAGACCTGGAGATATTGACAATTAATTTCAGCGCTATTTTTCATTTGTATTGTATCTACCGTCCACCAACGGGAAATTTTTCGATATTTCATCAGAAAATAGAATCAGTGCTTGAATCTATAACTGATTCTCCATGCAAATTTTCTTTGATATGTGGTGATTTTAATTTATGTCTTATTTCGCCGACTACCTCATATGAACTGTTCACTTTAACTTCACTTTCCTCCTTTGGTTTTGAAACTAAAAATCTCGAACCAACAAGGATTGATCCGACCCATGGTACGTAGTCAACTTTGGATTACATTTGGGTACGTGGGATAGATTTTCAACTTTCATGAGGTGATTTATCGATTTCTGATCATTACCCTTTATATGGACCTTTAAACCTACTGGGTCCTAATCAACAAAAATTTAAAATTTATAAACAAATGTTAATAACAGAACAACGTTTAGTAGTTTTACAAAGCTGTTTTGAACAAACAGATTGGTCTGTTCTATTTGGTCTATTAACATCAGTAGATGAATGTTGCTTAACTTATTTAAATCATCTTGCTCTAGGTCTGCCTCGTTACTTGCCAATTGTAAGTAAAGCTAAAACTGGGTTTAAATGTATCCGAAACCCTTGGATGACAGCACAAATTTTGAAGAAAATTCGGAAAAAAGATAAATATTTTAAATCTTTCTTGTCCTTTAAGAAAAGAAATGATTACAATAAATATAATCATTTGGAAATTTGCTTAAAATTGAAATTTTAACGAGGAAAACTCAATATTTTAAGGAATTATTTTGGAAATTAAAGGATAATAAAAAAGAATCCTGGAAGATCATAAAGGAGTTAATAGGGGTCGCAAAGTGTAATAAAACTTCTCCATTTTCTAGGGAAGAATTTTTAACTAAGGAACTGATTTATGATTTTCTTAAATCCCTGTTGCCAGTGATTGATATAATAGTTTTTAAAATAGGTAAAATAGGTTTTAAAAAAAACCCACAGAGCTTTTTCATTTCCCCAAGTACAACTGCAGAAGTTTCGAAATTATTAAAATCATTAAGTTCTAATTCAACTTTTGCTGACCCACTTGGAATCCCTTTTGTTGTTTGGTCGAGGTGTCACTCCTCTTTAAATGTCCCAATATCTTATTTATTTAATTTATCAATTTCAATTGGTCAATACCCGAGTAAATTAAAAACTACGAGGAGAGTTCAAAAAGTAATGCAGCCCATTTTTTTCCTCGGCCAATTTTGGTTGAAAAAACTGGACATTTCTTGTGGAACATTTTCAATCATTTCCGCTTCGTAAAGTTTCATTGACGTCCGATATGTGACAGCGCTGTAGTGAGCTGTTAAAGTGGCGTCTACAATGGAGGTGCGTTCCAAACAACGGGCAGTGATTGAGTTTCTTTTGGCGGAAAACCAGGGCATCTCAGATATTCATAGGCGCTTGCAGAATGTCTACGGTGATCTGGCAGTGGACAAAAGCACGGTGAGTCGTTGGGCAAAGCATGTGTCATCATCGCCGCAAGGTCAAGTAAATCTGTCTGATCTCCCGCGAGCTGGCCGGCCGTGCATAGCTCTGACTCCTGCAATGTCGGAACATGCGAACACTCTCATTCGAGCAGATCAACAGATTTTCATCTGTTTGGCCCACTGAAGAACGCAATCCGTGGGACGCACTACGCGGATGATGAAGCAGTTATTGATGCAGCACGACGTTGGCTCCGACATCAACCAGTGGAATGGTACCGTGCAGGTGTACACGCCCTTACTTCAAGGTGGCGGAAAGCCGTAGCATTGAATGAAGATTACGTTGAAAAATTTTGTTGTGTAGCTAAAAGATTCGGGAATAACATGGTGTATTTGAATGCTGAATAAAACAACCCCCTTTTTCAGAAAAAAATGGGTTGCATTACTTATTGAACTCCCCTCGTATATATCTCATGACCAACAATGCAAAGCAAAGTTTGTTCAATATAGATAAGTTTCAATTTGTAACAATGCATAAAATTCCTGTTATTCAGGCATTTCTTACAAATGAGAGTTCTTGACAATTTCTTGAAAATCTTAAAAAATGATCAGTAACTGGAGATAATGTAGAGTTAGCAGACTATTGAGAAAGAGTGGAAAGACGACAGAGGAAGCAATCCTTTAGCTCTGTATTGAGCAAATGGTAAGCAAGTAAATAGAAGAATCAAAAAAACAAAGAGTCACGCCGGGGTTATAACCTAGACTATTTGGTAGCACATCAGATCCAAGCATTTCATAAAAACACTTTTTGACTATATCCTGTGGGACATGAGATACATCTTAGTTTTCTTCCAAATGGGTGGATTTCCAATTTTGTACACGCGTTTGGCTAAATTATTAATAATGAGCATAAAATGATGATGCAGTGACAACATTAATATGGCAGCGTCTATTGATAAGGCAAAGGAGTCACGTTTGTCTCCCTTGAGCTCCCTATCAAACGTCCAGACGACTGGCAAAAATTTATGGGTCTGGAAATGAAAGAGAAAGAACGAATATTGGTCTGAGAAACTCTGCAACTAAAATACAAAAAGCTATAAGGGCGTTTGAAACATCTGAACAACGGGAGTTTCGAATAGAGCAACAGCGTACAAGAGTTTCTACGTCAAAGGCAAAAAAACTTGAGTCGAAAGTATCTGGTGATGCTCCGCAGTGGTGAGAGAAGTCAAGAATAGTTTAGACAAAGTCCCAGTATATCACCTAGACTTCCTGTTTTTCGTATTTTTAGTAGAATGGATAATCCCTTTGCTCTGTGTTGTATTGATTGAGTTATTATTTAAACAATTGGGAGTTATAATTTAATTTTTTAAGATTGTTCTCTTTACCTACAAGTGTAATTATTCCCGGGCAACGCCGGGTAACTGCTAGTTTATCTATCAGCCTGTATATATAAAAAAGGATGTTTGTTTGTGGGTTTGTGGGTTTGTTTGTTTTTATACAAATCTACAGTTTTATTCCGATCTTTATTAAAGTTTGCATTCTTGACCTTCAAAGCATGAAGAAGGCCACTGTCTACCTCAGATTTCGATAAAATAATAATAATAAAAAAATCGATATTCATGGTTATGGCAAGGCATGTTAATGAGAAATATCTCATGACCAACAATGCAAGGCAGAGTTTGTGGAACAATAGTTATCAACAATGGTATCAACACGCAATTCACAAACTCTGCACGGACCAACAATATATATCTCATGACCAACAATGCAAATAAACGTTTATGCAACAATAGGTATCAACAATGGTATAAACACGCAATCCACAAACACTAGGCAGGGATCAACAATATATATCTCATGACCAACAATGCAAAGGCAAAGTTTGTGCAATTTAGATAAAGCCTGGTTCCCACATGCGTAAAAACAACGGCAGAAACCACAAGGCAGAAAAAGGTTTTGACGTCACTTCCTGTTTTCGTCTCTTCGCCGACTGAAAATTTCAGCTTTTTGGAGTTGGTTCGAGTTCAACTTTTTGTGGCAAAAACAGGACCGAAATGGTTGATCAGCCAATAGAAAGTGATCTAGGCAGTGACGTCACAGTGACGTTCTCTCCCTCTTTCTCCCGCCTGCTCTCACAAAATCAAAATGTCGGAGGTTGAGCAAATGAAGACGAAGACGCCGAAGAAAAAAATTGACGAAGAATCGCTTATAGAAGAAATGAGAAGATACCCCTTATTATATAATAAGACAGAAGATTTGTACAAGGATACAGAGGTTAAAAAAACAGTATGGACCGCTATAGGCTGCAAGTTTGGACTAAGTGGTAAGTTGACCCACTCTTAAACTAAAAATTTATGTGAGTAGCATGCGAATGCGTGTATGTTGAATCTTTGTTTATAAGCTACAGTGAAATGAACACTTATCACTTTGCATTTTTTTAAAATTTTTCCTCGTAAAATGGTTATTGAAATAAGTGGATCGAGTGAATTTTGCAAAATTCTTAAAGAAGATGAAACAAAAAATGTATAATCATCTCTTTGATTAGGGCATATTTAGCCATATGAGTGAGTTGAGATATGGATGAAGAAAAGACAAAAAATGTATAATCATCTCTTTTCTTCATCCATGGTTGAGATTAACGATTTATAGATTATATGATATATGGTAAGATTTGTTTATAATGATCCAGAACTAGTAAATAATAGTAAGTTATTGTTAAATGAAACGATTGTCCTGGCAAAACGTAATTAATTAGCCAACATATTTCAACATTTCACATTTCATCTTCATCAGTCATTTCATCAATCCGGACAAGGAGCAATAACAGACAAAAAAATGCAGTAATAAATTATTAGATTAATGAATGATAACGATATTAAATAAATAAATAAATAAATAAATAAATAAATAAAGGTAATAATAAATAAATAGCAACGTTTGAAAAAATAATTTTGAAAAATAATGTAAAACAATTCATAAAATATAATAATTTTTAAATATAGTAATTTTAAAAATAATGAAATAATATGTTTAGGTAATAGTGGTATTAATGTATGCATTGTAGTTATCTGTTTGTGTACATATATGTATGCTTGTATTCTGTTCAACTAACTTTTATATTTATTTTTTGTTTAAAGCTTGTGTAAACTGTTTTTTATGCTCAATGTAGGTGATGAAGCCTCAAAAAAGTGGAAAATTCAACGAGACAGATATGCAAGAGAGAGAGAAAAAATGAAACAAAGCAGTGTGAGCGGGGTAAGCAATACAGTAAAATCTTTATTTATAAATTTTTTAATTATTGTTTAATTCCTCCATAAAGTAAATTGCCAAAATACTGATAATGAAAGCACAAATCAAATAAAATAAAAAGTCACTTAATATTCACTGGAAGTCCTTGGAGTTTCAATAGATGAATTTTAAGATGCAGTTTGTTGTCCTGAAGTTAATGTTGGGATGTCTTAAAGATTAAAGCTGGAATGTCAACTGGTGGAAGCAACTAGATTATGCAAAGCTGATCATCCAACAGTTTTTTAAGCCAAGTACTGCTTCAGTGGTAGATGTTAGCCAATTTTTTGGCACAGCTTACAATTAAATTAAATAACAAATATAAAATAATTTTAAAACATTTTAAAATTTTATTTTGGTTATTTAATTTAATTGTCTACTGTCCCAAAAAGTGACTATCATCTTACATCATCTACCACTGAAGCAATCCTTAGCCCTAAAAACATGTTGGATGAACTGCTTTCCATAAATTAGTTGCTTCCACTAGTTGACATTCTAGCATTAATCTGTATGGACATCCCAACATTAATTACAGGACAACAAATTGCATCCTAAAATTCATCTATTGAATCTCCAAGGACTTCTAGTGAATATTAAGTGACTTTTGTTAGTTTATTTGATATGTATTTTCATTATCATAATTTTGACAATTTATATTATGGAGGAATTAAACTACAATTAAATAATTTGTAAAAAAAAATAACATCTTCCAATCATCAATATAAGTAATCACACCCCCAAGTTTTATTTCCACTTACTTAAGTAATAATGTGTTTTATTGGGGCTGAATTATTTTATCAAACTTAGAAGAACTTTGCAGCACAAATTAGTCTTGGACATTTTTTGGCATTCTTCAAGCGTCATTGCCTTGTCTACAAAATATTCACACGAGGAGATTGGCGCTTAAGGATTTTTTCAGCATCCTTGCCCAGTTACGAGAAATTTCTCGTGCTCAGCTAAGTAATCTTTTTTCAGCCCCAAAATACATAAAATTATTTAGTTCAAATTTTATTCGGCTCGTAAATTGTTAAAAATTCCACTTTTTGGCCCTATGAATTCAAAATTAATGTTAAATTGTCTCCTAATGAATTTAACCTCATTGTAAATTAATTATAATGAATATGTTTTTGTTAAATTATTTTGTTGAAGTATTAAATTTCTTAACATCCTTCAGAAGGATTAATAAATTCTTTATTGTTAAACTCTTTTATTATTCCTATATGCAACATTCACTATTATTACATCTTTGTAGACTGGAACACAGGATGTTTACAAGTGTAATTGGACACTATACCCTTTGCTGGATGGTTTCTTGAAGCATGTTCCTGTCGAGAATGAAAGGTATGGATAATTTAAATTGATATAAAGCATAGTCACTAATAGTTTTGTTTACTTTAGGACTGTGAGCAACTTCTTGCAAGCAACAAATGATCAGGAAACTGAATGTGAGGAAGTAAATAATATCTTAGCAATATCTGTTCATGATGACGAAAAACCTACTGAACCATGCTTGTCTAGGTAATAATTACGTTTTACTGCTCATGTCAATAGTTAGCACTGTCCATAGTAATATTTCTATGTGTAAATGTTTCCATGTGTAATATTTGAGGGTTTTAAATTTTCATAGCAAATATAACTTTTTTTTTTTTTTCAGTCCAAGCATCTCAGGCAACTCATCATCAATCCATAAAAAAAAGGTAAGAAGGGAACTGTTGTATTTGAAGCTTTTGAATCAATTAAAGAAGCTTCAAATTCTATCTCTAATTTTTTTAATATGTCAAGACCACAAAGAGATGTGATATCTTCTTTTTTGCTCATTTGGAAGATAGGTTAAGATTATTAAATGACGAACACAGGCAAAATTTCATTCACAAGATTGAATATATTTTAATTGAAGAAGAAACTTACAATAAATAATAACAATAAATATGAAAAAGGAAAGGAAAAATTCTGTGCCCAGGATTCTTAGTAGTCTTTAGAATGCTCGGAAATAGCTTAGCTGTTCCAGAATTTGCGATAGCCCAATATTAGTAGAGGTGATGAGCTAGAGACTCTCAGTTCCTGATACGAATCGAGGTATGCAATTTTTCCCTTTCCTTTTTCATCGGTTCCTCTCGTATATACAAATCCTTTAATTTGAATCATTTCTTTATAATAAGTTTTACAATAATAAATAATATATATATAGATAATATATAAATTTATTAGAATTAATTATATTTATTATTATTTATTATATATATTCTATATTTTATTACACATATTCCATATTATATTATATATCCTATAATCATTCAGTTTTTTAATTGACTTTTATTTTTTCAATTTTCAGTTGATTTATATTTAATAAATTTTTATACTTAATAAAAAATAGATGCTATCATTTGCCTCTTTCACTTCTGTAAATATAACACAATTAATGTAAAGCATGTGTTAGTAATATACTTCTTTTTATTTTAACGCTGTCAAAAGATTGTCTGAAATATTTCTGGCCATTTCTGTGGTTTCTTTGGTAAATTAAGAAGATTCAGTGTCTTCTATGCCAATCATTTTATTTTGCCATGCAACTGCACCTTCTGTACATAAATAGTCCTTGTATATGTTTCTCAGTTTTTTGGCATTTTCACTATACATATTGCTTCATACTCGTTGCAGCGAAGGTAGCTGTTGTACTTGTTGCCTCCATTCACCACTAATGATATTGTGGTGCAAATCCTCGGAGTCCATGGATCCCAGAAGGCAGTAAGTGGTTGTCTCAGTAATTAAAAAATTATGCAACACGCATGCTGCCAACACAACTGCGTTCACAGATTCATCACTTAATTTGATGGATGTTAAAAAAAACTCTGAATCTGGTCGACAGTATGCCAAATGCATTCTCTACTACCCGTCTCGCCCTTGATAGCCGATAATTGTATACTCGTTCAAGATTGGTAAAAGATGATCGCCGAGGATATGGCCATAGCAGGTTGTGTCGCAGTGGAAAGCCTCGTCACCTATGATAAAATAAGGAAATGTGATGTTGGAATTGGGAAGCTTCTCACAATGGGGCAGGTTTAGTTTGTTGTTTACACGGCCTTTTCCAAAGGCAGATTTCATGAAAATTCCAGAATCTGCTTCAGAGCCATAATGCCCAAAATCAATGCAGATATATCTATGATTTGCATCAGCAATTGCCAACAGCACACTGCTGAATGTTCCTTTATAATTAAAATAAAGGCTGCCTGAATTCTTTGGGCATTTTCTTTTGATGTGTTTTCCATCAATGCTGCCACAACAGTTGGGTAGTTGCCACTTTTGTTGAAATTCAAGGGCAAGCTGTTTCCATTCATCTTCAGTGGATGGAAAATGCAAATACTTCTTGGCCAGGCATTCCCAAATAGCTGTGCAAGTCTCTGGAATTAGTTTTGATAAAATAGATCTTCCAATTCTAAATGAGTAGCTGAGGCTCCTGACTGTCTCGCCTGTAGCCAAAAATCTAAAAGTATTAAAATTGATGCTTTTATTGCATATGCACAGCAATAAAATGTCAAAATAGTTAATTATAGCCAATTCGTGTAACTTTGGTCCACTCTCGATCATTTCAGAAGCTAATGGATACCTAATATTAACTCCAATTCTGCATATATCAACCAGAGGCATAGAATAATGGCTACAAATTACAAGCCACTAGTCTAGTAATAAGAAAAAAATTAATATTAAATAAAATGCTATCACAACCACAGGTACCACTGAATCAAATTCAACCATCTTCGAACTTTGTAATTATTCTTATATATTCTTTCATGACAGGTCGTTACGAGTCGTTTGATGTATTACATGCCATATGTTAATGGTGAAAATTTTCAATGGGACCATATGGTATCATTGGCACAAGTACCCCTAAATTAAAATCGACCATCTACGAACTTATTAGCTACTGTTATATATTGGTTCAAGACATGTCATTCCGAGTTGTTTGATATATTACATATTTTAGAATTGAAATTTTTCAATCTTATCCTGGTGTCATCAGAACATGCACCACTGAATCAAATTCAGTCATCTTCAAAGTTTGTAATTACTCTTATATATTTGTTCATGGCAGGTCGTTACGAGTCGTTTCATATATTACATGCAGTGTATTTGCATTGAAAATTTCCAAATGGTACCATAAGGGTATCATTAAATCATGTACTACTGAAACAATTTCACTAGAAGGTCACGTTAGAGGATTCAGAGGTGCCATGGGTCCACATTTTATTCTCATGGACGATAATGCATATGCACAGACTTCCGATAGTGGTGGACTTTCTGCAAAGTGAGGATATTCAATGCATCCAGTGGCCAGCAAGATCTCAGGGTATGAACTCGATGGAGCATGCATGGGAAAAAACGTTATATTAACTCTTGTCATTTCGAGTTGTTTGATGTACTACTTGCTATATCTTATCATTGAAAATTTTAGAGGGTGTTATAATATTATAATACGTGTCATTGTATCGATTACGACCATCTTCAAAATGGTTCATGCGTGGAACCATATTCATCAATCAGCGTAAACAGTAATTAATAATGCACGTCCCTACAGAGTTCTGATGGTGGAGGACTTTCTGTTAAGTGAGGATATGCAACACGTTGAGTGGCCAGCAAGACCTCCGCATATGAACTTGATTGAGCATGCATAGGAGAAAACGTACATAACATTTTATTCGCTCTTATTTTATCATTTGGAGTTGTTTGATGTACTACTTGCTATATCTTATCATTGAACATTTTAGAGTGTGTCCTAAGGGTACCATTAGAGCACGTGCCATTGTATCGATTATGACCATCTTCAAAATGGTTCATGCCCGGTACCATATATATCGATTGGCGAAAACAGTAATTCATAACGTTACAATCGCTTATAGCTTGTCGTTTCGATTTGTTTGATGTATTACTTACTATATCTTAGCATTGTTAGGTGGGGTCATAGATGTACCATTTGTGCACGTCCCATTGAACCGATTTCTGTCGTATTTGTGATTGGTTCGTGTCATCTTTATATATAAAAATTCAGGCTCAGGGTGCGTCTGTAAATGTTCTAAAAACTTTTGAACCACTTATCCGATTGAGCTAATATTTTCAACATATATTCCTTAGGTCCAGAGTAAGGTTTACATGTCCCTAAAGTAGGGGGGAAGGGGTAAAAATCATATATCTTGGTTTATGTTTGTTTGTTTACTCAAGAGATGGCGCCAGAATTTATCTTTTCCTTGAAACCGAAACTGGACTAACTGCGCAGAAGCAGGACAGCAAAAAAACTTCCATTTTTTTCCTCCGGATGTGTACTATTGTTTGTACATTTCAAGGTAGGAAACGCAAGTTTTTTGCTGTCCTGCTTCTGCGCAGTTATTCCAGTTTCGGTTTCAATGGAAAGGTCTATATAAAAATTTAGGGTGCGTCTGTAAATGTTCTCAAAACTTTTAAACCACTTATCCTTTTGAGCTCATACTTGCACCAGATGTTCGTTAGGTTCAGGGTAAAGTTTACATGTGCCGAGTGTCAGGTTGGCCCAAAGGGGAAAGGGTAAAAATAATATTTTGCTTGATCTGTCTGTCTTGACATGAGCTACAATATGCGCCGACCAACAATGGGTGAGGTCAAAAATGCTAACACCGAGTTGAGTTAGTGAAGAAAGCCATTGTTGCTATGATAGTCAACAATACGTTAACAATCGAGCAATAATCAATGCTTCACCAACCCAACTCGGTATTTGCATTTTTGACCTCGCCCAATGTATGTCATGTCCTGCAATGCAGAGTAAAGTTTCTGCAACAATAGGCCATAAAAAATTACTTTTGGCTATGGTCATGGATGAAGAAATACAGGATGGGAAACTCCATTGTTTAAAGCGTGATTTTTTTTTCACTGGCGCTCTCTGGCCATTTGCGTGGGCATTACTCTCTGTCCAGCAGACAATTTTACTTTTCCTAATTGGCCTCGATGGCTCAGTGGTTGCGTGATCTCCTCTGATTAACACCTCCTAGACAGAAGCCCTGATAACGGAAACGTCATACATTGTTACATCATCATTAGTCGATCAAATTTACGGCTTATTATTGGTAGAAATAGGATTAACAATGGTCGACTAATGATGATGTAACAGTGTATGACGTTTCCGTTATCAGGCCTTCAGTCTAGGTGGTGTTGCTCTGATGCCCGTAGATGTGGCTTCGATCCCGGCCGAGGACGACGAGGATTTTTGCAGGGGGAAAATACTATTATATAAAAGAAAGAGCGAAAAATGTATACACTCATTCATTCATTCATCACGAAATCTCCAGAACTATGAAGCCTACAAACTTGAAATTCGGCATGTATATTTCTCTCGGCTTATAAGTGATAGAGGGATAAAATCTAAACAACATTTACCTCTTTCATTTTTTTCTCTGGGGCATTGTTTTTGAGATAAAAAAGTTGAAATCCTACCTGCAGGAAACAGTTGTTTGGAATCTGTGGTGACAATTAAAGATATTGGTATACGAGATACCAGTGGGATCCGATGAATAGCTGGTAGCCGGAATCGCCATAGCTGCGGACCGGATTCGCGAAGAACCAGGAACTTTTGAACTTTTTACGTCAGTCCATGCGGCGACGTTGTGAAGCATGCATTTATGCCAGAGGGAGTGAATTAGAACACTTATTATTGATGAAAATAGGAAAGAAGATTCCACAGCCTGGGTTCGAACCAGGAACCTTCTGCTCACCGTGCAGACGCGCCAACCAATTGCGCCACTGAGGACATGGAAGCATTAACGCTATTTACATGTCCTTAGTGCTGGTTGGAGCAGTACCCAGTTCGTAGATTTTTATTTATTTTTTAAAAATTTACTATTACGAAAAATTCTAATAAAAAGCAATTCATTAGAAGCGTCATATACTATTTTATGTTTGTTTAACAAAAAAAGTTATCGAGTTTCGGACCGAACTTTCCTACTACGTATAATCGTTCTGCGTATTGGAACTTTTAAAGTTTTGAACCCAATTTTATCAATGAAGACAAAGAAATAGAGAGTGGTTCTTGAAGACATTCCTATTCTACTTTTTGAAGGTCTTTAAGAATCCGAAATCAAATTTCAGAAATTCAAAATTTTTAGAGCGCAAGCAGTCTTGGGGGCAGCAGTCATAT
Source organism: Rhysida immarginata (assembly GCA_023313115.1). Lineage (NCBI taxonomy): Eukaryota > Metazoa > Arthropoda > Chilopoda > Scolopendromorpha > Scolopendridae > Rhysida > Rhysida immarginata. Next base: position 433,449 of record JAHWFO010026121.1, read on the forward strand.
GGGGGCAGAGTCTGTGAGTATTTATTAAAAAATATTGTATTTTTGAAATTCTGACTTCGGATTCATAAACACATGAGAAATTAGAATAGGAATGTTTGTAAGACACAGTCGCTATCTCTTTGACTTCTTCGATAAAATTGGGTTCAAAACTTTAAAAGTTCTACACTTTCAGGGCTTCTATCTCCTAAACGGTTGGATCAATTGAAAAAACACCAAGAATAAAACATTTCTTGAAAACTGTGAACAATCTGAATATAAATAGGGGTAACTATTTAAGATTTCAAAGTACCCCCCTCCCCAACTAATGGATTTCCCCCACGAAATAACTCACTATTGATTATGGACATTTTTTCGTACAATGCTTAATTTCCGAGATATTACCAGACTTTTTGACACCCTGTATATCAAACAACTTGGAATGACGTGTCATGAATGAATATAAATTAAAATTATTGATAGTCTAAATTGGTTCAAAAGCACCTGGTATTTAGTGGAACCATTGTGGTTCACAGAAACTTTCTATGCTAATATGTGGCATGTAATATATCAAAACACTTCGAATGATGCGTCATGAATTTTTATAACGTAATGATAATCCAAATTGGTTCAATGCTACGTGGTTTAATGGTATTATTATGGTTCATTAGAAGTTTCAATGCTGAGATAGGATATGTTATATATCAAACAACTTGGAATGACGTTTCATAAATGAATACAACGTAAAATTAATGATAGTTGAAATTGTTTTAAAGGCACCTGATTCAGTGGAACCATTGTGGTTCATTGGGACATTCAATGCTGAGATATGGCAAGTTATATATGAAACAACTTGGAATTGTGTGTAATGAATGACTACAACGTAAAATTAATGTTAGTCGAATTGGTTCGAAGGCGCCTGCTTTAATGGTACCATTATGGTTCACTGGAACTTTAAATGCTAAGATATGGCATGTTTTATATCAAACAACTTGGAATGATCTGTCATGAATGAATATAAACTCAGATTATTGATAGTCGATATAGGATCAAAGGTGCCTAGATTAGTGGAAACATTATGGTTTAATGGAACTCTCAATTCTAAGATATGGCATGTAATATATCAAAAATCTTGGATTGATGTGTAATGATGAATACAACGTAAAATTAAAGATAGTCGAATTTGTTTCGCAGGCAACTGGTTTAGTAGAAGCGTTGTGGTTCATTGAAGCTTTCAATGCTAAGATATGGCAAGTAATATATCAAACAACTTAGAATGATGTGTAACAATGAATACAACATAAAATTAATGATAGTTCAAATTTGTTCAAAGGTACGTGGTTTAATGGTATCATTATGGTCCATTAGAAACTTTCAATGTTAACATAGGGCAGTTGAAAAGTATGGTTTCGCGAATGGTTTAGTTTAGCTTTTCGGTACTTGATTACGTCATTTCTTAATGGTTTATTAATTCTAAACGTTTTACATGTGCTCGTGTTGGCTGTGCATTAACTTTCAGATGAATCAAAATTTCTTCGAATTTGAGCAACGTAAAAAGCTTTCAATTTAAATAGAAAAATTTCATGTTGAAAATTCAAAAATATTTCTTTTAAAAAGATCCCAATGCATAGCGTCTCCAAATACGGCCCTTTAGTAGAACCTAAAACATGTATTTTTTCTATATAAATTCTGAGCTTTTTACATGTGCTCTTTTTCTGAATATCCACACACTGAAATTGCAACATTTCATAAAAAATAGCCCGAGCAACGCCGGGTAAACAGCTAGTGAACTATATTAATCGATTGACGTAAACAGATTTTGAGATTCTTTCATAGCCTTCAAGAAGTTAAGAGTTACGGACGGATAGATAGAGAGATAGACACATTCCCCCACAATAATAGCATAAAGCACCTTTCGGAGGTTATGTTAGGTTAGCAGCTTTCTCTTTAAATGAATCAGTCCCGGAAATTTTTGATCACACCGCGTTATTATGTTATCAGCCCGTGAAATTTTTTTAAAATATATTACCATTCGGCAGAGAGAAAAAGGTTGAGAACACTGTTGCATAGGATATTTCCAAAAGTTCCTCCTTCATCCTGGTATTTCTGTACCCGTCAAGAAGATGGAGAGGAGGTGTCGTTCCTACTGTTTTGGGCGCCTTGCCTTGTCTTCTTTATACATTTATCTGGGGGACATGTTGACTCACAAGCTTAAATTACAAAACCTAGTTATTTAAATGACCATAATAATAATAGGAGAATGAACTAAAGCAAGACTACTCAAGGAGATCGACGGACCCCCGTGCAACATTGTGAAGCGTTTTCAGTAAAGTTGAAAAGACCGTTCTAATTTTATTGTTCAGTTATATCGTTGTAATTTTTAATTTCAAAGAAGTAAATCGTACGTTTTTTTTAATTAGAGGCGGTGCTGGAAGTTAACTCTACACACAATTACATTTTGGATCACCATTTGGAGCACTAATGGGCAGGCTTTCCTTTATTGTTATAGGCTATGATTAAAAGCACATGAATACTTTGGAAAATGGCCTCTTTCTGAAACTCATGGTTATCTGTTTGTCACATAGATAGAGGACAGCACAACAATTAAACTTTATTTTGTATATAAACAACAAGGAATATACACTTTAAAAAAGAGGGGAAAATCCAAACATTTCTATAGACAGTGGACCAAAGTTACACTGAAGGCCAATGTCACCCTTAGTAACTGTACCTTAAAGTCACTGCAAGTCGCTCAGCTGGTATCAGTGCATTCCGCCATGGGGTGTTCGATTTTTCAATGGATGGTCAAACAACGACCAGAATTTGATCAAAAAGTTGTGGACTTGTCCTCATGAATCTATTTAGAAGTAAAGGTCGTCTCCAGTTATAAATTTGCTAAGTATTTGATTAATAATAGTCTACTAAAACAAACTCACTGAAAGTAATATTCCTGTTCGTTTGTCCGCAATTCTTGAAGCAGGTTTACCTGCACACTACGAAAATCTCTACTCTGAAATATGGGTCGTACCCAGAAACGCCTCTTCTTCTTATTACTTTGTTTTTTTACATAAGCAGCAGCCACAGCTAAATAATTGAGCGCAACCATTGCATCTGCACAGAGGTCTTCCATTTTGTTTTAAAAATCGATCGTAAGAGGAATTAACGAGCTGCAGTGCACTAAATGTGATGGAAAAATGCAAATTACAACAAGAGATGGCACTTGGGTAGCGAATTTCTGCTGTCTCATCCTTTTGAGTTTCTGCCGTGTGGGATACCTCCAAGAGAAGAATGTAAAAAGGCAGAAAAGCATTCGCCCTGGTTTCTGCTCTCTTGTTTTCTGCCAGTGGGAACCACGCTTTAGTTTCAATTTGTAATAATGCATAAAATTCCTGTTATTCAGGCTTTTCTTAGAACTGAGAATTCTTAGTACTCAACAATTTATTGAAAATCTTTAAAACTGATCAGCAACTGGAGATAATGGAGATAAAGCACTCCATTAGCTCCGTGCTGTATTGAGCAAATGGTAAGCATGTAAATAGAAGAATCGGCGACTGCTAGACTAGACAAAGTGATGAATGGCCAAGTTTTGTTTCAAGACATCAAGAGAAGAGTGGGAATTGCAACAACATCAAGTGTATATCTAAAGTAAGATTACGTGACTAAGAAATTATTCAGACTAACAGTGGCATACATGCAGAGGTCCATCCATTGTGAGTGTTTAAAAAATTTTTTTCGATTTTTCATTAAGAATTTTTACTGTATTATTTCTAAGCGTTCTCATGCGTTTATTTTTAAGATATTTCAAAATTTATTCAAAAAAAACAAAGAGTCAGAGCCACGCCGGGGTTATCACATAGCATATTTGGTAGCACATCAGATCCAAACATTTCTCAAAGTTACATTTTGACTATATTCTGTATGAATGTGAATATTTTGGAAACTGCGATACTGATAATGTGACGACTGAACGTTCATTTCCAAGAATTATTAATGACGCAGTGACAGGACATAAATAAGGCAGCGTTTATTGAGGAGGCAAAGGAGTCAGACGTGTTTCCCTTGAGCTCCCTATCAAACGCCCAGACGACTGGCAAAAATTTATTTGTCTGGAAAGGAAGGAGAAAGAACGAGTACTGGTCAGAGAATCTTTGCAGCTAAAACAGAAAAATCTATACGGGTATTGGAAACATCTGAATAACGGGAGCTTCGAATAGAGCGATAGGGTATACGAGCTTCTACGTCAAGTGCAAGGGAATCTTTAAAAGAAAGTTGGGTCAAAACTATCCAGTGTTGTTCCCCGGTGGTGAAGATAAACATTGTTTTAGTCTGAGGCAAGTCAAGAAGAGTTTAACTGATGTCCCGGTATATCACCTAGAAATCCTGTTTTTCGGATCTTTCGTAGAATGGATAGTCTCTTCGCTCTGTGTTGTATAGATTGAGTTATTATTTAACCAATTTGGATTTAAAATTTAACTTTTTTTGATTGTTCGGTTTACCAACAAGTGAAATAATCCTGGGCAACGCCGGGACCTCTGTTACTCCTTTCAATATATATATTGTTTGTTTCTTATACAAATCTATTGTTTTATTCCGATGTTGATAAAATTTCGCATACATGACCTTCAAAGCATGAGGAAGGTCACTGTCTACCTCAGATTTCGAAAAAATAATAGTTACTGATAAAAAAAAATCGATATTCATGGTTATGGCAGGGCATATTAATGAGAAATATCTCATGACCGACAATGCAAGGGGAAGTTTGTGCAACAATACTTATCAACAATGGATTAACACGAATTCACAAACACTCTGCACGAAACAACAATATATACCTCATGGCCAACAATACAAGGAAAACTTTGTGCAATGATAGGTATCAACAATGGTGTCAACACGCAATGCACCAACACTATGCAAGGATCAACAATATATATCTCATGACCAACAATGCAAAGGTAAAGTTTGTGCATTATAGATAAGTATCAATTTGTAACAATGCATAGAATTCCTGTTATTCAGGCTTCCCTTAGAATTGAGAGTTCTCAGTACTAAACAATTTCTTGAAAATCTATAAAAATGATCAGTAACTGGAGATAATGGAGAGTTAGCAGACAATTCAGAAAGAGTGGAAAGATGACAGAGGAAGCACTCCTTTAGCTCCGTGCTGTATTGAGCAAATGAATAGAAGAAACGGCGACTGCTAGATTACACAAAGTGATGAACGGCAAAGTTTTGCTTCAGGACATCGAGAGACGAGTGGGAATTGCAAAACATCAAGTGTACATCTAAAGTAAGATTACGTGAGTAAGAAAGTATTTAAACTAGCAGTGGCATCCTTGGAGAGGTGCATCCATTGTGAGTCTTTAAAAAAAATTTTTTTCGAAATTTCATTAAGATTTTTTACTGTATTAATTCTAAGCGTTTTCATGTGTTTATTTTTAAGATATTGCAAAATTTAATCAAAAGTATTGGTAATGAGCATAAAATGATGACGCATAGATAAGCCATAAATAAGGCAGCGTCTATTGAGGAGGAAAAGGAATCAAACGTGTCTCCCTTGAACTCCCTATCAGACATCCAGACGACTAGCAAAAAATTATGTGCCTGCCAAGGAAAGAGAAAAAACGAGTATTGGTCAGATATACTCTGGAGCTAAAATGGAAAAATCTATATGGGCACTGGAAACATCTGAACAACAGGAGTTTCGAATACAGCAAGAGGGTATAAGAGCTTCTACGTCAAGGGCAAGAAAAACTGTGGTCTAAAGTATCCTGTGATGTTCCTTGGTGGTGAAGATGGATATCAAGAGGTAAATAAAGTCCCAGTGTATCACCTAGAATTCCTGTTTTTCTTAGAATGGGTAGCTCCTTCGCTCTGTGTTACATTGATTGAGATATTATTTAACTAATTTGGAGTTATAATTTAACTTCTGGAGATTGTTATGCTTATCTGCAAGTATAATATCCCGGGCAATG
>JAHWFO010026121.1:464399-502913 GCA_023313115.1 Rhysida immarginata
GTAAGTGAAAGTTTTAATTGTTGTTGTTCAAAATTTTTATTGCAATGGTTAAATATTGTTGTATTCCCAATTGCCAGAGTGAGGAGAAAAAAATAAACATCATTAGAAAATAATTTTATAGGTAATTTGGAAATGACTATGAAGTTAAAATTATGAAAGGTTATCACTAAACATTTAAATCATTATATTTTACAAATTTCAGGTTAATAAGGTATGTTAAATTAATAAAGATAATAATAAAAATCTTTAAAGTAGTAAAAACCTATGGAAAATGTAAAAAATTGAATTTTACTCAAATCACAAATGCTTACAACACCACCAAGGAACGCCATTTTTTATGTAGTCACGTGGGTAGTCAAGGCTACGAAGGCTAAGAAGATGTATGAGAACGAGAGTTTATGATAAAGGTCAATTACATGCACTCTTGTGCAAATTAATTGAAACAAACAATGAATTTATTAGTTTATTGTACAAAACTCACACAGAGATACATTAGTAACCGATATGACTTCCTCTATTTTAAGGAGCATTTGAACGTGGTTTGGTATATAGTCTACATTCACTGTTGATTTTAGGATCCCTGTACCACACATGTATCATCGCCTGAACGAACTTTTCCATAATCATACAGTCCACAACACGATGCAACTGTTACATATAGCTCACAAATTCTCAATGGGATTTACGTTCGGAGAATTCCTTGACCAATCAAGTACCTGCCCTGTCAACAATCAACATCATAGACATAAAAACGGAAAATACATGAAAATTCTTATCAAAACCAATTTTTATTACTAAAAAATAATAAATTATCTAAACAAATTAACTAAAATTTCAGAGGATGTCTTCTTATGTGAAAGGATAAAAGTTTAGCTTTGCAAGTCAGCATCACATAAAATATCATTTGTTCTGTCCTCCTAAAGATGATGAAAAATTACTTTAAAAATAGCAAAATGCAATTTCACGTATGACAGACAGCTGACAAAAATCTCGTGTTCGTCGTATACATTTTTTCCTGATCATTTTTTAATGAAAAATTATATTTTCATTATTAATGGAGAAAAGATTGTTTTATCTCGAAAAAATGGACTTTATTACAAGATGCTATTCCACATGTATTTCCAAATCTGTTTGAAAGGTTATGGCTCAATTTGCTTCACTTTTTGCCGCTGTTAACAATAGGATTCGGAGTCTATCTTTAATATACGTCATTGGTCGGGGCAACACTACCTAAACTGAAGGCCTGCGCACAAAAAACGTCACACATTGTTACATCACACGGCAGCGGGAAAAGTAAAGGGAGAGCAGTATCGAGAGGAAAAAGAGAAAAGGAGGAGGAAAGGGGTAGGGAAAAATCATTATTCGTATTCTTCTTCTTTTTTTTCCCGGAGTCCGTAGAAGAATGGGTTTTCCCGCGCAGCCTCGTTCTATGGGGACAAAGATTTGAAAACAGACAGCTTGGGTTTCTTTCTTAGCTCAAGTTTTTTATAACGGATCACCACAGTTCGCGTCAGACACACAATGCTACACCGATTCGAGCATCCAATAAATAATGTTATTGCTTTTGATTTTATTCGAAAGCCCAATAAAATGAACTGTTGTATTGGAAGAAATTTGCTCACCAGTAGGTGAGTTTGATGGTAATGTAACATAAAAATCATGGTGGTTGTTTACGAACCCAACTGCGGTTAATCACAACTTGTCAAGCGTTTAAAAGATCTACCTCTCTAACCCAGAATTAAAACATTTTGAACGTAAACCACCGAAAGAAGGAAATGTCATACCGATTAGAAAACAAAAAAAAAATACAGAGAAGTCATAATGCTCAGGAATCTAATACAATCAATTCAACTGTGCTCAACACGAATATGATTAAGAAAAAGCTGAAATGGCTACGGTTTCTTAGTAATGTGTACTTGAATGCCGGTACTTGAATTCCGATCCATTCTTTTCCATGGCTCTCATCAAAGGTTTTTATAAGGCCAGCTTAATGTGCAAAGGAGGAACGTGGAGTGGCGTATACTTTACCTCGTTTCTCCAGGCTTAAAAGATGCTCTCAGAGGCCAGTCTTTTTTGACGCTGCCCTCCCATAGATAAAGAAAGCAGTAATACTTTGTATATCCCTGCTGTAAACCCATCAACAGAGACACTACTTTCACAGGTCAGCGCAGATCTGCCAGCCATACTTGCTGCAGTTAATCCTCTCCAATAGCACATATACAACGAACAATACGTCAACATCTCTGTAATGAGAGCCAATGAACAGATTTTTCAAAGTGATATTCCTGTTCAGCACGTTAAATTTATTCAGGATTGGACACTTTCACCTAAGAAGCAATTTCAATGTTGCCCAAAATTATTAGATCATACGCCTGTCCTTTTTTAAGTTTTAAACTTATCTTAATTTCACTAGAAACCTCTTTCGGAGAATAAAATAGAATTTAAAGTTAATCAAAATTAACGTTTGTCGAAATTACGTTTACCTGCATTGTGTGTTCTTCTAGTTTCGTGTCATTTGCGCAGTAGAACGCTTTCCACAGCTCTGTGAGTTGGAGAAGTTTAATTTCGATAGCCCTGTACATTTCCGCCATCTCAGTATCCATCAGGTTGATTCAAGCTCAAAGTATAAGGAGCCCATCTTTGTGTATTTTTCAGAAGCTGTTTCATTTAGTTTTTGCTAGGCCACCTTCTCCAATATTTTACTTTCATTTGGTCATTAGGCTGTTTTTTAATACGACATGTTTTCCAACTGTGGATTGTCTCTAATTTTTTTAGATTTACCTTAATCGAATTTATTACTTTCTATTACCTATTCTTCATCTGTTCGATACATTGTTCTGATAATATACAATTCGCAATAGTTTCCACTCGACACCTTATTCTCCCTCAAAATTCCCACGCAAGTACGCATACCTCCACTCTCTTGGAAGTAATATAATCTTGGATTCAACACACGAGCATTTTCTTTTGGTACTCTCCAGTTCCCATGAAAATGCCCCTGCGTTGTTGAAAGTGCTCACTGCGCGCGCTGCAGTCGTGGACGAGTCCACTGCCCTGATAGGGATTATACAGCAAACGTTTTCAAAACAAAACAATGAATAATATTAATATACTAGCAGAGGACCCGGCGTTGCCCGGGATAATTACGCTTGTAGGTAAACACACACACAAACACAAAGAAGCACACACACTTTTCCCAATCGTCTGAACGCTTGTTAGGGAGCTGAAGGAAGACACGTGTACCTCCTTTGCCTCATCGAGAGAGATTGCCCTATCTATATCGTCTATTATATCCATTTTCTGTTCATTGTTAATAATTCTTGGAAACGAATGTTCTGTCATTGCATCATCATTTTATGTTCATTGTTATAATTCTTTAAATAATTTTGTGCTCATTGTTATTGGTGAATTGCGCACTGAGACCATTGTTGATGCGAACACGACGGGCCTATTGTTGCACAAACTTTTCCTTTCATTGTTGGTCATGAGATATATATTGGTTGGTCCGCGCAGAGTGTTTGTGAATTGCGTGTTGATGCCATTGTTGATACCTATTGTTGCACAAACTTTGCGTTGCATTGTTGGTCATGAGATATTTCTAATTAATATGCCCTTCCATGACCATGAATATCGATTTTTTATTGATAATTATTATTTTTCCGAAATCTGAGGTAGACAGTGACCTTCCTCATGGTTTGAAGGTCATGTATGCAAAATTTCATCAAGATCGGAATAAACTGTAGATTTGCATAAGAAACAAACAAACAAACCCACAAACAAACAAACAAACAAACAAACATCCTTCCTTTATAGAAAGATGAACGGGGCCCACGCGCATTTTGCGCGGCAATTATTTTTATCAAATTCAATTCATTCAAATTGTTTCGTTTGATGAACTCGCATTTTCTCCTTTATTTAAAGTTTTGTGATTGATTGATGATAAAAATTGTTGCTTAGACAACAATGGTCAGGTGACTTTTCAGTTCCGGCGTGCGCTTTAAGTGAGGGCCAACAATGCTTAAACGTGCAACAACAATGCAAAACTGTTTCCGTGACAAACCCACATGTTCTCCTTTATATATAGTTGGATATTAATTGAATAGTAAATTCCTTTTGAAATAAATACAGCGACGATTTGGAATCTCTTTCCGTACCCATTAAAAGGGCTTTTTTGTTTGAAGATTCTACAACTTTTCCACTCCACTTAAATCACGTATCCCTCCCTATCAGTGCTGTGGACTCGTCCACGACTGCAGCGCGCGCAGTGAACACTTTCAACAACGCAGAGGCATTTTCGTAGGAACTGGACAGTACTAATCGCCTGCATCTCTCTCTCGCTCTGCATTTCTCATGGAAAAATCCCCACCATGGCGCAGAATCATGCCGCTGTTTACCACAATTATCACAGTTTTCTAAAAAACAAATAGCTGGATTTTGCATGTCCAAATTTCAAACCCCAGAAACGTTTTAAAGGGTCAGGAATAAACGATATTACCGGAGGTTTTCTGTATTCAAGAGTTATACAGTTGCTGGAAGGTTGCTGCCTTCATAAATCAATAAGAAAGAGTTATACAGTTTCGTCATTCTTAGACTGAATCTGCTTTATGTCTCTTGGTCTTTTAATTCTTCTGTTAGCCAGGAACGCTACAAGCATCCCATATTACGATTTTTTTAGTAAAAAAATAAAAATAAATAATTCTAACGATTCTCCCGAAAAAATCTAATATTAGAGTTCTCACACTGTAACCTGAAATGGAAGAGTTCACTTTATCGCGCTCAATAGGTAGGGGAATTTTTTTTTTAAATACTCTAATTTTCTTAAATTCTGGCACTTTAACAATAGGCTGCAACGAACTGTTGCGAGCAGGCTTGAGTGAAAAAAGCAGCTCACAGATCGCGCATGAAGGTATAAAGTAAACTATCACTGTTACGTCCGTACATATTGAGCGCGATAAAATGAACTCTTCGATTTCACCTTACAGTGTGAGAACTCTACGTCATGAATTCTTCATTTGCGACGCAGGTGCCCAAGTATTCTATACTTGAATCATATAATAAATGGGTACCAACAAATCATCTTTGCTTAATTTAGGCTCCATCCTGGTAAAACTCGTAATGACATTGTGTGTGTTTATTAATCAGAGTCAAAACACCGCTTGACTCAAATTCAGAGTTAAATTGGCTTTCAATCAAAGCGTACTTCTTTATCATTAAACTATACTTACAAAGGAATTACAATGGGCGATCTACGAGATCAATCGGCGTAATCAATGTTTTTTCAATCTTTGTGCACACCTACAAGTTTAATTAAATTTGAAATCTTATGGACAATAAAATAGCTTTCCCCTTCATTATGTGAAGGTCAAAATGCGCCATCAAAAATAATAGGCATTCATATCTAACCAACTGTCAAGGAATTTGGATTCCAACACGTCATTGCTTCCCGACTCGTGTGTTCTACAACACAAAAAGCAAGGTGATACGTCACAGCCAGCGGGCGGAGCATCATAGAGCAGGAGCCAATGGGAAGGGAGATGGCGAAGTGAGCGCTAAAAAGAAAACTTTGAAGAGTTGGAAGGAGAGAAAGAATAGAGAGAGGAGAGGAGCCAAAGAGAGCGACCAAGTAAAACGTTGGAGCCGAGCGGGACCGAGGATTGAGAGCAGAGACGTGTTCTTGGTCGAGAGAAGAGGCGGCGAGCCCTCATGCATGAATTCCCAACGGGAGGAGAAGGCGTTTAAAGGCCAGGATACGACGCCTCTACGGAGAAAGCCACGCAGTCAAGCCACGCAGGCGGCGGTTTCGAATGGAGAGGTCAACGAACGTGTGAGGAGCGACTTGGAGCAAGCGCTACCGTGCCCGAGACTTCCCGTCAGTTTGAGAAGACCGCTGTGCAACGCATTCAGCTCAACTGTAAGTGTTACTTTCTTTGTGGGCTTGTCCGGCAAGGTTATAAAAACGACCTTCCCTGAGTTGTGGCGTAGAGCATTCCCTTTCCAGACAGAAATTAATATTTTCTGGCCCAGCGGAATGACGGCATATTAAGAGGACTCTATTGGCTTCGTGATAGTTCGCCCGTGTAGAATTACAGCTTAATGCATAAGCTGATGTTTCCCGTCCTGCCCTATTCATTCAGTGTTCTAATTAAGTAATTAGTTTTTGGCGCCAATGTTTGTGGCTCGTTCAAGAAACTAATAGCCTCCATAAGTGGCGTTTGATTTTTGGCATTTTCAGATAACCAGTTTTGAAGGTTTTAATTAAGTCTAAGCTCTTACATATTTTTTTTTAGGCATATGTGTCTTGTCTAAGGTGTTTGCCATGATTAATAAAAATTAAGACTGAACTGGGACGTTGATGTGTATCTGCCAGAAGTGAAATTTATTGGTTTAATTAGTGAACATTGATTTCAGTAATTCTTAAAAAGGAAAATATCAAACTAGTGTGCTTTAATACTCTATTGATGAGATTTCTGTTACCGACCCTTTTACAGTGTTATCGTATTGAATTTTACGAGAAAGCATTATTGTAGCAATTGGTTTTACATTACTTTACATCGTTAGCCTTAGTCATTGAGGTAATGTGTTTTATAGTTGCTTGTTTAGAGTTCCAGTTGCCTGAATAATTTATTGCATGAATAATCGTTTTTATGAATAATTTTTGTCAGAAGTATATTGCCTAGACGGCTATTCAACATCTATGTATTTTTGGTTGTTGAATTATAGTGAGACTTTTTGGACTGAATCATGAGACTCTATTTAGCTTGTTTTTCCATATCTATACAAGAATTTTGGAACTGATTAGATAATGTGCATATTACATTTTTGAATTAAAACTTTGAATGTATGTTTATTTAATTCATGATGTAATTGTGAAATATTGTGCCATTACATTTCAAATAAGATTTTGTAGAATGCTTATTTAACTTGTGTTTAGTTAACAGTTAAGTTTATAAACTTTTAGAGTGATTTATTTCGAACGGGTAATGTTCCCGCCTAGGTAAAGCTTATTCTGGGTTGGAGATTCTTTATGCTGTAGTTTAAGCTTTATTCAAGTTATTGTTTATTTGTTTTGTAGCTTTATTGGTAGATAAGTTACCTGCTACGCATTTCATTTAACTGTATTCGGTATATTTGTTAGTTTTTTTTTTGCTTTTACTTTACGTTTTAGTAATAAGCTGTATGTGCTTGTTTTTATCTCTACTTATCATTATTTGTGTTATTAAATATCTTTTTATCAAATTTCTTGACCGTGCGCTGTTACTTGTATATTTTCCACTGCGCAATACTCATTCATATTTATACACGTGACACCAACTCTAACCAATTAACAGTTTGCACAAATAACCTTCTAGTAATCACTTTTTCTATTTATAAATATTTAATTCTTTTTCTACGAGGGTAGCCCAGAAAGTAATGCACCGTAATTTTTTTTCTTCAACAATTATTTATTGAACACAATGAAACTTATACATACGAAAGAATGATGTTTCTTCTACCCTCCCTATATTTCCATATAATCTCCGTCCCGTTCTATGGCCTTCCTTCAGCGAGACACAAGGGCGTGTATGCCTTGTTGGTACCAGTCCTTTTCTGTTCACGCAGCCATGTCTTCAATGTGCGAATCTCAAAATGTCTTCCACGAATGGCATTCTTCAATGGCCCATACAAGTGAAAGTCTGAGGGCGCTAGGTCAGGGCTGTAGAGTGGATGGGGTAACACTGTCCAACCCTGTTTCGTGATGTGTTCCGACGTTCTCAAACTTGTGTGAGGGCGAGCGTTATCGTGTTGAAGCAAACAATCAGCTGGGTTGTTATGGCGTCCAAGTCGCTGGAAGCGCTTCTTGAGTTTGGTTAATGTGTTCACATATGCCTCAGAATTAATGGTGCTGCCTCTCGGCATCAAATCAATGAATATGACACCACCACAGTCCCAAAACAGTGATCATAACCTTACCAGCAGAAGCAGTTGCTTTGATTTTTTTCTTGTGTGGAGAGTGCGGATGACGCCATTCCATCGATTGTCGTTTTGTTTCGGGCTCAAAATGGTGCACCCAGGTTTCATCAGCTGTCACAATCGGGGACAAGAAGGCTTCAAAAACGTTGCAGCAACTTAGAGGAAATGTTTTTTCTTAGAGCTTCGTGTTCCTCCGTAAGACAGCGCGGAACCTATCGTGAACAGGTTTTTGTGTAATCAAGAGCACGGATGATTTCACCCACACTTCCTTTGCTGATTGACAGCTTCAGCGCCAACTGCCGAGTCGTTCTGTGTCGGTCTTGACGCATGAGCGCATCAGCACGCTGTATCTTCTCAGGTGTGACAGCCGAGGATGGCCGCCCCGACCGCGGCAAATCTTGGAGCTCTGCCGAACCGCTTTCTGATGGCCTCACTAACTGTACTTCTGTCGACTGCTGATGCTCCATAAACTGCACATAAACGTTTGTGAATGTTTCCAACCGTTTCTTGCTCCGCAGTGAGAAATTCAATGACGACACGCTGCTTGTAACTTACATCACTTACAGACGCCATGTTGTTCCATTGGCGCACGTACGCTATATGTCGGAAGAAACGGAAACTTTGCGCGCGCACTCAGAAACTTCAAAGAATGCATATCTCAAGTTTCGCATTCGTACCATTGTTGGGAACGTGAGAAAAAAATTATGGTGCACTACTTTCTGGGCTACACTTGCATTTATACAATACTTAAATTCTTATTTTTCTTATTCAACATACGCTCAATTACAGTTTTTTTTTACATTGCTTTCGTACTTTTTCACGAACATTTAGTACATTTTCACAATCATTTCGTACTTCTTCACAAACATTTCGTACATTTTCACAATCATTTCGTACATTTTCAGAAACATTTAGTACATTTTCACAAACATTTAGTAAATTTTCACAAACCATTTAGTACGATTTCATAAACATTTAATTCATATTTATAATAAAGAGTCTAAATTTATAGGCAATGATCAATTTTTTTATGCATTTACATAAGTAAACAAGTATGAAGCAGATTTTACATTATCGCTGGATCCATTAGCCAATCAGAAGCGCTTACACGAAACTTTTACGGCTGCATTTTGTGTCAGCGCTTCTGATTGGTTAATAGATGCAGCCGTAAAGTTAGCTAAAAAAAGTTGCTTCAATATTTGCTTACCTATCTTTCCCGTATCTTTTCAGTTTTCTACTTCAACTATCAGTCGTTTGCTGCTTCATCCTGATCTAATACAAATTAAATCTAATCCGTTAGTATTAAATATCGATGGCTGCTTCACATCTTCATTCGTGATTACGTCATAATTTACTGGAAGTCATCTCATCTATACCCTGTCTCCGCTTCAGTTGAGAGTGACGTCATCGAAAAACGTCACTTATCAGACATAGTACACAACATCGTATCTTTCCGCCGTTAATTTTTTTTGTTTCATTTCGTCAAATGACTTTTCTATCCGCTGATTTTTTACTATATCAAGGAGAAAAATATGAAATATGATTGCAAACAGAAATTTTGAACTTACTAAACAGAAAATTATTCAAACTACTTCTTCATGCGGACGAACTGTAACCGATTCACTCGTGACGTCACTCTCAACTAAAGCTTACCTGGTGACTTTGCCATAGTGACGTCACGCGACTTTCCAACCTGTATAGTACAGGAAAACCTAAAGTACTTGATAGGGAAACTCTACTTCGTTGGCTCCCTATCTAGTGCCACAAATTAATGATTACAGCGTGCTAAGAAAACATATACGTCGCTGCTCCCTCCTTTGGCGAAAAAATATACTATTTACAACACATAATCGTAATACACTTTGCTATTCTGGAAATTTCTAATTTTTACTTGATTAAAAATATTTTTTGGATATTTATTACTTTCCATTTCTTCTACTAATTTTTTAATATATCTCGATATCTATATAAGAGAGCATAATTGTTTCACACTTTTTTATTAATTAATTAATTGGTTGGTTTATTAGAAATTTGGCGTCGATTACTAAGGTCATTTTGCGCCTTTTATACAAGTTATAAATTAATTAATTGTGCTCTCTAGTTCACTTCGGTGTTTTAGAGAAATAATGAGATAGAGACAAATTGCGTCCCTGTGCTTCTTTTTCAAAAATATCAAAAAGAATATTCCCTCCCTTTAGCACAATCATTAAATCCAAAAAATGAACTGTTACTTAAGTAATTTTTTAGCCGACTCTGGGGGGGGGGGGTGAATTTAAATGTAGCAGGTATATAATTATTGTAAATATGGTACTGTAACAATAAAAAGGTTTGGTTTAAATACGAAATTATTAATTAAATGAATTGTAAAATTTTTTTCATGTTCACCTTGTTCATCAAGCTTGAATAAAATCATTGAAGAAGAGCTAACCACAAAAGGAACCTGCTAATAAAAAAGCTGACCCAGCACCGATTGGTCTATGCTGATTAGATCAACAGGAAAATCAAAGAATACTAAAAATACTAAATCTTTTTTTTTAATCTCTAATTTTGAATGAAAAACTTATAAAAAATGTTAAAGTTATGTTTTCAAATTTTTGCTGAATCTTTTAAACTTATACAGATAGTTTCTGATCTGTTACATGGCCGTACCCAGAAGGGGGGGGGGAGCTGCAGCCCCCGAAATTGACCACCTTGCCAAATAAAAGGTATTATGTTGTTAGAAGAATTAAGCCATTATCCACCTTGCCATATTATACTGTTAGAAGAATTGAGCCATTGACCCCCTTCAGCCTCCCTCCCTCCGCCGAAATAATATTCACATGATCTGCTATTTAATCTAAATTTATGTATAGTTCATGATTGATTCATTCTTCAGCCATCCATAAATAAGGACGCATGACAATCGCCTAAAAAAAGTTAATTGTGTACTTCCGATTTTCTCGCGTCCCCACTTTCAGGCGAGGCGATTTTGGTACGTTTTTAAGAGACGTCGCGTTTTCGCAGACGGCGAATGTGAACCGGCCTTTACGTCGTATTCGTAAAAAATAAATGTTTTACCGTGTCGTATTCACCGCCTAGTGAATAAACGCTCCCTACAATCTTTTGATTTTTCAACCGGGTAGCTCCCGTTTCGTAATTCTTCCTTACAAACTTAAATGTTTAAATTAAGTTAGAATATGGAATTGAATTATGGTCGGCTGCTTCCAAAACGCAACTGAGAACAGTTAAAACAGCTTATCATGATGTCATAAGAACTGCCCTAAATTTGTCAAAGGCAACTTACATAACTGAGACATGCGTAGAGAATGATATTCCGACCTTTCAGCAGCTGCCTTTCAGTGTGTAAAAGACTATGCTAGACCACAGAATAAGGAAAGACAAAAGCGACACTCCCTTGATTTTCTGAGGCAAACATGCGCGAGTGCACTCTAGCGGCGAGGCTGTAACACTAACTAGCAGACAATACGATCACAGCATTTCTCTATGGTGCGATAGGATAACCACCCGTTATATTATTAATTTTTGGCACAAATTAGTGAAATACTAAAAACTTCACATCATCAATATGCGTATTTCGAAAGGTAATTACTGCTCTACAATTGGATGCGGTACTAATCGTGGGAATAGTGAAAAAATATAATTTTTCAGATTTCCCAAGGATGAGAGCAGGTGACTTAACATTAATTAATTCATGTCAACAATTAAGTATAGTTTATGTATTTTCTTTATTCTGTGCTTAGATTTCTTATATTAAAATATATAAAATGTATATACATAAAATTGTTTTTGAATATTTTATTTACAAAAATAGCTAAGTATATGTAAACTGAATTGTAATTTAAAACTTCCATACAAAATATGTAGACAGAAAATTATTCATAAAAAACTTATTTCCAAGATATGTATCAGTACATGTAAATAAAAGATTACAATTTCTTTCCTAATTAAATGTTATTTCTAATTTATTTGACTGCCATATTAAAATTATATAAATCTCATGAAGCAAGTATATTTTCAGATGTAAAATTTGGGGGCTATTAATGTAAAACTCATAGAAATGATTTCATGAAATTTGATGTAAAAAGGTTCAGCAGCCACTATTATCTGTGTGCAGAACATTTTGAGGATTCGGCATTTATGAATACTGCATTCAAGAATAAACTAACAAAAACAGCAATCTCAACCTTATTTGCAGTTCCGAGTCCTCCAAAATTGTTAAATAAAAATTCAGGTCGAGCTTCAAGACTGAAAAGACGTCTTTCTTTCAAGGACTCTTGCAAATGTAAAAGACAAAAAAGAGGCGAATTACAATAAATAAAATAAATTAGAAAATTTTTCAAAAGCAAAGTAAAAAACAAAAATAAATTTTTAAAAAAATTCAAAATTGAAGTGGGGTGGGAATCTCTTTGACCCGCTCCTCTATTTATATAATAATAATAATAATAATAATAATAATAATTGAATTGAATTGAATTGAATTGAATTTAATGAACGAAATTTTTTCACGTAGTCAACAGGCTGCGGCCTAAAACGAGTAGTGATCAAAAAGTAACAAGAATGGCAATAAATCAGTAAGAAAACATGAGCTTTACAATAAAGTTAGGTACAAAACAGAAAGAATAAACCAAAAGTCAAGGTCAATAATAATGAATAGATATGATACATTAAAATAAAACTACAATAATTGATAAAAATTACAATAAAATACGAAGTAAGTCATTTCGTAAAATAATAATAATAATAATAATAAATTAATTACTATTATTATTATTATTATTATTATTATTATTATTATTATTATTATTGTAGCAACAACACGGAATAACTACCGGCCAATCCACTGGGAAAAACCCCATGTTGCCCCCCAACAGACAAATGTCCAAAATAGGGTTAATAAAAAAAAACAAGAAAAAAAACACATTTAAATGATTGAACCATAGTATCAACAACACGCACAAGAGGACCCACCCCACTTCTACTAAAACTACCCCAAACGATCAGAGATCCCCTTCCATGCTTCCTGTGGGCACTTGGTATTTTGGATTGAAACGCTTGTTCTTGGGGCGTCGAATATACTGTATTCCTTCTGTTCCAAAAAGCAGAAACTTAGATTCGTCACTCCAGAGAATTTTCACCCATTCGTTGGAGTTCCAGTGCTGGTACTTCTTTGCAAAGGCAAGACGGACCTTACTGTTCGCTGCTGTAACGAGAGGTTTCTTTGCAGGATGCCTACCATTCAAGTCTGCTTCTACTAGACACCGTTTTGTTCTGGAAACACTAACTTTAACCCCATGCGCATCTTGCATTTCACGGTTCAAATCCACTGCTGTAAGTCTGGGCTGAGCTTTCGATAACCGACAAAGCAGTCTATCTTCCTTTTCTGTGGAATTAAGTGGTCTTCCTGATCCAGGCTTTCTTTGGAGGTCTCCTCTTGCTCTCTTTCGTTGAATAATATTTCTTACTGTACTTTTTGGAACAACGAAAGCAGATGCAATGTTGTTGTAAGATTTCCCCTCCTCAGCGGCTTTTGCAATTGCCTTCTGGACCTTCAAATCGAGATGTACCCTTTGATTTGACATTTCCTATAAAATTGAAGGAGTATTTTGTTACAGTTATATTAATGCATTTTCTGGTGACAATAGAAACTTACTTTTTAAGCAAAAGTGACCTGTGCCTTATTTTTTGAATGTCACAAACCAGCAAAAGTGTCTGTTCAGTTTTTGTATGAGAATTATCTCCCAATTGTTTGGGTCTTATGAAGTGTTTCACCTTTCTACAGCCACCTTTAAAATATTGGTTCAGTCCGATAATCGTTTTAAATTTACATAAAAAATTGTACTCGTGCATTATTTTCTGAGCGCTACTGTAGATGCAAGATAATAATTAAAATAAAATGGATTGTCCTTTTTAGTACAAGACATAACAGTTATTTTAGCAACATTACTATTAAGCATATTTCACCTAAACTACTCATTTAATTTTTCAATTTGGCTCTGAAGAATCAGAGCGTCATCACTGGTATCTATTTGACGAAAAAGCTTGAGATCGTCCGCATAGGCTAATATGTCAACCAGAGAAAGATCAATAGACCTATCCAGATCAATTATGTTTAAAACAAACAATAAAGGACCCAGAGGTGAGCCCTGCGGGATGCCACTACTGGCAGCAACAAGTCTAGATTTAATATCTCCAAATTTGACCTGGAAAGAGCTTCCAGTAAGTAGATTCCTACAAAGAACGCAACTTTCGGCAGACAACCCAAAAGCACCTAACTTCCAAATCAGTCGATCATGATTTACCGAGTCAAAAGCCTTCGTTAGATCCACGTAAATTACATCAAGCTGTTTCTGCTTATTCAGTGTTTCAGCAGTTTTCACCGACAAATACGCAAGATTCATAAAGGTAGATCGGTGCTCTATAAAACCATGTTGCCAGGGAGGAAAAACAGGTTTCAAATAAGAATATAAATCTTTTGCTAATACAGATTCCAAAAGTTTAGCCGGATATGGAAGCAACATGGGTCGAAAATTCAAAAGATATTTAGGCCGCTTAATTTTCGGAATTGGAATGCAAAAAGCCTGTTTCCAAGGTTTAGAATAAACCCCAGTTCTAATTATTAAATTAAAAATATACGACAACGGCTTGGCAAAACATTCAATACATCCGCGGTAAATATATCCCGGAATACCTGAATGATCAGGATTGCGTGAACAATCCACCTTACTAGCTTCGCAAATTACATCCCGGGAGTTACAAAACTTCATATTATATTTCTCAAGAATAACGCTAGCTATGTTCTCCAACTCTAAATTGCTATGAGGATCTAGATGATAGTCGCCATCATTAGACATATTTCTCATAAAAATATCCGCAATGCTATTCAGATTATTTTCACTACTTAATAAACATTCATAAGTTCTCTCACTTTGTGACCGTCCCAACAAACGGTTTGTAGTTTGCCAAAAGTTCTTCGGATTCTTAATAAGATCGCATTCAAAATTTTGATAAAACATTCTTTTATCTAATTCTAACTGCTTTTTAAAGCAAGTTCTAGCTTCGGAAAAGGATGCATTGTCAATCAAATTATTACTAACTTTCTATTTCTTAAGTAAATACTGTTTTAGCTTCCATAATAAAATTAAATTATGTGAAAACCATTTTGGAAAGGAATGGTTTGAATGCCGAGTAATAACATTCCATTTTGGATCAAATTGTCCTATAATTTGGTTAATAACTCCATTTAGGGACTCTACTGCTTGTTTAGCCGAATCACACCTGGACACATCATGCCAACTCTCTTTCGCAAATGCATTATAAATGCCAATAAAATTAGCTTTCTTGAAATTATACAAGTAGCCTATATAATGGCGCTGAACAAGGCCATCATAACAAAGCTGAATTAACAACGGCGGATGAAATAGATCAGGTAAAACTAAATGGTCAACACTACGAGTAACTTCTACATTTCTAGAGGCATAAACTTTATCTAAACAATGGCCATACTGATTTGTCACAAAATTATAGTTTGATAAGTCCATTTTCGCACAGGTCTCTTCCATAATTTGTAGACCAGCAGCATGGTAAAAGGAGATATTCGAGGATTCATAATAATTAAAGTCTCCAATAATCAAGAAAATTCCATTAATGACGAACTGGTCAAATTCATCATTCTTAATAAATGGCGGAATGTAAACATTGACTAAATATAAAAATTTAATATAATCATGAGGCTTGGAAACAAGCTTAATCTTGGATACAACACAATCAATATTCTCTGAAGTATAATTAAATTCGATTGTATTAACACTAAGCGTGGTTAAAAGACCCCCCCACCCCCACTTCTGCGACCCGAACGTCTATCACACCTATGCAAATGAAATTGACTGACATTCAACATTTCCTCAGTAAAAGATGCATTCAACCACGTTTCTGTGAGACAAAAGATGTCTGCATTCATGACTAATATATTATTCCAAAAATTCTGTAATTTAATTCTTAATCCTCTCATATTGGTAAAAAATATCAATCATTACTCTCCTCTGGGGGTAATGAATTTAATATCTTCTGTGGAGTAGTCGCTTGTGCCGAGACAAAAAGTTGAGCGTCTGACAGCTTCCCGTAAAACTTAGTAATTAAAGTTCCAACTGTCCAACAATTCGGGGAATAAACCGCTTCAAATAAGTCAGACGGTAATCGTATATGAAACGAAGCGTAACCATTAAATAAGTCGAGTTAGCTTGATTTCCTTGCACTCAATATTCTTTGATCGTAAGTGTATCAAAATATCCTGCTCAAAAGTATCAGGCACAAGACGAGAAATAAAAGCTTCTTTAATATTAACGGTGCTAGAATCTGCCTTTCTCTTTATTGTTTTCAACGAGGATAAAGAATCGGTACCAACCAAAATTTCCTTACTCAAATGTCTATCCGTAGAGAGCTCTTTTCACCTAATATTAGACTAGAAGTCAGATTATCCGCTAATTTTAAATTCTTTCCGCTTAAAGAGAATTTAAATATCGATCTGTTCTCTCGTACTGCACTTGGAAAATCCGGAGTTAAACCAACGGTTGTTTTCTCAGCATATGTCGACGTCGTTTCATTTGTATTATTGCTTCCAGGCAATAACTTAAAAATTAATTCACAAAGTCTATCCGTTTTCTTATTATGCGATCCAATCTCTTTTAAAATTTCATGACTATGTAACGTTTTATAAAGAACGTTACTTGGTTTAAATTAAGATTAACATCAAATGTGATGTTTAAGCTTTAAAATTGTTTTATTGACTTATAAACGTCAATAAAAAAAATAGCTTGAGATTAAATCTTTAAGGTTTCTTAAAAAAACTTCAAAGAAAATTTTAATTCTTCAAAAATTATTACTTTTATCAAAATAAACTATTCTCACAACATTAGTGAGATTAAGATAATAGAAAAAAGGTCGTATAGTGGGTTTATAATCTAAACATCATTTAGACTAGATATTGCGTTGTGTTTGTTTTTTTTAACCTGGAAAAAAACTTATATCATAAGCTTTACATTAACTAAGGTTGTGTGCAATTAAAGTGTTTTGCAGATAAGGAAACATGAGCAACAGGCATGGCAAAATAATTGAATTTATATTTTAATTTTATTATTAGAAAAGTAAGCTTCAAAAAAAAATCTGACTTTACACATTAATCCCCAAATTCAAGAATAAAGATACAATATAAGAGAAAGCCTGCAATTGTATGTGAATCAAGTATCTTACCGCAAAATAGCAATATGAAAAATTGCTTAGCAAGAGTTAAAAGAGCATGCAGTGGTAATGCATAAAAAAATATAAACTTCAGGTGAAAAGGAAAATTGCATTTTAACTTAATCAAGCTAAAAAAAGTTAAATATTTGCATGAGATACAAAGCCTCAGCTATAATGAGAATGCTTGATTCACCCACAGTTGGAAAAAAATTAATTTATGACAGGAAACATTAAGAAGAAATCCATCATATAAAAAATATTCCTTGCCATTTTCATAAGAAAATGTAAGGAAAAATTTACAAATAAAAATATTAAAATATTTATTTGACTACTCCACTTTAGCCATTTAGTAAGACGCTAGGGACCAAAATTAAAGAAAAATTAAAAAAACCTTTAAAATGGATAAAAGAAAATTTAGAATTACATTGAGATCCAAAAGAGAAAAGAAAAGAGAAATTACATAAAATGAACTGTTGTTAAAAATTTAGAAAGGTTAAAAATCCTAATTGAAAAATTTAATTTTAAGTCCCGATGGGCATGATAAGCACACTACAGAAAAGAAACGTTACATTACATAGTGGACAGAAGATGAAGATGACTTCCGGAGAAGAGATTGACTGGGAAATCCAGACAAGTCTGCGTCACAGTTTTTAGAAATAAATGTCCATCTCTACAGTAGAGGACGAAGATGAGAATGAAAAAGGGCTTACATATCCGGATACTTAAAAACTGATGTGATTAAAAGATTATCGTTGTAGAATAACTCAGGAATCAGTGAAGGTTGAAGACTGTAGCGGCTATGGAAGATCGAGGAGCCTCATGACGCTGTTGGAACTGGAGCCGGTGGTATGGCTCCAGAGGGGCACCCTTAGATCGTAAAACAGGCAGGGTGCCCAGGCGCACATGCGATAGGAATACGGGCAGCCCTCAAGGGCTGCACCTACGTGAACGCCTCAAACACAGGCCCGTCCACCCACCCAGGTCATCGATGTCGAGGGGAAAGGTGAAGAGGTACGAGATATTGTCCGTATCCCCTCCAATGACCTCGCAGAGACGCTGAGATGATGAATAGCGTCTCCGGAACGTAGCTGGGCCAAGCCGATGCCATTCGAGATGAAGGAAGGACCTGAGATGGTTGGCGCCCATCCTCCAGATGGCTGAGGCTGGCTGCTGAACATCATCGTATCGCCTCTGACGGGCCAACCAAAGCTCTCTGTTGAAAAAGGCGATGGAAGTGGCTAGGTCCAGCTTGTACGCAGCGCAGGTGGAGTAGTCCATCAGAAATCGCACTGACTGGATGGAGAAGACGGTCAGACCAAAGTGTGACGAAAGGCGATCCCAGATGGACCGTGCGAACGGGCACTCGAAGAAAACATGGTCGATGGATTCAGGAGACCCACAAAACAGGCAACCAGCAGAACCAACTACTCCCCACTGATGTAACCGCTGGAGAGTATAGAATCCATGGGGCAGCAGGCGCCATTGGAAATTAAATACTGTCCTCTCGAAGGCGAAGGACTTGATGTCCTTCAAGAAGGTTGACCATGGATACTGGGCGTGCCAGCACACGATGTCGAAGACGCACCCCAGTCGGCCTGCTGGAAGAACCAAGATAGACGAAGGCTCCCCCAGTCTAGTGGGTCTACCTGACGTAGGTCGCAAGGTCTTGCTGGATGCGGTAGTAAAACCCAGGAGATCGTAGGTTGATAGTCACTGGCAGCGAAGTAGGAACTGGTAGCCCATTCACGTTAAAGAAGAAACGCAGGCGCAGGAACAGAAAATTGGCCCAGATGGGAGGGGGAAGGAGGAAGACCCGGATCAAAGCAGCCATTCTGGCCGCAATGAGGTAGCGCCGGATGTTAGGCAGGCCCAGGCCTCCTCCATCAAAGGGGATAAACAGCAGTTCTCCGCGAACGGGGTGACGGACTGCTGCATACCCCCAAATACAGTCCACAACACCATGCACTTTCTTCAAGAGCTGAAGAGATGGTAAGGCGAATAGGCATTTAGAAGTCAGTAGAGGCAAAACGTGTCTTGATGAACCTCGCCTTGACAAACATCGAGGTGGAAAAACGAAAGTTCTTACCAAGGCGAGACAAACTTGTCAATAACTTGCTGCCAGTGACGAGAGTCCATATCGGGAAGAAAGAAGAAGACGTATCCCAGCCCTGTAATTTGCTCACACCACGTTATTGGGAAGGATTGAAGATAATCCACTGTCCACTTCCCAATAGGGATGCCTTTAGACTTGACGAGATTGATGGAACTTCCCGTCGAAGTACTAAAGAGATCGAAGGATTCTTTATAGATGCCCAGAGAATGTGCATCAGATGCAAATAACATACGTCATCAGCATATGCCAGCGTACGGATGTTGATGGAAGCAGCTAGCAAATCATACACCCGGACGTCTGGGTGGCGATTAAGAAATTGTAATAATGGCTCCAAATAGAGTATATATAAGAGGAGAGAGATGGGACAACCCCTGCCTGACGCCTTTGGACAGTTCGAAGAAAGGCAAATTGGAGCCATTAATCGCCGCGCATGATGTGGCAAAAGCATACAGTGCTGAGATAATAGTAGCAAATTTCCGAAGATGAAGATGGTGAAAAAAAATACGTGATTCACCTTGTCGAAGGCCTTTTCCTGGTCAAGACTTAGCAAGGCAAGAGTCTGAGGGCGCACACACGCTTCCTGCATAACACACTTGATGATAATGATGTTGTCGGACATCCTAGGAGATGGAATGGAGCAGGATTGTCCTGGATCGAACAACTTGTCGGCGAAGCATTTGAGCCGTTGTTGGAATACACCAGTGAAGACCTTATACAATAAAACTTTGTGTTTAGTCGAGTAATAGGCCTTCACTGGGTGATGAGTTCAGGATTCGGTACCTTGGGGAGTAAGATGATTCCCCCCGCGGTAAAGTCCGACGAGATGGAGAAAGGGTCCTTGAGGATCGAGTTGAAAACTTGGACCAGGAAAGGCCCAAGAAGTTTCCAAGTCGCATTATAGAACGAATACGGGATGCCGTCTAATCCAGGGCTGGACTGATGACGGCCATCCATCGACAGAAACTTCTTGACTTCATCTTCGGAAAAGGGACGGGTAATTGACAGGTCAGCGTCAGCAGTGAAAGGTCTAAGTGCCTCGATCCATTTCATCGTGGCGTCGGATGGAAAGACTGGGTGGCCAAAAAATGATGAAAAATGAGAATGGAAAGCCAACAAGATGTCAGCGTCGTTTTCCACTGTCCCATTCTCCACCACCAAACGATGGCACCTCTTCTTGTTGGCGCGACGCCTCTCCTCAGCGAACACAGCTGACGACATATTCCGGACGTCAGACGCCCAGTAGAGTTTGGCCCTGAGAACTGTGCCGGCGGCCTTGCAGATCATTAGAGCGTTGATCTCGCTCTTCACCTGGCGGACGTCATCCGCATACGTCCCCTTTGGGGTGAAACAGCGGAGGAGGCGGAGGATTTCTTGGAGCATGAGGAGATGTCGCCGATTGCGTCTAGCAGCATCACACCCAATCTTTCTAAAGAAACGACGGACCTTAGATTTAAAAGAAAGCCACGAAGCTAACGACGGAGGCAGGTTGTGAATCTGTCTTTCCACAAACCGAACGAACATTCCCTTGTATTTATCGATGTCAAGCAGAGAAACGTTCAGAAACCAATTGTTCGAAGTAAAGCCTGCAGAGGAGGCTGGGAATGGAGGTTTCCAGGACCAAATGATGGCACTGTGGTCTGAAAAGGAGCATGGAATGACCTCCATGGAACCAGAGGCACAAGCGAAAGTGGCGTCTACTAGAAAAAGGTCCAACCTTGCAGACACAGAGGGCCCTCGGTGAAAGGTAGACCCACCTTGGTTGGAATTGGAAGACGACGTCCACAGATCGAAAAGTGCATTCCGCTGGCACAACTGGTAGACACATCCAGATGAAAAGATGTTGTTCTCATCCGGATGACAATTGAAATCCCCAGCAACCACTGCAGGCAAGGACGAGCACAGGTAAGAGTCAAGGTCTTCAAAGAATGTGACTTTCTCTGCTGATAAACACGGAGCGTACACATTAAGCAATCGGAATTTGAGACCAGATAGCAGGAGGTCCAAAGAAATTACCCTGCACTCACAGTCAAAGACGCAGTTCGACACCACAATGGAGAAGTTGAAGATGATGGAGGCAACCCCCTGCCCACGTGGCGAAGATGAGTTGATGAAAAACTGCGCAGATGGATATTGACTGCGAAGGCCAGGGAGGTTAGCAATCTGTTGCGAAGCAGCAAGCTTCACCTCTTCAAGAAGGAGAATATCTGGCCTGTACAGGGCAACGAGTGATGACAAAACCGATTGCTTGAAGGACGAACCAAGGGAACGAACGTTTAGAGAAAAGACCTTCACTGTGAATTTAAGCTGACGGGGGCTGACCTGCATCTGAAGGAGACTTGAGCCTCACGAGGGAGGAGGCTCAGATGTCTTCCGTCTAGAGGAGCAAGCACGTCCCGAAGAGGACGAGGGGCTGTGACGATGACGGTCTACGCACCTGTCTCGTTCAGATGAAGAGGACACAGGAATCCCGTCCCTCCTGCTACGATGACGTCGGGCCTTTTTCTTGCGAGGGCTCTTTGGGGCGTCGCAAGAAGGTCCCGCTGAGCAGACGCTGATGGCTTGGATGTCCCAGCAGAGGATGAAATTTTACCAGGCCTAGCCGCACAGACGATTCGAAGAGGCTGCGATGCCGATGAAGGAGCAGGTGGAGGAAGAGCAGGAAACTCCTCCACATCAAACACCGACTGGGAGCACAACGAATCGTCTAAGATGGCTTCTGCAGAGTGGCAGTCCTCCACCATCGGGGAAACCTCAGAAAGGAGGAGTCGTGAGAAGAGGCGACGATGGTGGGGCCGTCTTCGAATTCCTTGGTGAAGGAGGAGGCGACGATGGCGGGGTCGCCTTCGACTTCCTCGGTGGAGGACGAGGCGCTGTTGCTCTCCTCGGCTCAGGTGACTTGGCCGGTGAAGTCATCTTTGCTGGTTGCTGGGATGACATTCCTCGAGGCGGTGGCGTTGGGGCTGCTGATAAAGCGTCTGACCTCTCCTGGCACTGGTGGAATTTGTGCATGGTCTTGTGGCAGGAATCACATTTCCGAAAGAGTGGACAGTCTTTCCGAACGTGGGAAGTCTTTTTGCAGTACCGCAGCACTGCCTATATCCCTTGTAAGATAGGGAGACTTTTACTGCGCGCATTACAACGAACTCTGGAATGTCTTTATGAAGCTCCATGTACACTACGATATCGCCCGTCATGTGAAGAGGAGAATCCGGGTGCAGGGGGTACGAGATTCTTCGCACCACCCCGTAGTCCGACATGTAGTCACGTAGATACTTCTCAGCCATCAGTGGCGATGCACCCCGGATAAGAACTGGAACATATCCGGGTTGAGCATAACTCAGGTGGACGGTGGTTTGCCCAAACTTGATGAAGTCTGCAGCCACAATTCGGTCTACAACATTCTGTTGCCTGCAGAGCATCTTCGATTCTGTCGAAGAAAGCCTGTGCAGGAAAGTCACGACGGGGTGACCCGACGGCAGAACCAGAGGTATACTCGTTTTTGAGTATAACTCCTTCATAAATATGCCGACGGCGAAGTTTCATCGGCAATCATATCAACCATGCGTTCCATGGTTGATCTTGATAAAAGTTTTTTGAGAAAAGAAGAGCAAAGACCTCCCCCAGGAGACACCAGGGGGGGGGGGCAAACGCACTACTCACTTGCCCTACTCACAACACATATGAAAGATGGAGGAGCCTCATGACGCTGTTGGAACTGGAGCCAGAGGGGCACCCTTAGATCGTAAAACAGGCAGGGTGCCCAGGCGCACATGCGATAGGAATACGGGCAGCCCTCAAGGGCTGCATCTATGTAAACGCCTGAAACAGAGGTCCGTCCACCCACCGTTGGGTCATCGATGTTGAGGGGAAAGGTGAAGAGGTACGAGATATTGTCCGTATCCCCTCCAATGACCTTGCAGAGACGCTGAGATGATGAATAGCGTCTCCGGAACGTAGCTGGGCCAAGCCTATGCCATTCGAGATGAAGGAAGGACCTGAGATGGATGGCGCCCATCCTCCAAATTGCTGAGACTGGCTGATGACCACCTTCAGATCGCTTCTGACGGGCCAACTAAAGCTCTCTGTTGAAAAAGGCGATGGAAGTGGCTAGGTCCAGCTTGTACGCAGCACCGGTGGAGTAGTCCATCAGAAATCGCACTGACTGGATGGAGAAGACGGTCAGACCAAAGTATGATGAAAGGCGATCCCAGATGGACCGTGTGAACAGGCACTCGAAGAAAATATGGTCGATGGATTCAGGAGGCCCACAAAACAGGCAACCGGCAGAACCGACTACTCCCCACTGAAGTAACCGCTGGAGAGTATAGAATCCATGGTGCAGCAGGCGCCATTGGAAATTAAATACAGTCCTCTCGAAGGCGAAGGACTTGATGGCCTTCAAGATGGTTGACCATGGATGCTGGGGGTGCCAGCGCACGATGTCAGAAGACGCACCCCTGTCGGCCTGCTGGAAGAATCAAGATAGACGAAGGCTCCCCCAGTCTTGTGGGTCTACCTGACGTAGGTTGACAACAAAGGTCGCTAGGTCTCGCTGGATGCGGTTGTAAAACCCAGGAGATCGTAGGTTGACAGTCACTGGCAGCGAAGTAGGAACTGTAAAGCCCAGTCACCTTAAAGAAGAAACGCAGATGCAGGAACAGAAAATTGGCCCAGATGGGAGGGGGAAGGAGGAAGACCCCGATCAAAGCAGCCCTTCTGGCCGCAATGAGGTAACGCCGGATGTTAGGCAGGCCCAGGCCTCCTCCATCAAAGGGGATAAACAGCAGTTCCCCGCGAACGAGGTGACGGACTGCTGCATACCCCAAAATACAGTCCACAACTGCACCATGCAGTTTCTTCAAGAGCTGAGTAGATGGTAAGTCCAATAGGCATTTAGAAGTCAGTAGAGGCAAAATGTGTGTCTTGATGAACCTCGCCTTGACAAACATCGAGGTGGAAAAACGAAAGTTCTTGCCAAGGCGAGACAAACACTTATCAATAACTTGCTGCCAGTGACGAGAGTCTATATCGGGAAGAAAGGAGAAGACGTATCCCAGCACTGTAATTTGCTCAGACCACGTTATTGGGAAGGATTGAAGATAGTCCACTGTCCACTTCCCAATAGCGATGCCTTTAGACTTGACGAGATTGATGGAACTTCCCCTCGAAGTGCTAAAGAGATCGAAGTATTCTTTATAGATGCCCAGGGAATATGCATCAGATGCAAATAACAGTACGTCATCAGCATATGCCAGCGTACGGATGTTGATGGAAGCAGCTGGCAAATCATACCCCCGGACATCTGGGTGGCGATTAAGAAATTGTAATAATGGCTCCAAATAGAATATATATAAGAGGGGAGAAATGGGACACCCCTGCCTGACGCATTTGGACAGTTCGAAGAAAGGCGAATTGGAGCCATTAATCGCCACGCATGATGTGGCAGAAGCATACAGTGCTGAGATAATAGTAGCAAATTTCCGAAGATGAAGATGGTGAAACACTCCGAAAAG
This sequence comes from Rhysida immarginata, assembly GCA_023313115.1. NCBI lineage: Eukaryota > Metazoa > Arthropoda > Chilopoda > Scolopendromorpha > Scolopendridae > Rhysida > Rhysida immarginata. The sequence goes on from JAHWFO010026121.1 coordinate 489,210, forward strand.
AAACACGTAATTCACTTTGTCGAAGGCCTTTTCCTGGTCAAAACTTAGCAAGGCAAGAGTCTGAAGGTGCACACACGCTTCCTCCATAACACACTTGATGGTAATGATGATGTCGGACATCCTAGGAGATGGAATGGAGCAGGATTGTCCTGGATCGAAGAACTCGTCGGCGAAGCATTTGAGCCGTTATTGGAATACACCAGTGAAGACCTTATTGTCTGTGTTGAGTAGAGTAATAGGCCTCCACTAGGTGACGAGCTCAGGATTCGGTACCTTGGGGAGTAAGATGATTCTCCCCGCGGTAAAGTCCGACGTGATGGAGGAAGGGTCCTTGAGGATCGAGTTGAAAACTTGGACCAGGAAAGGACCAAGAAGTTTCCAAGTCGCATTATAGAACGAATACGGGATGCCGTCTAATCCAGGGCTGGACTGATGACGGCCATGCATTGATAGAAACTTCTTGACTTCATCTTCGGAAAAGGGACGGGTAATTGACAGATCAGCGTCAGCAGTGAAAGGTCTAAGTGCCTCGATCCATTTCATCGTGGCGTCGGATGGAAAAACTGGGTGGCCAAAAAATGATGAAAAATGAGAATGGAAAGCCAACAAGATGTCAGCGTCGATTTCCACTGTCCCATTCTCCACCACCAAAGGATGGCACCTCTTCTTGTTGGCGCGACGCCTATCCTCAGCGAACACAGCTGACGACATATTCCGGACATCAGACGCCCAGGATAGTTCGGCCCTGAGAGCTGCGCCGGCGGCCTTGCGGATCATTAGAGCGTTGATCTCGCTGTTCACCTGGCGAATATCATCAGCATACTCCCCTCTCGGGATGGAACAGCGGACGAGGCGCAGGATTTCTTGGAGGATGAGGATATGGCGCCGATTGCGTCTAGCAGCATCACACCCAATCTTTCTAAAGAAACGAAGGACCTTAGATTTAAAAGAAAACCACGAAGCTAACGACGGAGGCAAGTTGTGAATCTGTCTTTCCACAAACCAAACGAACATTCCCTTGTATTTATCGACGTCAAGCAGAGAAACGTTCAGAAGCAATTGTTCGAAGTAAAGCCTGTAGAGGAGGCTGGGAATGGAGGTTTCCAAGACCACTTGATGGCATTGTGGTCAGAAAAGGAGCATGGAATTACCTCCAAGGAACCAGAGGCACCAGCGAAAGTGGCGTCTACTAGAAAAAGGTCCAACCTTGCAGACACAGAGGGCCCCCGGTGAAAGGTAGACCCACCTTGGTTGGAATTGGAAGACGACGCCCACAGATCGAAAAGTGCATTCCGCTGGCACAACTGGTAGACACATCCAGACGAAAAGATGTTCTCATCTGCATGGCAATTGAAGTCCCCAGCAACCACTGCAGGCAAGGACGAGCACAGATAAGAGTCAAGGTCTTCAAAGAATGTGACTTTCTCTGCTGATAAACACGGAGCATACACATTAAGCAATCGAAATTTGAGACCAGACAGCAGGAGGTCCAAAGAAATTACCCTGCACTCACAGTCAAAGACGCAGTTCGACACCACAATGGATGGGTTGAAGATGATGGAGGCAACCCCCTGCCCGCGTGGCGAAGATGAGTTGATGAAGAACTGCGCAGATGGATATTGACTGCGAAGGCCAGGGAGGTTAGCAATCTGTTGCGAAGCAGCAAGCTTCACCTCTTGAAGGAGAATATCTGCCTGTACAGGGCAACGAAAGATGACAAAACCGATTGCTTGAAGGACGAACCGAGGGAACGAACGTTTAGAGAAAAGACCTTCACTGCGAATTTAAGCTGACGGGGGCAGACCTGTATCTGAAGGACACTTGAGCCTCACGGTCGAGACAGGAGGCTCAGATGTCTTCCGTCTAGAGGAGCAAGCACGTCCCGAAGAGGACGAGGGGCTGTAACGATGACGGTCTACTCAGCTGTCTCGTTCAGATGAAGAGGACACAGGAATCCCGTCCCCCTTGCTACGATGACGTCGGGCCTTTTTCTTGCGAGGGCTCTTTGGGGCGTCGCAAGAAGGTCCCGCTGAGCAGACGCTGATGGCTTGGAAGTCCCAGCAGAGGATGAAATTTTACCAGGCCTAGCCGCACAGACGATTCGAAGAGGCTGCGATGCCGATGAAGGAGCAGGTGGAGGAAGAGCAGGAAACTCCTCCACATCAAACACCGACTCGGAGCACAACGAATCGACTAAGATGACTTCTGCAGAGTGGCAGTCCTCCACCATCGGGAAAACATCAGGCGAAGGTGGACGTGAAGGAACAGTCTCTTGAAACACACGAGGCCGAGGAGGGGGAGTCGGTATCTCCTTCCCAGGAGTCGTAGGAAGAGGCGACGAAGGTGGGGCCGTCTTCGAATTCTTTGGTGAAGGAGGAGGCGACGATGGCGGAGTCCCCTTCCTCTTCCTCGCTGGAGGACGAGGCGCTGATTCTCTGCTCGGCTCAGGTGACTTGGCCGGTGAAGTCATCTTTGCTGGTTGCTGGGACGGTGGCGGTGGGGCTGCTGATAAAGCGTCTGACCTGTCCTGGCACTTGTGGAAATGTGCATTATCTTGTGGCAGGAATCATATTTCCGAAGGAAAGGACAGTCTTTCCGAACGTGGGAAGTCTTTTTGCAGTACCACTAGCACTGCTTCTGTCCCTTGTAAGACACGGAGACTTTAACTGCACGCATTACAACGAACTCAGGAATGTTTTTAAGAACTGGAACATATCCGGGTTCGGCGTAACTCAGGTGGACGGTGGTTTGCCCAACCTTGATAAAATACGCAGCCACAATTCGGTCTGCAACATTCTGTTGCCTGCAGAGCATCTTCGACTCTGCAGGACAGTCACAGCGGGGTGACCCGACGGAAGAACCGGAGGTATACTCGTTTTGGATTATAACTCCTTCATGAACATGCCGACGGCGAAGGGGCCATCGGCAATCATATCAACCATGCGTTCCATGGTTGATTTTGATAAAAGTTTTTGAGTGAGGAAGAGAAAAGACCTCCCCCAGGAGACACCAGGGGGGGGGGGGTGCAAACGCACTACACACTCGCTTTACTCACAACACATATAGAAGATGGAGCTGTTGGAGCTGAGGCTGATGGAATTGCCTCAGCGGACACCTAATCGTGAGATCTTAGAATCTAGGCGTCCAGGCGCACATGCTGTAAGTGGCAGGCAGCCCAGAAGATGGAGGAGCATCTTAACTAAAGGAAGCATGGATGAGTAGTGAAGAAATTTTCAAAAGTTGACGACTTTATGGTCTTTGGGCAACAGTCAAGAAGCACACGGCTAGCAAGCGGCGACAATTGAAGGGCACACTACAGAGCATGTTTATGTAAATTATAGAACAGCTTCAGAAGAAATGACAACAATCAATATGTTTCATAGACAGTGTTGATGAAATTATATTAAACTATCTAAAGAAAAATTATACAAAATTTATCTCATTATATAACTTAAATTCTCAAATTCATAGGACCCTTGTATAAACATAGTAAATGAAAATATTGACAATAGAAGTGTCAACTGAAGAAATATTAACCACATTTCCATAAACGAAATGTTTTCAAGTAAAATACTCTTGATTTAAGTATCAAGAATAAAAAGTACTTTTCTTCAGTGCGATTGAAAAACTCTTCTTCAGAAAGGCCTCCTTATTAACATTATCTTTCACCGCTTGTAAAATTACATTCGCATCTGCGGAGTCACTTTTCAAACTGATAGGGCATCGCCATTTCGATTTTAATTCGTTCAATTTGCTGTCTTTTACCGATGTGCATCTCACATGAAATTGCTTCTTACATAAACCATTACATTTAATCTTTGAGTGTCTATCTGTAACAGCAGTAGAGCAGCGTGGACACACACTACATAAACCTTGCTTACTAGATAGCACTGGAGAATTCATAGACGGAGCGAAACTCACACACAACCAGTCCTTCCACCTGCGACACCTGATGTATAATAATTTTCAATTTCAATTTTCAATTACAATTTTTTTTTTTAAATTTTCAATTTCAATTTTATTCCATTTGAGTCGAGATAATTTTTACAAAATTTACAAGAATCGTTTACAAAATTTAAATTTACTTTTTAAAACGATTTTTTACACCGATAAGATAATCAATTCTTTCCTACAATATTTCTAGAGGCCAATTTCGAAACCCAAATCCGAAGCCCTTTCTGGGCTTGTATGGATATAAAAACGGGTCTACATAAATATATACAATTTTTAAACATATATATTTTATTCCATTTAAAATACTTGGTAATATTAGACAAGAGGGCATGGGAAGTTCATACTCACCAAAAAAAAATGAGTTCAAAAGGTCACCACCAGCATGGAATGGCGCTCTATGCAATATTCGTATACGAAATTAGACACAGTAATCCGGTGTAACCTGATTTCAGTAAATGGTGGAGGCCACATTCAACATGTAACTAATTTTAGTAACGATTAAAGACTTGTTTACCTATGTCTTCATGTCTAATTTCGTATACGAATATTGCATAGAGCGCCATTCCATGCTGGTGGTGACCTTTTGAGTATGAACTTTTGAGTAATTTTTTTTGTGTGAGTATGAACTTCCCATGCTCGCTTGTATAATATTATCAAGTATTATAGCTTTTGGTCCAGTAGTTTTTTTTTATGGCCATGTCAAAATGGAACTTTAATTATAAAGACCCTGTACAAAGGAAAACTTTTTTCGTAAAACTTCTTTTATCCAATTTTGAGCTTACATTTTATGTTTTTCCAATATAAAAAATTAGACTTAATTAAATTAAAAGATGTTAAATTAAGCATCCATTCTCGTACATTATTAAATAAGTATGGAACATAAAATTACCTTTCTCGCTTTCCAAAATTATTAAAAATCTTGGGTATGTCAAAAATTATACTCTTCCGTAAAGAATATTCTTGTTTTTTGCGTTTTAAGTAATTTTTGGAAAAATAATTTTGTGTGAAAACCATACATTCAAATAAAGTTTCGTTTTAAAATTTTTAATTCTTTATATTGAAGATCTATTGGATGTTCTTGTAACTTAGTGCCATATGTTATTTATGATTTTATTATGTATCTTAATAATATCTTTAAACTCTATTCCAAATTTATATAATAATAAACCATTAAGGAATGACATAACCAAGTACCGAAAGGTTAAACTAAACCATTCGCGGAACTATATTTTTAAACAGCCCTATATTAACATTGTTAGTTTCTAATGGGCCATAAAGATACTATTACACCACGTACCTTTGAACCAATGTCGACTTTCATTAATTTTACGTTATATTCGCTCATGACACCTCATTCCAAGTCGTTTGATATATTACAAGTCATATTTTAGCATTGAAAGTTCCAGTGAACCATAATGGTTCCACTAAGCCAGGTTCCTTGAAACCAATTTTGACTATCATTAATTTTACGTTATATTCATTCATGGTACCTCACTCCAAGACGTTTGATACATTACATGCCATATCTTATTTTTGAAAATTTTTGAGAGTGTCATAAGGGTACCATTAGAGCACGTGCCAATGTTTCGATTACAACCATTTTCAAAATGGTTCATTCCCGGAACCATATTTATTAATTGGCGAAAATAGTAATTTATATCTGCTTCAATCTCGTCATTACGATTTGTTTGATATATTACTTAATAGATCTCTCCATTGAAAATTGCTAGGCGGAAAAATAGAGGTACCATTTGTGCACGTGCCAATGGACCGATTTAGATAATATTTATAACTGGTTCGTGCCATGAACCATATTCATCGACTGACGAAAACAGATTTTGAAAATCTCTCATAGCCTCGGAGGAGTTTGAGTTATAGACGGACAGACGGACAGACAGACACGTTTCCCCACACTGATAGCATAAAGCACCTTTCGGTACTTAATAAACCATAACGAATACGTGATTCAAATAACGAATTATACATCATTTTTCTAATGTAAATAGGGCAATAAGGACTGATATGGTACATAAGACATACAACTTTTTTGTAACAATATCTTCAGCGAGGAAATATGTGAATGCCAATTTAGCTGGGCATCAAAATACTTTTCAAGATATTTGAAATTAATGACATCATTTCTTTTTGGACACGTGCATGCTGAAGATCTATTACAGTGTATGTCATGAATATAAATTTTTTTTTCAAAGAAATTCACATAATTCTTGTGGGGAATCTTAAGTCTCATTAAATGGGTTTTCTGAATATTTAAACTTAACATATTAGCCCGTATCCACTCAACCACATTCATTAAATTTTGTTGTGTTATCTTAAGTGCCAACTGTTCGCTTCTGTGCATAGTTAATATGGCTATATCATCTGCGTAAAAATAAACTAGAGAATCATCAGCACAATTGGGCAAGTCATTCATAAAAACATTAAACATGAAAGTACTTAAAACTGAACCTTGGGGGATACCGCATTCCATTTTAGTCCTAGATGATATTTTATCCTTAAAATATACTATGTATTCTCTATCACTCAGAAAATTTTTAATAATATCTAAAAAGCTTCCTCTAATACCGTAATTATGTAGCTTATATGTTAATACTGTATGATCTACCATATCAGATGCCTTATTAAGATCTAGAAAGACCAAAGTAGCAAATAATCCTTTGTGAAATGCATAGCTTAGTTTGTCATTCAGATCTAAACGGAGGGTTTGGGTAGAGATCCCTCTTCTGAAACCATAGAGTTCCTTATGGAATAGATTATATTTACTAAAAAAAATTCTAGTTTTTCCTTTATCTAGTATTCTAATATTTTCATCAAATATGATGATATTATAATAGGTCTGTAATTATTTAGGTCCTCCTTATTACCTTTATTATGTATAGGTCTTATTTTGATTCTTTTCATTGCATTGGGAATATTTTTATTTTTTAATATTGCACTATATAGATGTTTTAAAGGTTTTAGTAGAGTTTTTAAATTAGTCTTTATATCTGTCGGTCGAATCCTATCGATCCCTGGGCCTTTATTAATAGGTAATTTATTTACTATTCTTACTATATCCGTTTCCTCTATGTCATCTAGTATTATCGTATTGCATACATTTTCGTCTCTTATAACATGTTGGTTAGTCTTCAGTATTGTTTGTCTAATTTTATCCACTTGTGTTTTGAAATTTTAGTTCTTTAGCATTTTTGGTGTTTTTATGGAAGCATTTCATGAAATAGGTACGTTTTAAGCTACGACGTTTTGAATTGACAGTGTTATTTAGTTCTTTGTACTCTTGTAGTAACTCCTTGGGAAAGTTAGAAAGTTTGCATTGTTTCCATAATTTATCTTTCGCTTTAATTAAATCTAACGCTTCTTCCGTTATCCATGGTTTAAAAATTAAAAAAAACAAAAAACTTTTTGCAGATTAAAAAAAAAAACACCACCAAAACACTTGTTATAGATTGATTCTCTCACTAATCTTTTGTAAAAAAAAATTCTAAATTTAACAATTCTTAATCTTTGAAAGGCCTCAAAATTTAAGAAAAGAGAAAATGTAAAATTTTAAAGAAAATTAAAATAATTTTAAGATCAAAGAAAAGAATCAAAATTTAAAAAAGAAAAAAATGTAAGTTTGAATACTTAAAAAATTAAAAATAAAATTATTTAAAAATTTATTTTATTTGTTTATTATTATTAGGAATTGTAGGCAATAAGCTACAGAGATAAGCTTCTTAATAAGCAAGAAAACATAAAATAATGATTTAGGAAATATTTTCTTAATGAAATAGTTTTTATCAAATTATCCTTAGATCACTCTGATACTTCCATGCACAATGAGAGTGAGCACAATTTGCCTGATAAATGTTGCACAATTCCATAATGTTACGAATGTTGCACAGCAAAACAGCATCTTAAGTAGCAAATATTGCGAATGTTGCACAATTCCATAAGTAGCTTACCATCTACATCTGTCATCCCATCCCATGAGGCCATACATGTAGAACTGGAAAGCAAAATCAAAGAAATGACTTTACAACTCAAAATAGCAAAAAGAAAAATCAAATGCCTCACGACAGCAAAACAGACATCTAAGGAAATCCCTAAAGAAATCAGCAGTTGACAAAAAACTGTCTATTGAAGAAATTCTTCAGGCAGCAGGAAACTGTCTCACAGAATCCAACAGAATTTTTTTGAGGCACAATTAAATCTTGCAAATGGAAAACAAATGGTTGAAGATGGGATTCCCAAGACAGACTTCTCGCTGTAACGTTACATCATCTTAGTCCCAAAACATAATGTTATTTTCAAATAGTCGCTGTTAGAAACCCTTTTTGCTTTACCCATTACACGTACAATCCAAAGATGGCTAAAAAATATTAATGTGAATCCAGGACTAGAAAATGATATAATGTATATTTTCAAAGAAAAATTCAAAACTTTAAACCTAGATGACATGCTGTGCACCTTGATAATACAGGGTGGGCCATTAAGTCGCGCACCAAAGAATTACGTGAAGTGTGATGTGAACATCGACTGGAATTGTGCATCAACGCAAATGGTGAGCATTTTAAGCATTTGTGATTGTACCAGCATGTACAACGTGTTTCTTAGTTCATTAGTAAAGCTTGGTTTTAATAAAATAACGTTTATTATTATCAGAATTGTTTTAAATGCTTTGGTGCGCGACTTATGGCCCACCCTGTATATGAGATGTCACTGAAGTCTGCAGCATAACAAGCATCAAGATGAAATTGAAGGATTTGAAAGTTTCGATCAAGTCAATGAGCAACCTAAAGTTGCAACTAATGCTTTAGTTGTTCTTGTAAGAGGCATAAAACAGCAGTGGAAGCAGGCTATTTCGTACACTTTCACATATCAAGGAGCCACCAGTGAAACATTACACAACCTGCTCATGAAAACTACCGAAATCCTGAAAGGAGCACGAGACTGCATTAAAAGCATTATTTGTGATCAAGGTTGCAATAATGTGAAGTTGATGAAGGATATTTTGCATGTTACACCTGAGAAGCCATTTTTTGGCTATGAAGAGAAAAAAATGTTCTGCTTTTATGATGCATGTCATTCTTAAAAATACACGTGGAATATTGTATAAATATAATACATTATTCAATATGACGGCGAAAAGAAAGTAACTTGGGATGACTTAAGGTAGTTTCATCGTGTGGATCAAGAATTAGCTATACACATGGCTCCTAAACTGACTGCTGGTCTTTCAAAACGGAGGTTAAATTAGCTGCACAAATATTTAGCCATTCAGTTTATGCAGGAATGATGACCTACGTTGCCACTGGTAAGTAAAAAGTGAAATAAATTAACTACAACAAAAATAATTAAAACTTTGCATTATTATATTTGCAGGTCAGTTACCACCAAAAAGTAACAAGACAGCTTATTTCATCAAAATTATGGATAAGTTGTTTGATATTATGAAGAGTTCCAAACTCCATGAAGCTAAAGAAATGAAACAAGCATTAAAAGATGGCAATAAAATATATTTTAGTATGAAAAATTTAATGCAAAATACTCTTTAGTTTAATATCAACTTTACTTTTAGGACAAATTGAATTCTTAACAAACAAACAAATGGCTGAAGACACTGAAACCAATGAAAGCAAAATCTACTCCTAATTGCATTGATGGATGGAGGCAATCAGTTACTGTTTTGCTGTTATTATGATAAGACTTGAAGTTCACCCCAATTTTAAATTTTTGTTCTCCAGACTTCTCAACCAGGATTCTTTAGAGAATTTTGTTTTGTATCATCCGTCAGCAAGGTGGGAACAATGATGCTCCAACTTCTCTACAATTCAGGAATGCTTTTAAGCATGTGGTATTAAATTGGCTTCCAATTCAAGTGCTAACTGCGCTCTGTATTTATTATTGTAATTAATTATAAATATCTAAATATAAATTATATTTTTTAAAAATTATGTAGGAAAAAAAATCACGAAAGTTCAGAGCATAAACGCGACGGAGCTGATTGAAGTCAGCCGAGAAAATTAGGGGACGCTTTTCTGAACTTTTATCCAAAAATATAAGTAACAAACATAAAAAATTATTGTTTCTTTTTGGCGATAACACACTAATTTCAGAGGGGTTAGAAAAAAGTTTAAATTATTTCAGAGGGTGTTGGGCAAGGTCGGTAAAACCAACGGCTAAAATAATGGCCATGCCACATTCTTTCAATCTAATAGCCATGCTGAAACGTTCAAACATTAGGCTTATTATAAAATATTGATGAAAAACAGGAAAGAAAATTCCACAGACTGGGTTCGAACCAGGAACCTTCTGCTCTGCACGGTAAGCGGAAGGTTCCTGGTTCGAACCCAGGCTGTGGAATTTTCTTCCCTATTTTTCATCAATAATTTCAACATCTGAGGTTTGGCGTGAAAAAATCCTCTTAAGATCTTTCATTTATTAATCTTTAATTATTATAAAATACCTGTTTCTTTACTAGTTTAGAAAACAAAGTGGGATTAGCTAATTGCATTGAGGGTAAAATTAAGAAATTTAGAAAACAAACTCGTCGGTGTGAATGCAGGATTAATATCCGTTCTTTTAAATTTTTTGGGTTTCAGCATGGCTCCGTCATCGCGTAAGTTCAGCGAGCATTCTGTGATGCTTTAGTGTAGCTTTAAAGTGTTAATATTAAACATTAAGCAAATGTTATAAATAAAAACATACGTTTTATTACAAGAATTTTGTGTTTTGTATATTATACGACATACAAAACCCTCTTTGTTACCTTTTTTTAGTCCTTAACCTAATCGTTTCCAACCTTTCCGTAACATGGATGCGATGCCGTGTCGCCTCGCTCTTTAGTGTTAGTACAGCCTTGCCGCTACTGAGGCTTCGAGCGCTGCATGGTTTTCGTGCCTCACACGATTGCATAGGAAATGACGGGAGTGTCGCTCTGTCTTTCCTTATTCTGTGGCTAGACTTAAAGAGTTTTCTTCGGCGTTAATAAATGATCAACACCCGATGCATTACTTAAGATCTTGGATGTATGACCATGAAAAGATTCGCATAACTCAAAGTACAAACTGCGGCCTCCGATAAAAGTTTCTAATTGGTTGGAAAAATATTTTCTTTATAACACCATTATGACATGGAAATTCGTTAAAGTATGATGAACGCGTCAAAATATTTTATTATAAAACTGACCAGTGTTCTAACTATAAACAACATATTTGTAAGATATTTTCCCTTGCTGTTCATATTAACCGACATGACTGATGAGGTCTTGGTTTATCTGTATATTTTACTAGATGTTGCCCGCAGGCATCGCCCTGCCCATGACTTAGCCTATCTTAGCTCCAAATTTCTAGGAAATTTTTAAAATGGGAGTTTGAAACTGAAGACTTAAGGATTGGTTTTATACCTTACCTCATGTATTAAAAACCTCTTTGTAGACAATATTTTTTGTCTTTTCTTCTGGCTGAAGGATGACCAGACTGTCAGGTGAACTTACTCTGGAACAGGCTACGTACAACTGGCCATGGGAGAAACACTCACTTCTGAGGTCTATGCCAGCCATCTTGAGACTCTGCCCTTGGGATTTGTTGATAGTCATGGCGTAACAAACCTTTACAGGGAACTGTAAACGTTTAAACTGGAAATGATAGTCCGACGGAATCAGAGGAATACGGGGAATAAAAACAGTCTCTTCTTTTCCTATGCCTGTAAATATTGTAGCTTCTATAACATGCTTCTGCAAAGTCTTGACCTGTAACCTCGTACCATTACAAAGTCTAGGAGGGTTTAGGTTGCGGAGGAGCATTATAGGAGCACCAACTTTAAGGTAGAGGACGTGAGGTGGTATTCCAGGTGGATCCAGAATGTGAAGAAATTCGACTGGGTAATGATCAGCATCTTCTGTCTCAACAACTGAGTCCACTGATTCATATCTCGCCATTTTTGAAGGTAGTTGTTCCAACAACGTAAGGTTAATACTGCCTGCAGAATCATTTCTTGGAGTCAGAATTGCTCTCTTCTGCGGCCATGTTGGACTGTTGCACTCATTATCATTTAAGCCCGGGTAAATCTTGTCGAGTAGCGACTTCAAATCATGAACTAAATGACAAAGGCTTAGTAGAATTATGCATTTTCCGTCATTCTCCTCCAACAGTTTGCCGTCTCCTATCTGTAAGATTAAGGTAGAAAACTCGTCGTCTTTCAAGTGAACCCTCATGTTAGTCCTCAAGGACTGGACTTCAATTTTTGGCCATAAATAGGATGACTTGAGGCACGCTTTTACTTCATCAGCGCGGGTTCCTCGTGGTATTACAGGTAGGGTTTGCCTGAAGTCTCCCGCCAGCAGAACTGTTACTCCCCCCATCAAACGGTCGCAGTTCCTGATGTCCTGAAGTGTCCTGTCCAGAGCCTCTATACCTCCTTTGTGAGCCATGGTACACTCGTCCCAAACTATTAACTGTGTTTCTTTGAGTACTTGTGCAAGATTGCTTTGCCTTGATGTTACACATTAGTGATTCACAGTGGTTCAGATTAAGAGGTAACTTGAAAGCAGAGCGAGCAGTTTTCCCGCCCTTAAGCAACGTTGCAGCAATGCCAGAGGAAGCAACTGCAATGGCTATCTTTCCCTCACTGCTTACTTTCGCCAGCAACAAATTAATCAAAAACGTTTTTCCTGTACCAGCAGGAGCATCTAGGAAAAAGAGACGCCCAGATTCTGAAGTAATGCTACTCGTGATACAATGGTAAACATTATTTTGTTCTTGGTTCAGCTTTGGAACATTTACAGCAACTTCTTCAGATAGCTGAACTACATCGTAAGAGAGTTCCCTCAGGCGTTCACGGTTGTTTGTTTTCGACACTTGTTCGTGTAATGGCGTAGGAAGGCCATATTGTTCGATGTGGTTGCCAGACATTGAATACACGAGATCTTCAAGTAGAATCAAACACTTATTATACACTATGTTCATGACGTCCTCCACATGTCCACACTCTCTTTCTACTGACTGCTTTACATCATCCGCCAGGCTGTCTCGATGTTTTTTCCATATATCCGTAGGGCTGCTAACTTGGCACAACACCAGCATGATGGTGAACAGCTCGCGGATCGTGTGAGCAGAATCTGAGAGCGAAGCTTCCTCTAGTGTGCAATCCCATTGAGCGTCTTCCTCGAGTAACCCAAGTGCTAAACATGCACATTGAAAAGTAGGGTGAACGACACCATCTACATTTTTAAGGTAAGTAAATGAAGTTGGACCTTTAACTTCATGCAAAATGAGGCGTAAAAAGTAGCACTCAGAGTTACCAGGGTGCACAGTGTATACTCGGCCCAGAACCTGATCTTTTTTCACTCCTGGATAACCTGGCACAGGTTTCCCTTGCTTTCTTCTACAAAATGCGCTGTTTTTCCAAACAAAATATAAAGGAACTTCAGAGTACAGGAGAGTTCTTGCAAAAGCATCTACTTTACAGAGATCGAAGAAGCCTATGAGTGTAGTTTTTGGAGGATTGCTTATCCTTTCAACAACATTTGCTTCGGTAAAGTACACTCTTTGGCCATTTTGGAGATGAACAGCTAGATGCACAACTGGGGGGAACCGTTCATGTATGGGAAAGCAAAACATTCGCCAGACAGCTTCAGAAGTACTGATGTAGTGCCCTGTCTCGTACCTTGTCACCTCGTCCAGTTTGTTTTCAACGGTGAAAGCTGCCTGGTCAGATCCTTCGTTGACATACTTACATATATATTTTATG
>JAHWFO010026121.1:514582-532029 GCA_023313115.1 Rhysida immarginata
GCCCTATTAGAAAATAAGATACATTATATTCCTGCGCGAAATAATGCTGTTGATGCTGTTTCACGGAATAATCACAAAAGTTTGGATTTTATATATATAGATAATAGTAGCAAATTGGAAAATTGAGATTATGATTACAAAATGGATTACTGAACTTCCGTACATATTAAGATGAATTTAGGAAAAGAAAAAAAAACATTTCCGAGGGCGGTATTCGAACCCGTAGCTGGAAAATAAGATGCCAGCAACATACCGCTGTACTACGACAATAAGCTCTGATCTGATATTAAAATTTTCGTATTTATGAAGTGTTTTTTCCTCTGAAAACTCATCCAGGTGAATGCAGAGCAGCTTCTTTTCAATATTCTTTTTATTTTTGCCATATTCTTCGAAGTTCGCCAAGGGAGATGGAGAGAATGCAGACTCGATTCGATAGACACAATAATGGCGGCGAAGCGCCAGACCGACAGCAGCGAAGTCGACGCGATGACGTCATGGCCATGTTGCCTTCTGTGGCGAAACGGAATGGAAATTTTTCTTCAACACAGCTCAACAAACTTTCCATCGACATTTTGGTAATCAAGAACGGAATGGAAAGGAAGTGACATCATAAAAATTTTCCGTTAGGGTTCCGTTCTGGCGTGATTCCGGTGATGTGGAAACCACGCCTTACTGTTGATGCTGTTTCACGGAATAAGCGCAAAAGCAAACAACGACGTCACAATTTCTAAGCAAACGTCACAATTTTTTAAGGAATGCAAAAATCCCATTGAGCTCCAGGTAAACTGAGTTTTAAAAAAAATCTACAATGGAAAGGAAGAAAGAATAAATAAAATCCTTTCTTAGCGAGCACCTAGAAGCCAAGAGAAATATACTTGTCAAATTTCAAGTTTGAAGGCTTCATAGTTCTGGAGATTTCGTGATGAGTGAGTGAGTGAGTCAGTGAGTGGTATTTGGATTTTATAGATATAGATTTTATCCTATTTGTTTCTTATCGGAATGCAAAATTGAAATAAAAATAATAATAATAATAATAATAATAATAATAATAATAATAATAATAATAATTTAGTAATCATATTCACTTAAAAGTCTATAGCCTTAAAAATACTACTTAGTATTCCCCATTATAACTTGGCTTTTTCTTTCTCTCCTATGTTTCTTTGCATAAGTTAAATCCACAGACTTTCATAATAGTTTCTGATCCATCTGTTATGCAAAGGTGTCGAATACTATCCTTTTTTTTTTTTAAATCGTCCTCGGTGGGTCAGTGGTTGCGTAATCGCCACTGATGCCCGAGGACGCGGGTTCGACCCCGGCCGAGGACGACGAGTATTTTTTCAGGGGGAAATTCCTGAGATCACGCACTTCCTTCGGAAGGGAAGTAAAGCCGTTGGTCCCATGTAGTCGTTTGCCGGCTGCACGTTCAAGAACCCTTGTGAGGCAAAATTTGCGGTAGCTATAATCCTGAAATGACTATGGCAGTTGAAAAGGACATTAATAATACCAAACAAACCAAACCAAACCAAACCTATCCCCCTTTTACTTTCTTATACCTCGAGATTTTCACTGATCTTCACGTTGTAGGGTACCTAGATTAGAAAAAGTCATTTTTGGAAAATATCTGTGTGTCCGTCAGTATGTGTTAGTGTGTGTGTGTGTGTGTGTGTGTGTGTGTGTGTGTGTGTGTGTGTGTGTGTCCACGATAGCGTCCAAACGGATAAAGCTATCAAGACCAAACTTAAGATTATAATCTTCCTCGGGAGGTCTGATTAGTTTTCTAGTGGAATCGGTGAATTAGTTTTCCTCGGAAGTATCAGTTTTCTCCAGCGCCAAAATATAAATTTTGAAATATCTCGTTAACCATTACGTTTATGAAAAATTTGAAGGGATTGAAAGGTGTTACATTTACAATTTTAAACAACTTTTGTTAACAAAAATTTTCAAAATTCCAACCGGAAGTACCAGTTTTACTCTTATCAAAATCCAGTTTTTTGCTAATATCGGTGAAAGAAGATGGTATAGGAAAATTTGGAATCTATACCAAAGTGTTTAGAAGCTAATTTGAAGCAACTTTTATTCACAAACTTTTATAAAATTTATATCGGAAGTAGCCATTTTAGACAGTTGTTTATTAGGAGCTTTATTTTTTTTTGTACTTGGACCTGGACATTTACGTATAAGAAAGTCGTGTGGTGACCACACCTCATTTTTTTTTTATTTATGTGCACTCTGCAAAAATTATCTTAAGGAAGTCCACCAATTTTATTGTTTTTTTGTGGAAAAAGAAAAGTTTGGCCGAACGTGTGCAAGAAACTGGGAATCCATCAATTTGCGTGGTTTTCCATGTTGGTTTGGTTTGGTTTGGTTTGTTTGGTATTAACGTCCTTTTCAACTGCTATGGTCATTTCAGGACGGCGTTATAGGGGCCGCAAATTTTGCCTCGCAAGGGTTCTTTAACGTGCAGCCGTCAAACGACTACACGGGACCAACGGCTTTACTTCCCTTCCGAAGGAAGTGCGTGATCTCAGGATTTCCCCCTGAAAAATCCTCGTCGTCCTCGGCCGGGAGGTTTTCCATGTAAATCACAAAAATTTTGGCCAACAACGGGAGGACACAACCTCCGTCCCACCTATTTCGATAGGCCTAAACATACAGGTTGGGGGCTATCTAAAAGTAATTCGTGTTAAAAGATGTAGGTCATCACGCCTTCGTTTCTTAAAAAGGCGACGTGAAAAGAAAACCTAAAAAGAGCGACGTCGAGGATTGCAGCTTATTTACCTAAAAGTTTGCACTAATTTCACCGGAACTGGTAGCGAAATCGTTAAGGTGCTTGCCTGCGGTAGCGAAGCTTGCGAGTTCGAGTCTTTCTTCTCACGTTCCTGTCTTTTTTCAGACGTTATTTTTATTTTATTTTTTTATTTTGTATTAGAATAATTTGACAAGCGGCGATATCGCTGGTATAAGTCAAAGGCATAAATAAAATATAAAATATACTAAAAAAAGGTAAGGAATAATTTAAAATACAAAAAAACTGATTAAAATATAAACAAAACAAGTTAACAGGCCACTTATAACTCAACACAACACAGTATTTACATATAAAAAAATTTTACACTTGCTTTTATAAGAACATTTTACGCATATAATTTTTTTTACATTTTTACCAATCTTTTACATGGCCGAGTAAAAATCTTTTAGCATTTTTAATATAATCAGGTAGATTAATAAAATTTTTAACTGCCGAGAAAGTAAAAAGTCTCTTCCCTTTTTCAGTGTTTTACCTGAAATTTTATTGTTAGTAATATTTTAATTTATTCAATTGGAAAAAAAAAGACAGGGACTTAAGAGGAGACTCGAACTCGCAATTTTCGAAATCGGATAAAAAAAAATTAGCCACCACTTCTGTTAAAATGATTGCAAATTCTTTAGATGCATAAGCTGAATCTTTTGATGTCGTTTTTTTAAATGAGTTACTTTAGATGGCCCCCAACCTATATGTTTAAGCCAGAGCTGTCCAAGATTTCTGTCCGCGGGCAGCGCCCGTGCACGCGGGTAATCTTCCATTGTGCACATTACGATGATCAGTTCCTAAAGTCGAGTTGCTAATTATCAATTCGACACTAAAAAAATAAAAAAAAATAAAAAAAAAGAAGCAGTTTACCATTTTATTTCTTTCGTTTTAATGTCACAATTTTCTCGATGTCAGGTAGAACTGTATTTTCTTTTTCCCGATAGGACACGATTGCTTATTAAGCATTTAGAATCCGATCCGTGAACAATGAAAAAAAAAAAAAACAGATTCTCCCACTCCGGTTTAAATACTGGTTCAGTAATTTTTTGCTTTTTCGGAATGTGCGCCATGTTATAGGAGACGAAAAACAAGGAAGTATCAGTAACAAAACAAATAATGCCTCATTTAATGGAATTGCCCACTTAAAGTCTGGCAACACTGCATAGGAAAACCTATAACCACTCCCTTCCTGAGTTTTGGACTATCTCCTCGGCTTTACCAGTGAGTTTTTTATGTTGCACGCGGACGACGGGTACGATTTGGACAGCCCTGGTTTAAGCCTATCGAAATCGGTGGGACGGAGGTTGTGTCCTCTCCTTGTTAGTCATTAATCTCGTCCATAAACCAAGTGCTCAAGTATGGGAGAGAGGGGGAGTACGAATCTGGCCACTGTTGACCACATGAGGGGGAGGGGGTAAGGTAGCAGACACGTGATGTTTTGGGAAGGATGTTGCAATGACAAGAAACAATCGATAAAAGAAAAGACAAGACAACAAACAAACTGAAAATTAAATAAACAGATAAAAATATAAAAACAATATCTAACATATAAAGAAGTGTGGAGTTTTATGGGTCATAATGATTATGGACATATAAAGAAGTGGTACCAAGTTTTTGAAGGCCTCTTTAATACTTGAAAAATGGAGAGGAGTGAGCCAAAGGGGGGTGATTTAAAGGGGGGGGGGGAGTTAAAGATTTTCCACATTGTAGCCACAGAGGGTAGGAGGGGGGGGGGGTAAAAATGCTATTCTTTGGCCACGTGGTTTATGGACGATCCGTATGGTCTTCGACCGACGAATTAGGTGTAGTTATAACGACAAAAACAATGAAATTAAAAGATTAGTATTACAACCAAATTAGATGACAAACTAACAAGGGAAGTACACGTAGTTGTTCGACACACTTTTTATGCGTGCAAGCATACCTTGCAAGCGATGGCGTTGCGTGGTGGCGGTAGCGCTCCAGAAGTGAAAAGTTCAAAAAAACATGGCGGTAAGCGGGGAAGCACAATCGCCAAAGAATTTCAGTTAGACCAGTATTATTAAGCATAAAACCTTAATTTTGCTGTGCAAATATTCGTCTGGAAATAATTTATAAGATGCGGTAAACATCCATGAATACAATTTTTATTTAAAATTATAAAGCACCGCGATACATACTCCCCCCTCCCCCCCTCACCAACGCAAGGCATCACTCGACTCTTCACATAACGGAAAACTTAGTAAGATTACCGAATTAATTAATAAAATAAACTAATAAATTAAGGAAATGGTTATTAATACTGTACACTTTTTTTACAAGACAATTAGCTAATTTTAATAATCTGTTTTTAAAAACTAATTTTGTTTAGAAACTTGAGAATTCATTCAGTTGTCGTCTGCTGCTACTTCCATTGCTTTTATGCATAGAGATGGATGTGTTACCTTAAATCAGAGGTGGAAACTCCGTACCACTACAAATCTGCGTGGTTTTAGTGCTCGCCAGGGCGGCGCTGCTGCCATGATGGGTTTAGAATAGCAGACGACTCTTTAATCTACTATTAGGATTTTGCTTTAGACGTTTCAGTAATATCAGCATTTTGCTTATCATTTTGTTTCCAGTTGATAAATTTTACATTAGGGCTGTATTTTAACTTCAGTTTAACTGATACAATAAATTAAACACACGTTTAATGGACATGACTTTTTTTTATTAATTTATAAGCTAATTACTTTGGAATCCATAAGATCAACTTCATTAACAGAAAGAATCGTTTTATTTTTACAAATTACATTGAGATTTTAGTTTGGCATTTTACATACTTCAGTTTCTCATTTGAAACTGCTTTAGACAATTTTTTTTAGAAAATGCGCCAGTCTCATTTTTACAAAATGGATTATGAACATGGGAAATATTTTTGTTGCATGTTCATAGCTGCAAAATAAGCTTCTCCAGCTTAATCATTCAATATTTCCCTAATAATGTCAATTAATAATGGTAGTCAACATTGCTTAATAATCCCTAGAATTAAACCGCAACAATGTAATGATTATTAACTGTGTAAATTGTTAAAATACGATTCTGTATAATAGTACATGTATATGTGAAACAAACTGATTATATCAATACAGAGGGACCGAGGGACGGAAAGCTTATGTGAATTGTGTTGTTAAATACAGTAGTTTGTTTATATTTTTGAAACAACTAAAATATTTTAATCACGCTAATTACGCTAACATAATTTAAGTTAATCATGTTAAATTTAGTCTGTTTCTCTCTCTCCTTTCAGTATTTGCTAATTTGATTATTTACTTAGATAAAATTGACTTGGCTGATTTCGTTTCCAACAACTCGCTCACGTTTGAATTTCAACAGCGGTCCATTAGGCGGCCATTTTGAAAGACTGGAAAAGCTGTAAGCTTCGCCCGCCTGCTTTTATGTAAAGTGGATTCGTGCTGAGTAGTGGAAGGAAAAGTTCCGTCAGACGCATTAATACATTCACACACCGCTTTAACAATGGAGTCTTTGTATGGCTGTGTGACCGTCAAACTTTTTGTTTTGAAAGAAACAAAATTTCGCATTTTCTTATTTTGCAAGCATCAATAGTAACATATTTCAGTTTGGTGGGAATGTGAGGTACATGTTTGTGTAAGTCGGAGCTCGAGAGGACGAGCTAACAACAGTAAAAGTAATATACAAAAATAGGTTTATACAATTGAGGGTTAGACATTGATTATAATTGCTGAGACAATTTAAAAGTTCCGATAAATACAATATAATGGAATATACAAGTAGTAATAGGTGTTGACCTGAAGATTTTAGTACGCCCGTGATAGAGTAAGAGAAGATTAACGTTGAAAGTAAAGGATATAAATTGTCTATATATTTTAAATAACATTTAAATATACCGTGTGTTTCAAAAGTTCCCGAACGCAGAAGACGACTTTTCCTGCATAACGTACTGTTGTACAGGTATGCTGAAGGGCTGGTAGACAGGAGCCACTATCTCTAAATCTCTTTTTTTTAATTAATGGATGCTCCCAGTCGTTATGAATCCCGCTATTTATTTTACATATGGATTGGCAGAAGGGGGAGCATTGAGTGGCCGCCTCGATCCCCGGATCTTTCCCCGCTTGACTTTTTCTTATGGGGCTATGTTAAGCACAGGGTCTTCGAGACACGCCCTGCAAGCATTAACGAACTGAAGGAAAGAATTAGGCAGGTGATGGCAAATATTCCTCAGGCAATCCTAATCAATGCCTGCAGTGCGTTTGAGCACTGAGTAGCGTATTGCCAAGAGGTGAACGGTGAACACTTTGCGGAAAAAGGAGGAAATGGTGGAACCTACATGTATCGTATCCTTTGGAAATGTAAAAATAAAACAAACACATTTGAGAAACTTTGCCACTATGTAAAACTGATTTTATGTAAGAGAGAACTGGAGCCGGACACTGTGGGCGAACTTCAATAAAGATAACAGAAAACCATTGATCCACATAAAACTTTTAATCGGATGTATGCGCATTTCGGCAGCCACGCTGCCTTCTTCAGCGTACATCCGATTAAAAGTTTTATGTGGATCAGTGGTTTCCTGTTATCTTTATTGATTTTATGTAATTTATTTCAGTATATGGTTTATTTTAGTGGTTGGCGAAACATTACTCCTGCTGTCATAGGTTAGGTTTTCGCTACATACGGGGCAGTTCGGGAACTTTGGAAACATACGGTATAAGGTTTTTTAAAGCCTTTATAAATGAATAAAGAGGTGATAACAAACGACCTTCCGCAAGTAAACGGGCCCAACTTTTGAATCTATAAATAATATACAACGATTTCGATAATTATGGCGGACTATAGGTACGTAAATTTCACAGGCATTACGAGTAGGGTAATTGTGTCTATCATGGTATTGCTGTATGATAATTGGTGTAGAGACAATTAATAAGGAGTTAATGTAAATAATAATAATTATTAACTGGAGAAGCGTCTCCAAGCATAGGTAATGATTTTTCAATTGAAAAATGGAAGGAAAATTTCTGCGACCGGCATTCGAACCAGGAACCTCGACTATCAAATTGAGACAGCTTGGCTGGCCGTGGTGTCTGAGATAGCCCAATTGGTAGAGGCATCGGCCATGATAGTCGAGGTTCCTGGTTCGAATCCGGGTCGCAGAATTTTTCCTTCCATTTTTCAATTGAAAAATCATTAAGGAGTTAATGTTTTGTAAACAAACGAGCATAACTGCATTAAGTAGATCTGATAGAACATAACTGTATGTATAGATGGTATATGTAGTAAGGAAAAATAATGGGAAACAGACGTGGATTTACGGATTCTTAGAAGTGTGCGGATAAACCATTTCTGTAATTTAAGTAATCGAGAGAAATTAAAGGATGTGGAGGATCCCCAGAAAATAACCATAAGAAAGAGAAGAATGAATCCATGAAAGGTAAAAAAGTAAAAGAATATTATGGGGAAGAAAATGAAGCCTGGAGATCATTCCCTGTTTCATGTTAAATTTGGCTAAGAGATTATTGATATGTAAGTCCCAAAATAAGTCATGCGATAACATAAGGCCGAGATATTTAAATGTAGTAGTGACTTCAAGGAGCTGATATATCATAGAAAACCGAGAGCGAGGAAGGAATATTACGTTTATTTCTTTGATGGAAAAGCATAATTTTCGTTTTAGCAGAGTTAACTGTTAACGAGTTCTCATCGTTCCAAGATTTTAAATTAATTAAGACCGAATTAAGGTCATATAGAAGGGAGGGAATATCGTTATTAGAGGATAGAAGAGTAATGTCATCTGCGTTAAGAATTATTTTTGAATGAAACGAATAGTTGAGGAAGGTCAATGATAAACAGATTAAATAATAGAAGGGATAATATAGAACCTTAAGGACCAGGTAGATGGGATATCCGAGACTATTACGTAGTAGTATCTATTGGGGGTGGCCGTGGCCTGGTTGTCTCGATGACTCGTTGATCGGCTAGCCAATCGATGGAGTTGAGCAACTTTAGGCGCGGTCAGCTGCTGGCTGGGTGACAGCCAGTGGCTTGAGGAACACTGCTGGGTGGGACGGCTATTTGGGGTACAGCTGTTGGGGACCTTAGTCTGACCCACACATATGTTGAGTGACCAGTGCTGGATGCCCAGCAGTTGGTGATAGCCACTGGTTTGTTCGTCCGCCAGCATCTCTTCCATCATGAATCCCCCGTGCTTCAGAGAGGACGTTAAGCCGTCGGTCCGGACTGCTACTGTCTTCTCGTAGATTTTTCAAAGATTTTGGCGAATATAGGGAGGGCGGAAATCGGACGATAATTTGAGTTAGGATCACCTTTCTTAAAAATAGGGGTTATTCTAGATAATTTAAGGATGGACGGGTAAGTTCCAGATTTTACCGAGAGGTTGAAAATATGGGCTAATGGCATGGAGATAGAATGTTTGAGTGATATAATTATGTCAGATCGGAAATCAAGGGGATCGGGAACAGGAGAAGATTTAAGTTGAGAAATGTTACTGACTTCTTCAGGCGTAGTAGGGACTACAAAAAATCCATGAGATTTATGCAAAACATCATAAGACTAACAGGGAAGAGGAAGAACGGGAAGTGCAGGTCGTAACAGTTCCAGTGCTATTCAAGTGAAATCGAAACAGCGCCACTGGTCTCCAACTGCCAGGCCGCAACGAACGGTAAAACTTCCACAGGCTCTTGATAAAACTTCTCTCCGGCTTTGGTCATACTGTTTCACAGACTTCTCCTCCCTCCCACCCCATCCGTGCTGTTCTTTTGACCATCCTCTCATAAATGCCACTTTATTCCGTTCATTTAACTTTAGGAGTACGCATCTTTTCATGTTCCTAATGTGCTCTTGTTCTGAAAGGTAGAGTTGCTCTGTTAGGTTAGACAATCTGGCACCGCATGTCTTTGACTTACCGGAGAAAAAAATAAAATCGGGCATTTAGTTACTGGATGCGCTGATAACATTCGTTGAATAGAAGAACAACTGCCATGAATGCGCCGCGCAGAAACGGCTCTTTGAAGAAAACAATAACCTTGTAGGAAATTAGATAAAAATTACATTTTATCTAAAGAAGGCTAGATTAAAGAGATTAGAAAATAACTGCTCCAATCTTGGAATTTTAAGTTCACCTAATATTTTATTTGGTATGCAGTCACTTATTTCAAACTGTAATTTTCATCTAAGATTCAGTTCGATTAAAGTCGTTACGATTTCACTAATTACATCCGATTTCACTAAATCCTTCAAGCTTCGCTTCCCTGAAAATATATTGTAATTCTTCCCTGAGAATATGTTGAAGAGTTGTTATTCGTAGAAGGGTAGGGAGGAAATAACGTATGTAAAAATCATCTCTTGATTTGCTCATGCTTAGAAAAGGGAGAAGGAGAGGGGTTTGAACCATGGGATAATCTTTTGAGAAGATGCCATTTAGATTTGCAACTCCTGGACAAAAGTATTTAATAGAGATAGGCTCGTCATACAAAACGTCATACAATATAAATCGTGAATAATCTAACGCCAAATAAAATAAAACAGCATACACTATTAAATAAAATAAATATCTTCAAAATGAGACAAAAGTTGTACATCGGTAACAAAAAATAGAGAAAGTACAGAATTTCAAACTTAAGGCATACTGGACAAAAGTATTTAATACGGTTGTCACCTGGACAAAATTATTTAATAAACGGAAAAAAAGTCAAATTTACTTACTAGGCTTATTAATAAATAAATTTTCAATACTTTGTAATACCACCCTTTGCTTTCACGACTGCAGGAATTCGGCGTGGCATTGTTTCATACAACTTAGCACACTGGGTTGCATCAAGTTCCTGCCAACTATCTCGAATGGCTTTCCGCAATTTGGTAGGGTGTTTGGCATCAGTTAATTTTTTCAGGGTGCACCAAATGTTTTTAATTGGATTCAAGTCCGAGTTGTTAGCCGGTCAATTCATGGTCTGAATGTTGCGTTCTTGCAAAAATTGTTTGACAACACCTGCACGGTGAGATGAAGCATTAATCATCTTGAAAGATGACATCTTCATCATCAGAGAATGAATCGTCCATACTTGGAATATAAACATCCTTCGTAACAGTTGTTTGCAGGATGCATAAGCGACCTGGACCTTTGTCCGTTATCCAACCCCACACCATGATTCCTTGTTGGAATTTCAAAGTACCTTTGATACAATCTGTATATAGCTGTTTTCCCGCACGAGACTCATCGCTGAAAACAATTCGCTTCCAGCCATCCTCTGACCAATGTTGTTTGTCTTTCGCCCATTCCAACGATTCGTCTTCTGGCGATTTGTCAAGAAAGGTTTCTTCTTGGCTTTTGCTCGTCTAAAACCCATTTCAGCTAGGCGTCGTCTTAAGGTGCGGCTTGAGCAATGGACATGATGTCTCTTCCAAACATTGTTCATCTCTTTCGACGAAGCTCTGCGCATTTTTAGAGATATTTTTTTCAAACTCCTTTCTTGTTTAGTTGTGGTTTTCCTCGGACGACCACTACGTTGCTTCTTGGTCAACACTTGTTTATGATCTCGAAAGCGTTTTATGATATTGGAAACTGTTCCTTGACTATAGCCAACAATACTTGCCACCTCTGTTTGCGTTTTCTTTTCCTTCCATAATTTTATAATCAATTGTTTGCTTTCCGTTCAAAGTTCACGTTTCTTGCTCATGATTCTTGGTAAGAAATGTAAAATTTCACAGCAACATTTTTTCCGTATTAACACAGACTATTCCACTTGTTTGGAGGAGTAAAATGGATTGACAAATTTCGTAGAAAATTAAAAAATAGAAGATATTAAATACTTTTGTCCAATCTATCCTATGTTTGAATATTCTGTAATTTCACTATTTTTATACACTCACTTTGAAGATACTGATTTAATTTAATAAATGCATGCTCATTTATTTTATCTGGTGTTGGTTTTCACGATTTATGTTGATGTACCTTTCGTTAAGTATGAAAAGCCTGCCTATATTAAATACTTTTGTCCAGGAGTTGTAATAGATTGCAGTTTAGTAAGTAAATTACTGAATTTTTGAAATTTTTGAAATTACGAACTGCTAAAGGAGACGGGTTACGACGCAACTTTAAATATAAAGCATTCTTCTTTTTAGAAAAAAAGGAGAATTTGAGGGTTTATCCAACGGTTATTGATAGTGTTGTACTTAGATTTTATCCTATTAAATTTTGGGTTCAAATAGCGTTCGTAGCCAACCTTCAAATGAGTTAAGAAATGTTGAAATGTTAAGTTAATATCATTATAATTAGACAAGATAAAAGACCAATCTGATAAATAGAGAAAAGAATTTAAGATAGCGATACGATTAGAAGAAATCATGCGAGTTTGAACAGAATAAGTGCTGGGGGTTGTAGGCCAGAGGTATTAAATATAATAAATAGAGGAAAATGATCACAGATTGAGACATCAGTAGTTTCACTAAGGAGGACTGGAATTAGGTTGGAAAAACAAGAATCGACTGCTGAAAAAGTACGATATTGTAAAGAATACTGAGAAAAGAAATGGGTAGTAGGAATAAGGCCAGAACGGATAACAGGATCAAGGAGTAAATTTAAAGAGGAATGAGGGTTTGTTAAAATCAATATTAAAATCCTCTACTAAAATTAGCGGTTTACCCGTCATTTATAGTTCTAAGAGTATAGTGGATATGTAGGAGCAAAATGAGGGATAATGACCAGAGGGAGGCCGATATACAGCGATAAGAATGTACTTATGATTGATACAAGTAGTTAAAATTTCGAAATCTTCAATCACCTGCGTAAAATGAGGGATATTAATAAATGTATTGGGAATAGAAAGATAAACTGCTATACTGCCGCCTCGTTTATTAATGCGATTTATAGAGATGGATTTGTAATTAGGGATAATGGGCAAGTCATTTGAATTATAGTACCAAGTTTCGGTCAAAATGATTACTTTAGGGATCATGACTTAAGTTACTTAAAGTAATGAGCTTATCAGAGAAATCTGCTCGGATACTGCGAATATTTATTTATTTTATTTATTTAATTATTTATTTATTTATTTATTTATTTGTTTATTGACGGGAATACCCATTTACAAAGGAAATATTAAATATAATCATAAATTACAAAACAAAAACAAAGAAAGATGAAAAGATAATGATGTAAATAAAGCAATGAAATCACTAACGAAATAAAATTTTAAAAATTAATAATATAATTAATATAATATATAATAATAATTAACTATCAGTAGGAGAAGTGAAGAGATTAATTGTTCGAGTTTTTGTCTGTTGTCATGAAAAATGCCAAAATTAGCCAAATAGGAATTAGCACTTTTAAAGAGGCGTCTATTTGGTGAGTTATAGACATAATTATTGGTGGACAATGATTTCTCAACCAGAAAGGGCATTGTATTCCTGGTAATGTAGTTAGGGATACGGATAGGAATCAGTTCTAATAAATTAAGACAGTCAATAGTGGTATTCAATAAGTCAAAAAGAAGTAGGTCTGAACGTATTCTTCTATCGGCCAGAGTTTCAATGTTTAAAAGTTTATGAAGATAAACATAATCTGTATTGGGGGAAAGATTACCCAGTTTTCTCTTTCAACTGCATCAATATATTTAACATAATGGGGAGACCAGATTATAGAGGCATATTCCAGAATTGGACGAACTAATGCACAATAGAGAATTTTAATTGTTGTAATATCCTGAAAAGATTGTATATGCCTATTTAGAAAACCTAAATTTTTATAGGATGTTTTAGAATATAGGCTACACGAGACGGAAAAGTCATTCTACGATCAAAAATAACACCAAGATCTTATATTTGTAAACTTCTCTAAAATGATATCATCAACTGAATATGGATAAGACACCATGTGTTTGTTTCTGCAGAAAGACACAGCTTTACATTTTCTAATATTGAGCATCATGCCATTACACCATAATGATAACGCATTCAAAGAATTTTGAAGTGCATTGCATCACATCATTGCAATCATTTATAGAGGTAAATATTTTCAAGTCGTCTGCAAATGACAATAATTGAACTCCGTTCAATACCTCGGCGATGTCATTAATATAGAGAAGAAACAGAAGGGGGCACAAGTGTGAACCTTGGGGTACCCCACTAGTAGCACTAAATGAACAGCAGATGTTACCTTTAATTTTAACGTACACAATAAAACTACGGATAAAAGTGGATTTCTGATACCGAAGGCTTCAAGTTTCATACATAGAATATTATGATTCACTTTATCGAAGGCATTAGTAAAATCTGTATAAATAACATCAACTTGTTTATGTCTGTCGAGATTGTCAAAGATAAAATTTTCATCTGTCAGTAAGTTCGTAAGAACATATCTCTCTGGATTAAAAGCATGTTGCTGGGAATAATGATATGTTTAAAAGTGACACTGTATTATATCTAAAATGATAGATTCAAACACTTTAGGAATAACTGACTGAATAGTAACCGGACGATAGCTTGTCACATCACTCCTATCGCCACATTTAAAAACCGGAACAATAAAACTGCTCTTCCATAAATCAGGAAAGACACCAAGATTGAGGGATTTGTTGAAAATGATTAGAAAAGGAAGACACAATGTAGAGGCACAAGTGGAAATAAAAAGCGGATACGGGTTATCCGGGCCAGGACTTTTATTGACCTTAAGTGTTTTAAGTTTGTGTTCTATGTCGAAAGCAGAAATTGAAATATTTGAAATGTCAACCACATGGCTATATAACAGAGCACAAACAGGGGGAACCGCACAGATATCTTCATAAACAGAAGAGAGATACTGGAAAAACAAGTTAGCTATTTCAAGCGGATCGTTCCTCACATAATCAATACAGCACATACGAGATTGCAATCACTATTTAACTTTTTTGAGTTGACGTAATTCCAGAAAGATTTTATATTGGTATAGACTGCAGATTCTATTGAAGAGATATAGGTTTTATAACACAATTTTGCAAGGTTTTTACACTGTGCTCTTAGAGTAGAAAAGTACTTATAGCCACCCGTGAATCCTGTTATCTTATAACAATGATGGGCAGATCTCTTACGGCATACAAGCAATTTTAATTCTGGGGAAAACCACTTAGGATATCGGTTAGTTCTAATTTTAATTCTGGAAACAAAATGCTCGATAATTTCATAAATAACATTATAAAAGTAATTCATAGCAGTTTCCAGATCCATATTTTCCAATTTAATAAATAGAATAATGAGAAATTCCGATCTGAAAAAGATATCTATATATTGTAACGTGCTAGTAAAGACGAAACGTGTTTACCCGCACGCACAGCCAACGCCCCAAGAATGACGCGTAAAATACTCAAGAAAACTTTCCCCTAACGGAAATGAAAACTGTTACCAGAACCCAAACTATCTGCGAGGATAAAAGAATACGCTTACTTGAAAGAACAAAACGATCTTCCGAGTAAGGTAAAAAAAGGAGAGAAATTCAGGAGAAAAACTGTGCTACAAAATTAACCCCAATTAAATACTGTAAAGACTAACCCGCAACCCAAGACTATACAATCTAAAGAAAGAGGAAAAAAAAACAAACACAAAATAGAAAAAGCGAAATCCAAATAAATATTTTCCTTTATTGCTGTTAAGAACCAGGATAGTACTGAAATGAGCAGGTTCAAATGGTCGCAAAAAAAATTGAGAAACAGGGTAGTCTAGTTGACGGAAAATCTAAGGCGGCGTAGCGACGACCAACAAGATATTGAGACACTCAGAGTCCGAAGCGAGGCTAGAGCAGGACGAATCCGAAGTACAGGAAGAAGAAAACTTGGGGGAAGCACGGAAGAACTAGAAGATCAAAGGATCAAGTAGAACTGCTCATACTGCAAATAAATAAGATCAATAACAGCAGAAAATCAAGGAAAATAAAACTGGAAATAAAAAAAAAAACAACTCAATTTCGACAACTTCTTCAATATACTACAGAGGTAGTAAAAAAAAAGATAAATTGGAATCACCAAATAATTAAATAATTGAAATACAGTGATAAGAAATTAAAAAAAAAAAATAAACCCTGGACCTCCTCCACAAGGATCCTAAAGACGAATAACAAAATGTACACTAATATACGGACAGTGGAAACAATAACATAAGGGAAGGTGGTAAAATGGAAGCACGGGACGGACCAACGGGTGCATACGCATAACAAAAGGAATGGAAGAAGACAGACGGCAACAACATGGATGAGGACCTGGAAAAGAAAACGAAAATAATTAAAATGATAGACTACAACAGAGTATCGTTTCCTGTCATTAGGAATAACTGAAATCAGTAATATAAACAGGAAAATTCAATATTAAAAAGGAAAAAGAAAAAATTCATAAGCCGCGACTAAGACTTTGAGAAATTATGTAAAAAGGGTCCGGCTAAGTCCGACGAAGCAATCATAACATTGCAAAAAATTTCGCATGGCATTTCAAAGGTTTGAAATCAAACTAAGTAAAAGCGGGCCACACATAGGCGAATGTTCCATGACGAACGGGAGAATCGATCTTGCTACTATGGCGGGAAAATACTATTTCGAAGGTCCATAAGACACATCTTATCTTGGACGAACACGATCCTGAACAGTTCGGTTAATGTAAAATCAGTGGACGATCCAAGGTAGAAGCGACGCTTGGTCGACCAGGCACACTTAGAAGAATGAGAATTTGCCAGCAAACGATGATCATCCTCATGGCGATGAGTTACAATTTGCTAAGTCCCAATAGCTAACATGAACTACACGGTCATGATCCAAAGTCAAGATTGACGGAGACTGGAAATATTAAGTACGTTTGCCAAAGGATAGGCCGCTGTTGGAGCTGAGGCAGATGGTATTGCCTCAGCGGAGGCCTAATCAGAAGATCTTAATTGCTGCTAAATCTAGGCGCCCAGGCGCACATGCGGTAAGTGGCGGGCAGCCCATAAAGGGCTGCGCGACTTAATCAAACGCCTCAAAAACGAGGCCCGTCCACATCTAACGAAGCATCAGAAGGCCATCGGGAAGGTGAAAAAGAAAGTCTGGTCTCCTCCGATGACCTCGCATAAGCACTTAGATGACGTATAGAGCTTTTTAAACGTAACCGGACCTATTCGTGACCATTCAAGGAGCAGAAAAGAACGAAGTTGAATGGCCACTTTCCTCCATACGATCGACGTAGATAGAGGATCGCCCTGCGATCGACTCCAACGAGTTAACCAGAGTTCTTTATTTATGAAGACGATCGCAACGGCTACATCCGGTTTTAATACCTCGCCAGTGGAATCGCTTAAAAGGAAGCGCACAGACTGATATGAAAGATGTACCAGCCCATAGTGCTGCCTCAAACGATTCCAGATCGACATAGCGAACGGGCACTCGTAAAAAATATGGCAAATGGTCTCGGCTACGCCGCACACGGAGCAACCAGCAGACCTGACCACCTTCCACTGAAACAGACGTTGAAGGGAATAAAACCCATGATGCAGCAGCCGCCATTGATAGTTGAATAAAGTTTTTTCAAAAGCAAGAGATTTTAAAAGCTTCATGACTGCTGCCCACGGGCGGTCGGGAAGGAGTCGAACGATGTCCGTCGATTCACCAGGGTCAGTCTGCTGGAAGAACCATGCAAGTCGGAGCATT
>JAHWFO010026121.1:552029-580375 GCA_023313115.1 Rhysida immarginata
TTCGTATACGATAACGGCGATAACTGCTCATCGGAACTGTTAATTAGTGTTGCGAGTGTTGCGAGTTGCTACGCTATTGATCATTCAGTTTTTCAAGAACTTTATTAAAATAAAAGACTTCCACTGCAAAAACTTTAATTGCAATGAATTGCAAAAACTTTAACTACTTTAAATTTCAAGAACTTTGAAATTAAAATAAAAGTTATTTTCGAAAAAAATATTTTACGAGTCAATAAAATACCTTTTTCAACCTTTTTCTCGTTTCCCTCCTCTTATTCACTTACTCTACTAAATACACGTGACAATAATACACTGTCATTTTGCACATAAATTGAAAAAGTATATCCTGGATAATCAGGCTGATTTTAAATTTATACGATTGTTAATTTATTTATCTGCATATATAAAAATGGATGTATGTATGTATATACTGTATATTTGTGTCTTATACAAATTTATAGTTTTATTCTGATCTTGATGAAATTATGCACACTTGACCTTCAAAGCAAGAAGAAGAGCACTGTCTACATGAGATTTCGAAAAAAAAATAATCTTTTATATAAAATTCATTTTCCGTTTGTTAACACATTAACTGGTGTTGCACTACAAACGTAACACATTCACTGGTGTGGCACTACATAACAAGTTAGGAGGAAAAAGGTTTCTTCTGCTTCTTCTTCTTCTTCTTCTTCACAGCCTTCGTCTCTTTCAGGAGGAGACTAGCTGATTTGGTGTACAAGACAGCGCACTATGAGGTAATAGCAGTCAGGGCACGGGCACTAGCGGCCCCTGGATCCTTTCAAGGAGACCCGTTTCATGTAGGTAGAGAAATAGCAGATTGACGACAAGATGTTTATCTCTCTGGCACATTGGGGAAACAAGGAGGATATTTTGCAAAGAGGGATCGATGTTTCGGGCCGACAGGGCATGAAGCAGGGAGTCCCTCTGTTGGCAAAAGAGAGGACAATGCATCACAACGTGCTCGACCGTTTCCGGAGAGCCGCATTTGCACAGATCGGTGGGAGAGATTTTAAGTTTGTGACGGAAATGGTTTAAGGGGAGATGGCCACTCCGGAGACGAAATAAGGTAGATTTTTGGATAAAGGAAAGCCATTTGGGAGAGGAAGAGCGAATACAGTCAATTTTTGGAAATAGGATCTTGTAGTGGCTTCCTTTTGTTTCTGCATTCCACACATCGTTCCATCGCATCAACAGGTGCTTCCGGATGACGCCATTGAGGATCGGAGCATCTACAAGCAATAGTCTTGCTGGCTTATTCCCCACTCTTGCCCAAAAGGCAAGCCGATCGGCCAGTTCATTTCCGCGGAAACCGTGGTGGCCAGGGATCCAGGTAAAATCGATAAAATAACCATCAGAGACGAGAAGGAGTAGAAGGTTAATTACAATTCCCAACAAGTTCTTGTAAAACCATCGCCCTTTCGTTAGGGCTACATGTATAGCACTTAGGGCGCTTAGGGAGTCCGATAGGATTAGAAAGCGCCCTAAGGAAAGAGAGGAGATGGTGAGTAAGGCTTTATGAATGGATGTTAGCTCAAGCTGGAAGGAGGAGACAGCAGGTTCTACTATTTGAGATGTTAATAAGGCATTAAATGAGTAGATACCAATTCCGCCTATTAAGCTAGGGGGCGACAACGAAGCGTCTGTGAATACACGTCGGTATCCAGGAAATTTCTCACTTAAAAAGCTGTTGAGGAGATGATCTCTACTTTGAGCTGAGGGGTGCTCAAGTACCCAATTTGGAATTTCTGCGAAGGTGATTTCCGCTGGGAGCTTCTCGATTGGGCTAGTAATAGTCGAGTTGCAAAGCTTCAAGCGTCCACACTGGAATTTGGTAAGGGCCCGTGAGGTGAGAGATTTCAGTCTATCTGACTTGAGAATTAGAGCACAATTATCAGCAAAAGAAAGGGATTCTATGTATCTGCTGGACGCTAAGCAGTATGCGTAAATGAGAGAGATCATCTTAGCTTCCCACCTAAGAGGGGGGGGAGGGATATTTGCGTCAATGTATAATGTTGCACAGGGGGACGAGGGAGAAGCATGGAGACTATGTCTAATAATTTTCCTTTCCTCCTTTAATAAAGGATCAATGGCGCTGTTGGAAGCAAGGAGAAGGAAGATCGCTGAAAGGTCTGGGATCCTGACAAGCGCATTAAGGAGAGATGAAGACTCTCTCCAGGGGGGCCCCCATTTGGCTTTCATGACGAGCTTGATTCGAGCAAGGTTTTTGATTAGTTTGTTCTTCATGGATCTAATGTGAGGTCGCCAGCTCAGCTTGTCATCAATGACGAAGCCCAAGAACTGGTGACTGTGCCTGAATGGGAGTCGGTTGTTTTGCAGGAAGATTAACATGGGAGGGGGCTGGCCCGATTTAACAAAACACATAATCACAGTTTTATCTGGAGAAAAGTTAATGCAATTTTCCTGTCCCCATAGTGAAAGGGTGTCACAGGTGCTCTGCAGCAGGGCTTTGACATTTGGGATGGACTTATGCGAGCACCAAAAAGCCACATCATCTGCGAAGACACTTTTCCCCAGTGCAGGAGAAGTATTCCGGAAAATGTCACTAACAAAGACATTAAAGAGAGTAGGGCTTAGGACTGATCCCTGAGGGAGACCAAGCTGGGATTTCGTCCAAGCAGTTCCCCCAGGGAATTTGATTCCAACTCTCCTCAGTCTTAAGAAGGAGGAAATCCAGCCGATTAGTCTTCGTGGAATATTTAGGTCGATCAGTTTGTCAATAAGTAATGTATGTGACACAGAGTCGAAAGCTTTCTTAATGTCTAGAAATATCACTCCGGTACATTCTCCCTTCTCTTTGGCCAATAGAATATCATCAATTAGATTAATGACAGGGAGAATGTGGCTACGCCCCTTCCTAAAGCCAGAAAAATAGGTGGGAAGCAAATTGTTAGACTCAAGGAAGTGTAGGAGTCTATTATTAACAAGCCTTTCAGCGATTTTGATGAAACACGATGTGAGGGCTATGGGTCTGTAGCTCGTTGGATCTTCAGGAGGTTTACCAGGTTTTAAGATAGGGTAGATAATTGAGTCCTTCCACTTAGATGGTATGATCCCGGTGATCCAAGATGTATTGATTGCTTCCAACACAAGACGCCTTTGGCTCTCACTTAACATTTTGAAAGTGGGGTTGGTCAATTCATCCGGGCCGGGGGCAGTGCGGTTAGACCTAAGTGCCGAGAGGAAGGCAGACTCCGTGAATGGACGCTCCCACAACGAAATATCACTATGCGGGCAAAAGGAGGAGGGAAGACATTTTGGCCAACCGGGAGGGGGAACCGCCCGTGTTCCAATGGACACGTGTAGGATAGTTCTGGCAGATAATTCAGGGTTAAGTATTACGCCATTGCTGTTTCTAAGAAGAGGAATACGCAGGGGGGGACGTCTCTGGAAAAGCTTCAGAGTTTTCCAGATATTACCCGGACGGTTGCCTCTAACTTGGTTAGCCCAGAAGGTTCTTCTACTCTTCTTGAGGATCTTCTTGCAGACAGCCTTAGCCTTTTTGAGCGCTAACCAGCATTGGGAGCATCTACATTTTAGATAGGCCCTTTTCGCTCTATTTCTTTCACTGGCTACCCTGTCGCACTCTGGATCCCACCAACACGGTTTCAGCGGGCGAAGGGCGACGCCACGCCTTTTCGTGGTTTTCGCTTGGAGTAGCTGTAGCATTTCAATAATGTCCGGGGAATGAAATGAGCCCAGATCAGGTTCTTGTTGGGTTGCCGATGAGGGGGCAACACAGGAATTAGGATGGAGCATACGGAACGAAGATGCAGGTGGACACGCTTTAGTGCTCATGGAGATACAGAGGCGGACTGGCTGATGATCACTGCCATATGATCCAGGTGATGTGGTAAGGTAAGTTTGAAATGGACAATCCCATGAAACAATAGCTAAATCTAAATTAGCTGAAGGCCACTCCGGTCTGGAGGGCAGGAATGTATGTTCCGATGAGTACAGTATGGAGAGATTATGAAGTTGTTGTAGTTCTGCCAAATATTTACCATTGAAGTTGTAAGAGGCCCAGGTCGGACTTTTAGCATTTAAGTCCCCAATAGCAATAAATGGGGGGGTGAAGGACTTGATAAGGGACGCCCATTTTTCTCTTGATAGGTAACCGGGAACATAGACGCAATACAGATGAAACCAAATGTCACAGAAATAAATAACAGAGTCAATAATAGCTACACCTTCTATATGTAATGCGGAATTCAAGAAATGGGGGATCTTAGAGTTAATGGCAACTAAATTGCCACCACCATATTTGACTCGACTATTGACATATGTATGGAAATTATTGAAGTTGATTTTCATTTCTGGGTTAAGAAAAGTCTCGCATGGGTTACATCTTCCCAGTTTGACATGAGACCCCTGACATTCCAATGCGTAACAAAAATAGATCTTTTATAGTTGGTCAAGGCCATCAGATAAGTGGGAGGAGAGGGCTCCTTGCCACCATGTGGAAACATTCGTAAGCCACGTAGGGGAACTGGCCATTCTGGATCTCATTAGGCTAAAGACCTCCTCCATTTGGGGCGGGTCTCCCTGCTTATTTGCCTCCATGAAGGTTCTAATGAAAAATTTCAAGGTATGACTAATTAATTGGTCAACAGTGTGATTGCCTAGTAGAGTTAATTTATTTACAGCTTCCGGGGCTTCTGGGGTTTCCGAGGGGTCAGCTAAGGCAGTCGGAGCTGCCTGTTCCGAGATAACGCATTCGCGGGCTTGCAACTCAGCAGTAAACGGGGAGAGCTGCGACCAGTTAATACAAGGAGACGAGGTCTGGGCAGATGAAGGAGATGGGCGGATTGGGGAGTGATGTGAAAAGATGGGTGAGAGCTCATCCCTGCCACAAGTGGAGCAGGTGATGCACGACCCATTATAATTTCTGTTATTTGCTAATGGGGACGCGTCAAAGCTGTCTGCAAGACGTTGCGGAGCAGGTCTTTTAGGCGTTTCGACTGTCGTCGTAGATTTTGGAGCCACGGTAGAGGCGTAGGAGTTATGACCTGTAATCTGGTTGCCTAACTCCATGTCTGTAAGCCTTTTGGCTTCGTAGTACGAAAGGAATTGTGTTACCATCTTGGATCTAATAATCGATTCGTATTTGTAAATGCCACATCCCCTGTAATAAGAGGAGTGACTTCCTGCGCAGTTGGCACATAGGGAAGAACTAGAAGTGCATTTGTCACGGATGTGTTCGGGCGAAAGGCATTTTGAGCAGATAGGGTCATTCTTGCATCTTGTTTTGGTGTGGCCAAGCTTATGACACTGGCCACATTGCATTGGCTTAGGGGGTGGTGAGGTTACAGGGAATATCTCGTGTTCAAATTTTAGTTCCATGGGAGGAGTAGGGACGTTGAAATACAGTAGCAGCTTTCCGAAGCGGGCACCAGCGTACGGGGGGGGGGGGGGAATTTTCCTGGGGGTGTAAATATGAACCCCCTGATCAGAAAACTCCTGGAGCTCTTCCAAGGTGACTGATTGTCTGATTCCATAGATGTATCCAACCGATGAGATCAGGAATTTAGGAACTTCGAAAGCGAGAGAGTAGACACCAATGTCAGAGAATTTAACACAGGCAGCAGCGTGGGATTTGTTGTAAAATTTTACAAGGAATTTCCCCGAATTTAGCTTGGAGACATTAGGGGTTTTCCCGGTAAGAGATAGTAGCATAGATCTGAGGAGACCTGGGGAGATGTCCTCTCCCGGGGCCGTAGGATTGGCATTGACATTTGAGGAGCCTGAGGATTTGCTACTGGTCGCTCGATGAACAGAAATCAGAAGCCAAGGTCGAGCAGCAGCATTTAGCTGGTCAGAAATAGAATTTGCAGAGCTAGAAGAGGTTTTGGAGGTAGCATTTGAAGTTGAAGACATTAGTTTTTTTTGTTTATTTTTGCCAGAGCTAGAGGAAGTAGCCTGTGTAGACACAGCATCTTGAGTTGTCATATCTCCTTGGTTATTCTCGTCAGGTTTATTACTTTTGGATTTGTTTTTGCGCTTTTTGTCACTTTTATTGTCATTTCTTCCGCCTTTGGAATGTGCGCTTGTGGTTGGGTCTTTATGAGGGCTCCCATTGGAGTCTTGAGGGTTATTTGTCAGGTTTCGGCGTCTCTTCTCTGGAGGGGAAGGGCAAACACTTTTCCATCCCTCCACGTCGAACTCCACATCCATTTCCAACTCCGTCCTCCCCTCAGAAGAAGAGCGTCGGTGACGCGTGCTGGGAGGAGGGGGGTCCCCCCATCCCGCTCACCAGGAGAGCAAAGCGGGAAGCAGCGCAGTTCGATTGTAGAGAGGAAATGCGGAAATTGCACTTTCTTTATTTTATTAAGCAGTTTAACTTTATATGGCACAAAATAAATCTTCTCCGGTTAGAAATATATTACGAGCTAAGAACAGCTATACTTATTCGAATA
Organism: Rhysida immarginata; assembly: GCA_023313115.1. Lineage (NCBI taxonomy): Eukaryota > Metazoa > Arthropoda > Chilopoda > Scolopendromorpha > Scolopendridae > Rhysida > Rhysida immarginata. The sequence continues at coordinate 558,485 of JAHWFO010026121.1, forward strand.
TTATACTAATAAGGCGCGTTCTAAAATTATTTGTCTTAGGAGCTAATTTTGATCAGACTGGCGAAGTCGCCATTTTCTTTTTCTCTCCCATTAAAAATTCACTCCTACACTGCTCTCACCTAGCCAAAAAAAGGTTTCATCAAACCAAGCTTTTATAATGTTTTATTTAGTGGCAACAATACAGCTTAATTTTGCAACAATAAACAATAGATACATTTACTCTCGCCATAACGAAATGTCCAATTGTTACAACAATCAATTCGTAGTAATGAGTTAGTACCATTAGAACACGAACCAATGAACCGATTTGAAAATTTTTTTCTTTGTCATAATTGTCATCGATTCTGCATAAGTGTGTCAAATTGCAGCTCCCTAGCTTGTCGGAAAGTTGGTTTAATATTGATTACAAGATTTGACCTAAATAAACTAACACAGCAAAGTTAATAAAAGCTTATAATAAACCAAATTAACCTCTTTTAAGGAGGGGGGGGGTAACGAATTGTAGAGTGTGCTTTCCATGAAGCGCGATATCTCCGCCATGATCTACCTAAAACCTTCCCAGGCTCCATCGGAATTACCATGAAAAAATTTCATCAAGATTGGTCTAGCCATTTTGAAATGCACAGCGAACACATAGGTCCATGTGGGTTTCTCTCTTATATAAATGTATAGTTTAATTCCAATCTTGATGAAATTTGCAAATTTGATCTTCAAAGCAAGAAGAATGTCACTGTCTACATGAGATTTCGAAAAAATAATATTTATCGATAATAATTCATGGATTTAAATTCAAATTATGGACCAAAAACATATATCTCCTGACGAACAATGCAAGGTAAAGTTTGTGCAACAATAGACGGCTCTGTTTGTTTCAACAGTAGTGATAGCAACACAAAATTCTAAAAATGATATGGCATTAAATACAAACATTGGAGAAAATATACCAGATTCAGCCAATCCAATCTTTATATATAAAAATTCAGGTTCAGGTTGCGTCTGTAAATGTTCTAAAAACTCTTGAACCACGTATCCGATTGAGCTCATATTCGCACCATATGTTCGTTAGGTTCAGAGTAAGGTTTATATGTCTCCAAAGGGAGGGGGTGGGGTAAATATATCTTGGTTTATGTTTGTTTGTTTCCTCAAGAGATGGCGCAAGGGATACGACATTAAAATTTCATCAAACAAACAGACCGAGCAACGCCGGGCATATCACCTAGTAGTTATGTATGTAAAACATGTTCATTAACACATGTAAATGATTCTCAAGACTGATCATTTTGTAAACTCATTAACAAAAATATTTTGAGGACACACGACTTACATGCATAAATCGAGGACCACCCTCTTAGAAAATATAATATTCTTCGCCTTTCTAATTTCCTGACCATAATTTAAAGTTTCGCATAATGGTCGTCAGCATACAGCTGGAAGGGTCTTCCTCCTCTGAGAATCAGTGAGAAGGCAACGGAAATTTTAACAATACATATAATTCCTGTCCTTTTTGCTTTTCTTATAATTGATAGTTATTAGAATTTAACATTTTCTTGAGAATTAGCAGACTATTGAGAAACAGTGGAAAGGCGGCAGAGAAAGCAGCCCCTTCACTCGGTGCTGTATCGATTTTTCCAGCACACTGCTTCAACTAAATAAGTGGAGAGTGACCCTGTGGCCGTCGATGCAAATGTGTCAACAGAAGAAACTGCGACTGCCAGATCATACCAAGTGAGGAATGCACCAGTTTTGCTTCAAGACCTCGAGAGCAGAGTGTGAATTGCAACAGTTTACCAATTAGAAAAATTGATGGAAAAATTACGCGACCTGGATTCGTCGACGCCTCTATCAATTGGGCTATCACACACACTTGAACTGCCATGTTGTCACTAAGTGACTAAGTGACACATAATAAGAAATAAAGAAATTAAACTGGAGCAAAGACCAAACATCAGGTAAAGACTACTTGGTTGTCTTTAAGACACTTAGTGACAGCATGGCTGTTCAGGTGTCTGCGATAGCCCAATTCATGGTTTCTTAATTGAAGAGGTTATGACACTCGTAACTGTTGCAATGCTATCGGCGCGAACCAGAAGATGTATCGGAAGTAGATGGCGAACGAGCAATCTATGCTTCATTTATTAAATTTTTATGAATCATTTTGAATCATTTATTTAAGATAAAAAGCTTAAAATGTATAACTAGCTTTGCCTTAAAATAATCATCGATAACTTATGCTTTATATGTTGAATTTGTGACTTTCCAGGTTAGGTGGAAGTCACGTGTGTCCGGCGTAGGGGGTGGATTTCGGTATTTTTGGGTTTTTTTCTTGTGAAAATTAGAAGCACTCACTGGGTTTTTTGAGAATTTTGTCTTGTGTATGTTACGGTTATGTAGGGTAGAGAGTGAAGGATCGTTTGGAGATTGTTTGAGGATTTATTTGTGTTGGTGTTTAGCGGTATTATTGTGTTCTTGGGATAGTTGAATTGTTGTGAGAAGTGTGAGTGTTTCATGTGTGAATGTGGTTGATTGTTGCACGTGTTTTGTGTTTTTTTTTGTATTTCTGGCATTCCAGCGTCGGCTACTGAGCGGAGTAGACCTGTGTAACGGGAACAAAAGGCCGACACTATTCGAACTCCATGCTCAGAAGTTCCGGCTGGAATGGATGTCGATCGGCCTCGGCGGCTCAGGGGTTGCATGATCGCCTCTGACGCCCGAGGACGCGGGTTCGACCCCGGCCGAGGACGACGAGGATTTTTCAGGGGGAAATCCTGAGATCACGCAATTCCTTTCGGAAGGGAAGTAAAGGGTTGGTCCCGTGTAGTCGTTGCCCGGCTGCACGTTAAAGAACCCTTGCGAGGCAAAATTTGCGGCCCCTATAAGGCCGTCCTGAAATGACCATGGCAGTTGAAAAGGATGTTAATACCAAACAAACCAAACCAAACCAAATCGAATGGATGTCGCTCATTTGTTTGGTTATATTGTAGTTATTTCTAATAATGTTACATATAAGTATGACTAGATTAATGTTGTAGTAAATGAGTTGTCCAGTTTTAATCGTGAGGTCCAGTGAAGCGAGCGTAAAAATTGCGAAATGGAGATGGAACGTATCTGGTGGCGCTAACATGTGAAGGTGATGACGTTGAACGTCGGGCAAGGAGACAGCATGCGATCATCTGGCCAAGAAGAATACGATGGGTAACATATTGAGCAACTGAACATTTGGTGAGTTTTATCTTTGCTAATTTTTATCGACGTAGAAGCCACCAGCATAGCGAATCCTATCGCCGTAGGTGTGATTTCGGAATCCTCCCAGCGAAACTCACACGAACTTTTCAGATTATTTCACGCCTGACGTGTAGACTTTGAACGTTGTAATAACTAGCGAAAGAGCTCGTCCATAAAAACTATACTTGTTCTATGGTTACTGCTTCTATGTGTTATTGTTACTGCTTCGCGCATATTGGTTTTCGTTATCTATGGGTACCGAATCAGGGTTGGACCGAGCGGATAGCCAAAATGAACGGAAGCACAAGGGGAAGCGATAAGCAAGAGCACCGGCGTACACACCGTGAATGCAATATCACGTGTTGCGAAAATAAACGCCGTAGTTCGCTCGAAGCTCGCCAGTGGATTGCAAGTTTCAAATACTCGCTCACGACAAGAGATTAGAATATTTAACCCGTGGAAGCGAGCTTATAATATAAAACTTTGGCATCACTGTGTGGGGAATCCCTCTCCCCCCGTTTTGGATCCGGTTCAAGAGCACACTGCCTCAGTTCTGAACTCCGTGATTCGATGCGTTCATCATATAAGGAATTTTAGTTAACATTGACATAGCTGTATTTTGTTGATGTGATTTCGTTGGGGGCCCCTACGAGTTTAGATTAAGAGATATTGATTGGTATAAGCTAATGCTTGTTTGTATTGATGCTTAGTAAGAATAAAACTGGAATCGTTTTTAATTCACGACCTAAGTTCTCGTAGCCTTCAATTACTGGCCCCGAACCCTTGATAGCCCCGCCCTCCAGTGTGATCAGGTAATATTCGTGCTCATGCACTCTACCCGGAGTGTGGGACCATCACAAATTCTATTGTATATCTGATTATTTAAAGCATACTTCGATGTTTCGCCATCTGGTGGACAAAATAATAGCGGGATCGCGCTTAAACGGGAGTGTCATAAGTTATGACTCATAACCTCTTCAATTAAGAAACCATGGCCCAATTAGTAGATGTGTCGACCATGACAGTCGAGGTTCCTGGTTCGAATCCAAGTCGCAGAATTTTTCCATCCATTTTTCTAATTAATATCATTTACCTGATGCTTGCAGTTTGCTCCAGTTTAATTTCTTTATTTCCTAACAGTTTATCAATTGTTGGAATTACAGTATACACAGACACAAACGATCATGTACATCCAAGAAGAAAATTTTGGAATTGTTGAATTTTTAGATAAACAAATGAATTTTTAAAGGTCAGGTCACACAAATTTACAGCCATAGCCAAGGCTGAAAAAACGTCAGATCAAAGTATTGTTTCATTTTCATTCTATTTCCTCCCACTTTCGTAGCCATACACATTATTCCACACATTGTTTCTCCGGCACTATGGTAAACTCGCTCAGCTATACACAACATTCCAACACGAACCGGGGAGAACTGTTAGAGGGCCATCCATTAGGAACATAAAAAAATTTTTTTTCGGTTTTTCTATATGAATTTTTACTGTTTTAATGTGTTAATTTTTACTGTATATTCCCATTCAGATATTGCAAACTTTCATCAAAAAAAGAGCCCGAGCAACGCCGGGTATATCAGCTAGTGTATTATATACCTTTGGTGTGCTATAAATAAATAAATAAATAAATAATAAATAAATAAATAAATAAATAAATACATCATTTTGGTAAAGGGTAGATTCGACGTTGTCAAGTTTATTTTTTACAGAAGTCAGCTGAGAGTCAAGTAGATTCAGACGAGCGGTTGAGGCTTCCATTCGTTCTAGTAGAGGGTCCAGTTTTAAAGAAATATCGAGAAATTTAACTTCGATTTTTTCAATGATTTATCAGCGATAATGGAGACAATAGAATCGATGGAAGATGAGTCATTGAAAAAAGAGATAATGTCCTTCTCAATTAAAGAAGCCATTGAATCATCTGATGGAGTTTTCCCAGGCGAGTCTACTGTTGGTAGACGCTGATGACTAGGCTTAACGTTTACTTGACATCTATAGAATTTTCTCGTGGCATCTTAGAGGATAAGAATAAGTAGAAATATTTAGAAGCAGGTTTAAAATTGCAAAAAAATTAAAACCGTGTAAATTCAGTAACGGCTAACAGACGGCGAGGACCAGTTAGAAATTTAGCAATAAGTGTCCACAGATTACGTTTATTCAGATGTTCCACTAAGCGACAAAGAGGAAATTTGAACGACGCTAACGCCCTCTCAGTTGCGTTTAACTCTTATTTGATAGTAAATACAATTGATTAAAAATGAATACTCCTTTTAATGAAAAATTGAAAAATAAAATGAAATAATAAAAAAATAAAAGTCACCCGATGTGGAGAAAGTCTTATGGAGGCAGATGTGGAACAGAAAAACACAGGTGAAGAGAAAGTTTTGTAGAATAACAGTCACAGTAGAAACACAGGAAGATACACAGTAGATGGGCAGCGTTTACCTCGCCGCCAGAACCAACTCATGTCCCTTAAGAGGCTCTTTCTTCTTTGGGAAGTGGTGAGAGTCGCAATGTGCAAAGTCTTTCATTTTTGAACTGCAATTTTCATCTTTGAACTGGGCGGGCGTTATCGTACTCCAGAAGAGGGTCCAAAGCTGCCATTCAATCCTGGTGTCGACAATAACTCCGGAATTCCTCTCCAAAGGTTTCACCCAACTGGTCACGCGTTGGTACAATGCATGGAAAGGGATGGAGACTATGTCGAAAAGTGAATAGTGCATTACATAGAGGACAAATGTGAGTATAAGATAGAAAAAGAATTTTGAAAATTGGTTAACAAATAAAAAAAGTTACAGCCATGGAGACCGTATTTATCAATCGCCCCTCGTACTATGTTAGTGACCTGCAGGTACAAAAACACAAACTTTGCCAAATGGGTGGGGGGGGGGGGGAAAAAAAATTTTTTCATTTCTGCAATGGGGTTAAAAGAAACTCAAGGCCCCCCCAAACCCCCCCCCCCCCCTTTTCAAAGGGAGTGAAGGTGCTCCGTTTTTCTTTATTATTTAAGCAAATGTCTTTGAAATTTGTAGTTGCGTTTTTGTTTTGATCTTTTGTTGTTTTAATATTGGTGGTTGTTATTAATGTCTTATTTATGTTGCTTATTAGTTTTGGTATGATTTTAATGTTTGGTATCTGTTCTAGTATTTTCTTCTGTTTGTGAAAAGTTTTATTATTGTATTGTATTGAATATCTCTTGTATTGTTCGTGTTGAGTTGTGTTATTTGTTGTTGTGTTGATGAATGCTTCTATATAAATTTTATCAATTAATTCTATATGATATTTATTTTTTACTAGGTTCATTTTCAGAATTTTTAATTTTTGTGGGATAAATTTGGGGGATGTGAGATTTTTTATTCTTTGTATATTTTGTTTAATGGTATTAATTTTTTTGTGTGTAGGTTGTTGTGATAAATAATGTGGTATGTTATTACCTTTTGTAGGTTTTTCATATACCTCAAAATTTTGTGTGTTTTCATTTCTTATGATATTTAAATCTAAAAATGTGATTTGGTTGTTGGTCATTGTTGTTATGGGTGAATTTTAGTGGATAGGCTACCTTTCTTCTAATAATTGTGTTAATATTTCTATTGGTTTATTTGTGATGATTAAGATATCATCTACATATCTCATCCAAATTTTTATGTATTGTTTATGTTGTGATGTATTAAGTATTCTGTGTGATTTAAGTAGATGTTGGCGAGTATAGGTGATAATGGGTTGCCCATTGGTAAGCCGTCTGTTTGAGAATACATTTTGTCGTTGAATTTGAATTGGTTATTTGTAAAACATAGAATAATGGCTAGAATAATTTTTAATATTTTGGTGTAAGGTAATTTTGTTTGTAATTTTTTTTTTTATGTATAGTGTTGATTTTTTGCGGGATGTTGTCATACATGGCTGGTATGTCAATTGTGTAAATTTTGTCATTATTATCAAGTTTTGTTTTTTCTAATATTTTTTTAGCCAATATTGAATTTTTTACTGTGTAATTAAATTTTAAATAACTTTTTCAGTATTCATCTAAGAATTTTGCCCGTTTGTAAGTAGGAGACAGTTTTGTTGAAGTTATGATTCTAATAGGGTTTCCTTCTTTATGAATTTTTATGACTCCATAAATTGAGTTTGTTGATGTTTCTGTTGGAATTAATTGTTTTTGTTGTTCTTCATTAATTACATTTTCTTTCTTTAGTTCATTTATCTTAATAGTGACATTTTTTTGAAATTTTATTGTTTGGTCCTTGTTATCTAATTTTAAAATTCTATTCTTATTTATGAAATTTTCAATGCTTGTATAACCATAATTTTGCCTTTGTCAGCTTGTTATGATTAGATCTTTTTCTTCTAAGAATGTTTTAAATTTCTTTATTTCATTGTGCCAATATAAATTTTCTTCTCCATAAAACTTTGGGTGACTTTTATTTTTTTATTATTTCATTTTATTTTTCAATTTTCATTAAAAGGAGTATTCATTTTTAATCAATTGTATTTACTACAACTCCTACTCTTATATACTTATTTGATAGTGTTTAAGAAAATTGAATAATTCATCTCTATCTATATTAAAATTAGTTAAGGCATCGTTATCCAACGATAAAAGGGTTTTAGCATCAAAAGGTTACGAGCGTAGCAGCTCGTGACTATAATAAGTGGAGGGACACAAGTACAAAATTTAAGGTTCTTAGGCCTTTTCGTACAAAAGTTATAGCTTGATTTGTATTTGGAGCCTCGCGGCCCCTGCCGAGGCCTCAGAGGACTATATCAATTTTAGTGTGTAATAGCTAAAATTTTAAGCAACACATTATAAATATAAAACATTTCAGATTTCTGGACTTCTGGTTTTAAATTTATAACTTGATTTGAGATTGAGGCCGCAAGGCCCCTGCCAAGAGACTTATATAATTTTTAATATAGATTAGCTAAATTTTTAAATACCACACTATGATTAAACAAAATTTCAGGACCGTAGGCCTTTCCGTTCAAATTTTATAACTTCAATTGTATTTGAGGCCGCCAGGGGCCCAGAGGCCTATACCAGTCTCCTTGTATATTGTCTATAATTTTAAGTAATGCACTATAAAAATATAAAACTTCAAGTTTTTAGGCCTCTTTATTATTCAAATGTGACTGCTTATTTGTGATTTGGGCTTCAGGGCCCCTGTGGAGTCCTAAGAGCCTTATACAAGGTTTTCGTGTATATTAGCTAAATTATTTAGTAAACTACTATAAGTATACAAATTTTCAGATTTCTTAGCGGTTTCGTTCAATATTATAGCTCTGTGTTTAGGGCCCCTGCCAGGACCCCAGAGGACTATATAAGTTTTAGTGTATAAGAGCTAAAATTTTAAGTAACACACCATAAATATGCAAGAATTCAGATTTCTGGACTTCCGGTTCAAAAGTTATAGCTTGATTTGTGACTGGGGGCTCAGGGCCCCTGTCGAGCCTTATACCAATTTTTAGTGTATTTTAGCTAAATTTTTAAGTAATTTTCTATAAGTAAACAAAATTTCAGATTTCTAGACCTTTTCATTTAAAAGTTGTAGCTTTGCTTGTGTTTGGGGCCCATATTACTTTTTTTGTATATTTGCAATATTTTTTTAATACCACACTATGAATATAAAATATTTCAGGTTCAAATGTTATAGCTTCAGTTGTATTTGGTGCCTCGAGGCCGCTGGTGGGGTCCTAGAGGCTTATATCAGCTTCCTTCTATATTGGCTTTATTTTTTAGTACCAAACTAAAAATATACAAAATTTCAGGTTTCTAGACCTTTCCGTTCAAAATTTAAAACTTGATTTGTATTTGAGGCCTCGGGGTATTCTGGCGGGCTCCATAGGCCTACATCACATTTCTTGTTTGCTATATTTTTTTAGTACCACACTAAAAATATACAAAATTTCAGGTTCCTAGGTCGTTCCGTTCAAATGTTATAGCTTCAATTGTATTTGGGACCTCCGGCGGAGCCCTAGAGGCTTATATCACTTTTCTTGTATATTAGTTTTTATTTTTTTAGAACCGCACTACAAAATTACGAAATGTTCGCCCTCAGGATGTTCAAAATATAAAAAAGGAACCATGAAATTCATACAAGTAACCCCTGAGGGGCCCCGGGCCACCCAAGAGGATTCCCTATATTTTTTGCACCGTCCCCTGTACAGGGCCTACTGTGTAGAAAATTTCAAGCCTCTAGGTCAATCCTTTCAAAAGTTATGGCATCAAAATGTTACGAGCAGTAGCGGGAGGATTCGATATAAAGGGTGATTACAAAAGAACTTCACACTTTTAAAAATTTATTACATCAAAGCTATTCAGAATATAGACACACCGCATACGAATTCTTAAAGAAAAACTCCTGAAGTTTATTGTGACAGAGTTAAAGATGTTCAATATGCCCCCCTGTCGTGACACGGCATACATCAATGCGGTAGTCGAATTCCTCCCAAACCCGCTTTAACATGTCTCCATCAATCCAACGTATCGCTACCGTAATGCGTTCTTTCAGCTCGTCTAGGTCACGGGGAAGGGGTAGGGTGAAGACCTTGTCCTTTACACACACACCCAAAAGAATAAATATTGATATATGCCGTGTCACGACAGGGGGGCATATTGAACATCTGTAACTGTGTCATAATAAACTTCAAGAGTTTTTCTTTAAGAATCCGTAGGTGGTGTGTCTATATTCTGAATAGCTTTGATGTAATAAATTTTTAAAAGTGTGAAGTTCTTTTGTAATCACCCTGTACTTCAAATAGAGTTCTTTAAATTCTAACGTCAAACAGTCAAACTCTATCGTCACAAATTGCTCAGACGCAATCAAAACTCCGTAGACTTGAAAGGAAGTCAGTTGGGGAAACCACTAAAACAAATGGTTTGGTCCACCCTAGAGGATTCGTTATATTTTTCGCTCCGTCCTCTGTATAGGGCCTACGTGTGTATAAAATTTCAAGCCTCTAGGTCAATCCTATCAAAAGTTATGGCGTGTGACATACATGTTACATACATCTGTACCATTGTTAATAGGGTTTTAGATGATGCTAAAACCCTAAAAATGGATGTCGGTACCTTAGTATGAGATCGATAAACTCCAACTTCGTTTGACCGATCACCATGCAAGTTGGCACACTTGATCTTCAGACCATGAGGAAGGTCAATGTCTACCTCAGATTTCGAAACAGTAATAAGTATCGATAATAAATCGATAATCATGATGATCGCAGGGCATATTAATAAGAGATCTTATGACCAACAATGCAAAGCAAAGTTTCTGCAACAATAGGTATCAACACGCAATTTACCAACACTATGCACGGACCAAGATATTTATCTCATGATCAACAACCAATAATCACAAGACATCCAACAATCACAACCAACAAACAATTAAACATTGAATTATTTTAACTATTATTTCATTCAAAAAATATTCTATCTGAGGATTAGGAAAAATAGATCGAAAACGTATAAACCTCTAGAACGCCACGTAAAAAATCAAACATTGGAAAATTAACCAGACATGGGCGGCAACTGTCAGTCACAAGAGCTGCTGCAACATCCGAAAAGCGAGACACACGACGTGAAACTGAACGCTCACGACAGACTCGATCAAGACGTAGAATAGATCTCAAGAAAACGGCATTTCATTACGATAAAAACTGCGATTACAGAATGCATCGCCATGTTGTAATTGGTCCGATGACTACATTGTGCATACATTGTGTCACAATTAAATCAATTAGCAGAGTGCGATTAAATCGTGTAGGAGAGAAATAGGGCGGAAGACAACAAAATTGAAATCAAATTCTTTTAATTAAAGAAATTGGAATGAAAGATTGAAATTAAGCGGGTTTCAATCTACAAACTCTTTCAATTTTTTTTGACAATTTAAATAATTATAAATTCCAATCTGGCTATAAATCTTAATTGCCTTTCATTAGATACAACAATACGTATGGAACTTCCGCTCATCTGCGACTTAATATCAGTAAGAATTAATTTCCTCCTCTATTCCTTGATGTCCTCGATGAAGTTAATGCTGTCATCAAACGTGGAATCCTTGTCTAGGTGATGTCCGGAAAACCACTGCTTGCAGATATGGGCAACCGTAGCAAAAGAGCACGGCGACCTATATAGATTAAGCTTCTCGTAGGTGGGGGCTGCGTATATAGGAAAAGAAATACACATTAGACTAAACCTATACAGAATCTTTAGAAGGGACTAATGGTGCACAATCACAATTAACTTCAATAAGGAATTACTACCAAATGACGCAACGCTGCCCACCGATCGCGGTAGGCCGACAAGGGCCCCGTCAACGCTACCTAACGCTACAGTGGCTAGAAGTAATAGTGTGGCAATTGAATACTAAATGCAGGCATGAGATTGTAATGATGACTGATGACACCGCCAGATGGCATGACAATCTAATGCGCCGACAATTACTCTATAATGCATGGGATTCAATGTAAGTTTAACAGCACGAACGCTTTAAAAATACTTGTTTAATAAAATAAAATACGATTGTAAACTTGAAATAATATCCAGATAAACTAATTAAATGAATTTCAAAGCATTATTCGTTTTATTTATTATTTAATCGAATAGTCATTTTTCTCATTTCTTGGTTGTTTTATATTTGCTTTACGGTTTCGTTATGTGTCTCTAAATTAAAATTTAAAATATAATAATATAACCCTGCAGTAACAAATAGCATTATCAAGTTCTACGTTCTTACGCGCTTGCACTTTCTGGTAAAAACACCAAACGAAAAAAGAAGTGCAAAACGTGAAAAAAGTAAACTTTTAAAGCTCAGACGTACACGATAACATGTAATAAATTATAAATTATGAAATTTGTAAAATATAAAAAGAACATTTCAATTTAAAAACCATTACACTTTTCCATATAATTATCTTCTGCGCTTAACTTTTTATAACAACAGCTATTCGATTAAATAATAAATAAAACGAATACTGCTTTGAAATTCATTTAATTAGTTTTTCTGGATATTATTTCAAGTTTACAATCTTATTTTATTTTATTAAACAAGTATTTTTAAAGCGTTCGTGCTGTTAAACTTACATTGAATCCCATGCATTATAGAGTAATTGTCGGCGCTTTAGATTGTCGTGCCATCTGGCGGTGTCATCAGTCATGATGACACGAAATCAGCGGCAATGGACACACTATTACTTCTAGCCACTGTACTAACGCTAAAGGCTCGCTGCAGGTGCGACACTGCTCCTCTCTCTCCGACTATTGTACGTGGGTGCCCAAGCGCCGGCTTGACCACACACGGAATGCACATAAGCTGGAAATAGTGCATCAAGCCAATCCGCCAGGCAGCGAGGGAGTAAGTCGCATATCACCTCGCTCCTCGTTTATATGGCTCATTCGAAAAAAAAAGGCAAACCAAGGCACCTCAGGAATTTGCGGAATATGTGAGAAAATTATTTATAAATAAGCTAAAATTAAATGTTCTGGTAATTGTGCTGAATTATTTCATGCGATATGTGTTAATATACCTAAAAAGCAAGTTCAACATCTTCTGGATAAGTGGACGTGCCCAGATTGCGGAGCTATGAATATGCACCAGTCAAGGTCTGCCAGAAAATCTGAGTTAAGTGATCACTCTTTCATTTCATCTAATTCTTTATCTCCTATTAATCACGGCAAAAATGCTGAATTAAGTGCCCAGAGAAATACTGAATCAGGCAATTTATCGTTATTGCTGACATCTGTCGAGAAGCTGATAAATACCGTTCGTGAATCTATCGATATTAACAAAAATATTCAAAGTCAGAATAAAGATCTCCACTTGAAAATAGATAAATTATTAAATTTATTATCAATGATGCCAAAGCCAGCGAAATGGATAGTATGAATCCACTATCAACTTACGCTAAAAAGGCAAAAAAACACTGGATCGAATACCTTATACCCACAACGCCCAATTAATGAGATAGTCCCACAAACTGTAAACTCAGAACTGATGTTATCAAACCGAACATTCTAAAAACCAATGAGTAATGGTTCTGAATCAAAAAAGAAAAACAAAACTATTATTGTCGGAAATTCGACCAATACCTCTCTTAAAGCGAGAATAATTAACTCTGAGCGGAATCATGTAGATAGATTTTTCATATCCAGGTTATCCGCCAATACTGAGACTTCACATTCATAAGTTTATAGAAGCAGATTTAATTCACGAATGTCACAAACTAAAGACTCGATATAACACATATTCTTCTTTTTATTTATCGATAAATAAGACTTCATCAGAATCAATTTTAAATCCTGAAAACTGGCCAATCGGAACTTTCGTGACTCAATTTTTCGGGAAGCTACATCGGAATCAAATTTTTGGTATGGAGGATGCCGAACATTCCCTTAATAATGAGCACTAATTTATATGATTTCAATAAGCTACTATCGGACCATCGTGATAATTTTTCACTTTTCCTGCTGAATATAAAAAATTTACAGGCAAATTTTGATCAATTAATGGAAAAGGGATTTATCCAACCAGAAGACCTTCTTCCAGTCGTCGACGATCCAGTGTTGGTAGTAGCATCGACGATCCAGTGTATGGCAAATCAAACTGGCCGTCGGCTGTCGTAAGGCGTGTAGTGCGTCCAGAGATGTTTATCTCAATAATTTGGATGCTTCACCTTCCATTTTGTCATTTACTGAGACCTGGACTTCTTCTAATATTTCTCCCCCTTCAATAAGTGGTTATCGAACTTACTCTATTTCTCGATTAAACAAACGTGGCGGTGGTATTGCCACTTATGTCAAAAATAAATTATATTCAACTCAATATCATTGAGAAATGAGTAATATTATTTGATTGGCGATTTCAACATAAATTTCAATTTCCCATCTCTCATTTCTACTTTGGCCATAGTAGTTGAAAAGGATGTTATTACCAAACAAACCAAACCAACCAATCATTTCTACTTTCCATCTGTTGAATATTACTCATATAATTTGAAATCATCTCCGCTGCCTTATAGTCATTACGATCAGAGATTTGATAAATATTCCGTTATAGATCAATTATTTTCTAATGTGGATAAAGATTATTTTAGCGGAATAATTGAGACATTATTGTCCGATCACTTTCTTCTATTTTTAATAGAACATTCTCCAATCAAACGAACTAAAAAAGTACCATGCAAATTTCAACTTAAATCAACTCAAAGAATGGCGATGCTTGATAGCTTTCTCCAGCTCACTGAATGGTCTGAAATTCTTCAAGATAATAATGATATCAATGAACTTTATTCGAAATTTATAGATCATCTAAAATTAGGAATTTCTCGATATCTTCCACAAAGAACAAAATATATTAATTCCTTTAAAATTTTTCGTCATCAATGGATGACTTCTTCTCTAATGAAATTAATAAAAGAAAAAGATGAAGCTTTTTATTGCTTTAGCAAAATCCTACTCCTGAACTTCGAACTTCGCTATAAAAACCTACTGAAAACAACCAAAGCTGCAATTAAGAAAGCTAAATCTACTTATTACAGACTGTTATTTTCTAATATTTTTTCAACTAAAAAGAAATGGCAGAAATTGAAGAACTTATTAAAGAATACTTCATTTGTTATCTGAATCTTCGACTCCAACTGATCTTCGTCCATTTTTAAAGCTCTTTTTCCTCAAAATTTGTCTTCTTTATCCAACTATGCGTGTATTTTTAATAATGAGTCAAAATTTTATCATTCTTGTTTTATTTTACCAATTTCGTCCTGTGAAGTTGTTAATGCGATAAAAAATCTACCTAACAAAGATAATATTGATCCATTAGGTATCAATATATCTTTGATTAAACAGTTTTCAGTTTATCTTAGCGACCCTATTGCGAAGCTTTTTAATAATTCACTAGAATGAGGTATTTTTCCTGAGATTTTGAAAGTAGCTTGTTTTATTCCTGTATTCAAGAAAGGGGATAAAAATGATTTAAATTATAGACCCATTGTGATTTAATCTTCCATTGCTAAATTATGGGGAAAATTGTTTTATAATCAATTTTTAGACTATATATTGGGTAATAAATTTATTCACCCTAACCAACATGGTTTTATTAGTCCACGAGATACTAATTCGGCAATTTTTAACTTTACAGAAGAAATTTTTAAAAAACAATCAAATCAGGATTATGCAATAGGCCTTTTTATTGATTTTAATAAAGCCTTTCACTCTATTTCGCATGATATTCTCTTACAAAAATTAGAATATCAATACGGTATTAGAGGCTCAACTTTTGAATGGATTAAATCTTTTTTAGATAATAGAGTTTATTCTCTTTCCTTATTTGGAATTGGTTCCGATTCTATTCTTGTTAATAAGGGAGTCCAACAAGGCTCTTTTTTATGTCCTTTATTTTTTAATTTATATGTTAATGATATTTTTAAAATTTCAAAAGAATTTATTTTATTCTTTGCTGACGATATGAACGTTGTGTTCTCCCATAAAAAGTTATCTACTTTAATATCTATTGCTAATATATTTTTAAACAAGTTGCACAACTGGTGCCTATTGAACAAACTTTCAGTAAATCCAAATAAACCACGTTTTATCCATTTCCATCAGCGTAATAAACATTTAATTCTTCTGTTCTTAATATACTTTATAATAATACTCCAATACCGCGAGTTTATCATACGAAATACCTTGGTCTTTGGATCTCTTCGGATCTTTCATGGAGGGAAGATATTAAAAATCTGTCCTTGTCCCTTAGTCGTGCTGTGGGGCTAGTCTACAGGCATCGTTATCTTTCTTCTTTTATTCTTCGTAACTTATATTTTGCATATTTTCAATCCTCTTTACTTTTTGGAATCATTTTTGTGGGGCTTCTGGCTATAATCAGCTGCTTCCCCTATTCCGTTTGCAAAAACGCTATTTAAGAATTAAAGCTAATGCTCCCTTCACTTTTTCTTCTAAGTCTCTAATTGAAAGATATAAGATTTTAACAATTTATTAATTCCATGAAATTAGACTTCTTTGTTTCACCCATAAAACCTTAAATGGGTGGTAATTTAATAGCTAATATTAAATATTGTTCTGACGTTCATGATTACAATACTCGCTATAAAACTAATATTTACTTACCCTTCTTGTCCCATACTTATTTAGAACGTAGTGTTTCATATCGTGCTCTGAAGCTATGGGGCTCAATCACCGATAAAATTGAAGATATTAAAAGCTATTCTTTATTCTATTTTAACCTAAAACAATTTTATTTTACTAACTTAGTTTAATTTTAAAAATTTTTTATTTTCAACAAAGTTGACACTCCCCTCCCTCCGGGTCTGACCTGACGGGCCATTCTTGGCCTTTATTTGTCCCGGTAGGTTTAAAGTGTCATACAATTAAATTTTAAAATTAATTAAATTAAGCGCACATGTCGTCATACACTATAGTAGGCTAACACCTGCTACAGCAGAGCAAACGCTTACTTAACTGAGGCTACGCAAAAATATTACACAAGATGAGAAACTCCTCACAAAAGCATTGTAGAGGAACCCAAGCCAAAGATAACAGAGAATAAAGGCAGACTTAAGAACTGAGATGTAAGTACCTGGGGAACCTCACACAAAAGCCGCTGCTTGATTTATTCATTGAGCAGAGCTTCCCAGAGTTAGCATACCGCCTCTGAAAAATCTTAGAACATAATCTTTGGTAATCCGTCAACAGGAGGAAGCGGACATACGAGTGGACCTTCCTCCAAATAATAAAACTAGACGTAAATATACCTTTTACCCGCAAGCACCTACTCTCCCAAAGTTCCCGATTGATGAATCCAATGGAAACCATCAAGTCAAAGGTGAGGGCCTTCCCCGACTATATATTGGAACCAGCAGATATTTAGTCATATGGAAGGAAATAAATGGCAGGTCATAATGTTTACTAAGCGCCGACCAACACCGGGATGCAATTTTACAATCGAAAAAAATGTGTCAAACCGTCTCAGGAACGCTACACTCAGAACACATCTCCGTAACGGAGCGACCCCACTGATGAACGCCTTGCAATGTAAAAAATCCTTCATGTAAAAGTCGCCATTGGGTATCAAACCACCTATAGCTAAACCTAAGGGAATGAATCTGACCAAACATCTTGACCCATTCAGAATTCGGGAAACCTGTAATAAAATCTAATTCTTTTGCTACCTGTAGTTTATCAACAAACCACGCTTTCTTAAGACTGCCTAGTTGGGAAGAATCAATCTGCTTCATCTCAGGCACAATACGAGAAAACATGGCCTTCAAGGCAAAATAAAAAGGTGAGGGATCCATGTAAACCACAT
The DNA here is from genome assembly GCA_023313115.1 of Rhysida immarginata. Taxonomy (NCBI): domain Eukaryota; kingdom Metazoa; phylum Arthropoda; class Chilopoda; order Scolopendromorpha; family Scolopendridae; genus Rhysida; species Rhysida immarginata. The sequence continues at coordinate 576,034 of JAHWFO010026121.1, forward strand.
GGCACCTGTTGAGCAAAGTTGGAAGGTCACAAGAACGGAAAAACCCGTCCAAATGAAGAGCTACGAATGGGGCCCACACAGAAGGGGGCCGCTGAAAAACTTTAACAAGAATTGCCAAAACAGCTGAAACAATATGATCGTGAATAACTGGCACCCCTACACCACAGAGGAATAAGAAACAGAGGGGAAACTCCCTATAGCCACAAGGGAAACTTTTCTGAGATCACCCAATGAAATTTTCCTTAAAAACACTCCTGGCTTCGCGGCGCTACTGTCGGCTTCGTCATCATAACGTCATTCTCCCGCAAAGGGATTGTTGGAGAGGCAAGTCACATATGACGTCAGATAAATACGTTGCTTAACGTTTTTTTCATCAGAATTATTTTAATACTTTAATTCAAGTTAATTAAATCTTTGAAATCCGGTTACGATGCATGGTGGACTATCATTGGGATGAAAAGATGAAATTATTATTGCATTACCACGATTTCTTATTGATGGTCTCTGATCAACCCGAGCAACGGCGAGCTAATATAAACACGAGTGCTTCACATACTCACATGAGTGATCACGTGAAATCAACACGACAATTTTTCGTTTATATAAAATATTTTTTTATTTTTGAATAAAAATTAATGTGTTTTAACATTATATAAGAATTAATACATAAACTACATTATTACTTTATTATTTTCAAAATTGTGTCCTCACTAGCGCATACGAAAGTAGTATTGAAAAATGACGTAGTGATTTCCAATCAAGTGGTAGAGTTTCCCAAATGTTTCTCTTCATCTGTGTCCTACACCACCTTTATTTTGGGGCAAACAACCCACATGATCTGACACAGGCCGTCTTCCTATTGCAGGACCCCAAACAAATTTTACGAACTCCTTCTGCAACGCCTTCAAATCAGCCATGGAAGCTAAACGGAGAAGGCACCGATGGGATAAGATGGACCTTCAAAAACACCGCTCGGATTGCCATAGAGACAGGGAAAGGAAACGGCCGAGACATTTTCTTCCTGCATTCAGCAACAATGGCTCCCCATTGCAGCGTATCTACTGTATCGTCAAAGGAGAAAACATAGCCCAATACTTTAATGGAGCGGCCCCACGACAGGGGAAACTTCTCCAAGGAAGTATGCGACCAGTTCCCAACTGCAATGCCTTTAGATTTAGTTAGATTTAACGACGAGCCAGTTGAAACCCTGAATGCAGCAAAGGTGTTATAAAAAAACCTGCAGAGTATACGGATCTGTCGCCACCAAAACAATGTCATCTGCGTAACTTATCTTTAAACGAAACTACTTTAAACGAAATGAAGGGAAGCGAGGAACCACAGATTGCAGGATAGCGGTTAAGGAATTTAAGAAGTGGTTCAATATACAAAATGTCCAGCAAAGGAGAGAGCGGGCAGCCCTGCCGGACGCCTTTTTGTAAAGAAAGAACGGCCGACAGCGTACCATTAACCGAAACAAACGACTCAGCAGACACATATAAACTTTGTAAAAGTGCTGAAAATCTATGGAACCCAAGGTGGTTACAAACTTGAAAAAGAAAATCATGATTTACTTTATCAAACGCTTTTTCTTGATCCAAACTTAGGACTGCTAATGTTTGTTTTCGCAGAAGCGCCTCTTCACAAACACAACGAAGAGTCACGAGATTACTGACATGTGACGCCCCGGGATAGAACAAGTCTGCTCGGAATCGAAACAGTCAGCTACCACCGATTTCAAACGCAACTGCAAAACTCCTGTGAATATCTTGTAGTCCGTGTTCAACAAGGTTATTGGATGCCAATGAGAAATTAACGACGGTGAGGCACACTTAAGGAGAAGAATAATTTTGCCCTTTATGAAGGCCGCATTGATGCTTGACGGAGATGACAAGATGAAATTATAAACTTTCAACAAAAAATCACCAATAACTGACCAAGTTTTAGCATAAAAATTATACGAAAAATCGTCCACGCCAGGACCGGACATGGATTTCCCACCTGACGAAAGAAACGACAAGACTTCTTGTTTCGTAAAACCGTGCATCAGAACCGAATCTTCCGATGAGGAAAGAACCGGAAGCAGTCGGATCCACGCTAGCGTCTCATCAGTTGGTTTAGATGAGGAAAACAAATCTTTCGAGCGGATAGCAGCCCCTGTCGCTTTCCTGACATAAAGGGCATTTAACTCAGATTTAATTTGCTAATATCTTGGGCATATTCCCCTCGTGGAGTGGAACGTTTTAAAACGGCCAAAATCTGAGCCAAACGCCACATTTGCTGGCGTCGCTTCCTGGCAGCAGCGATGCCTAGACGCCTGAAAAAGGCTCTCATCTTTTGTTTCAACTATTGCCAGGATTCCAAGGTAGGAGCCAAAGACGAGGAAATACGTCGGAAAAAATCTGCGAATTTCTCTAAGTTACACTTGTCGTCTAACAAAGAGAGATACATTCAAAAACCATTGAAGGTCACAGCTCCGAAGACCAGTCTGGCAAAGACCACGACCAAGAAATAGCGTCATGGTCTGAAAATGAGACCGGTGACACAACCATCGAATTTGAACCTGACAAAAAACTGGGTCCGCCAAAAAGAGATCTAAACGGAAAGAAGGACCTGTGCTATATCTAAAAGTGTGACCTGGTATATCAGAATTCAATTCTACCCAAACATCTACCAGATTATTCTGCAGACAGACATTATATACTGGACCAGAGGAGAAACGATTCATAATGTCAGGGTGTGAATTAAAATCACCCCCTGAAACCAAAGGACAAGCAGTGAAAAGAAAAGGGAATATTTCCGACATGAAAGCTCGTCTTTCTGTTATGGAATTTGGCGCATAAACATTGACCATACGAAATTGGAATGTGAACAGAGAAACATCTAAAGAAATAACCCTCGAATCCAAATCACGTTCGACCGACTCCACCAAAATGTTAGAGTTAAAGATAAAAATAGCAACCCCACAAGAATACGATGAAGAGGAGTTATTAAAATATCTGACAGATGGAAAGAACCTCAGAAAAAAACTGTAATTCTTGCCCAATATCTGGGTTAGACAGCTTAACCTCTTGCAAAAACAAAACATCTGGCGAGTGAAGTCGAACGAACGTAGCTAGAACATTTTGTTTGAATCGAGATTTCAATGAACAAATGTTGAGAGAAATGAATTTAACCTTCATTGTTAGGAGTTGTAGTAGGGGGAACATCCACCTGCTTATCAACAGAATTCAAGCCAGTTTTGAAGCCACTATTAGAATGACGATTCTTGGAACGGCGATGTCAAGAACGACGGCTTCTAGAACGCCCAGAAGGGGACGCTGATTGATCTGTTCTTAGCGAATCTGTACCAAGACCATGAGGGGTAGGGGATCGCGACTTTGACTTACTGGGACGCCTCCTTGGAGATTCCGTTCCCCGCGCTCAGTTGGAGCAGAATTCAACTTTCCAACATCTTCCATAGAGACGTCCTCGTCAATCATTAGCTTGTCATCAGAGGAGTCACTATAAAATTGATCCGACTCAACATTAGCAGATGAAGGCTTACACAAGTTTTCGGATAGAGTATTGCCAACTACTGGCTCTTCACCTGACAATTTTGGTTTTTGAGGAGCAGAAGAGTCACGGTAAGGAGAGGAATTATGAGATCTCTTTGCAGAAAGAGGACGCTTCGCTTTGCTGTTATCCTCATGTCGGTAAGGGGGCAAAATAGGGAGTTCAGGAAATGGTTCCTGACCTTCAGGCGATAAAGGCGGGGGAACAAACTGGTCTTCAAGAACCTGAGCAAGAGATCGAAATGATGAAGATGAATCGGAAGAAGGGCCAAGAGGGCAGGAATGAGCCCGACTAACGTAACGGGAGCAATACTGGCATTTCGACAGCACTGAAACGTTTAAACGTGATGGTTCGCCAGGAAAAAGATTAACTCGAGACTCACCAACTAGAACAAACTGGGCATCAGAGATCTTCTTCGCAGTGGACTCGGTGGCCGCCAACAAACGATGTTCGATAAACGAAAGTTTCTGCAGACAAATCACAGCTGGACGATCATTAGGCAAAAAGGTCGAACATCAATCTTCTTTAATAAAGCCTTCATAAATTCAGCCAGGCTTCAATGGCGCCGGATGGGCTGGGAAACCGAAAAAACGAACATAAAGTAAAATGGAAAAAAACAACTCACCAAAAGAAACGAGAAAATCCAATGAACCGCTCGAAAAATCGCTAATCGTGAGATGAAAACCTGCTCCTCTCTCTCCCACTTTTGAAGTGGAGAGGCAGATGATATTGCCTCCACGGAGTTAAGATCTAAAAAGATCTTACAGGTGGCATTATGCTACACCCAACG
>JAHWFO010026121.1:580385-608820 GCA_023313115.1 Rhysida immarginata
AAACACCTCTAACGAGGCAACATGAACTTGGCCCACAGCTTTCGCTGGTCGGAAGCGAACTCCCGACACCTACCCGCTTTGGCCATCCGGGTAGGCACAAATCCACCAGAAAATAAATCCACTCTCCCCACGAGAGCGAAGTTCGTAATTCGGTAGATGTTGAATTTTCCGCTAGCCGTCTGAAAACTTCGACTTCTAAGTCCGTCGTGGCTATCCTGGCACTGGAAGATTGTATGTCACTTAAATTATCGCTGATTGGAACTATCTCATGTCCCGGAACCTCAATTGCTTGTGGCACGTCTCCAAAATTATTATTTAAGTCCTCTCGGTCGTACATAGCGTCAGTGTCTTTAATATTTGCTTTGGATACTAAATTTAACTCAGTTCCATTTATTATTGAGACGTCTTCGACCGCTAAGTCCGACTCCAATTGACCGGTACTTAACTGAATTAATAGTTCATTGGCTAGGCCGTAAGCACCGTTATTAAATGTCAATTCGCGATTTCCTTGATAGTCACTTTCACATCTAACATTATTAACTCGGATATTATTCTCAGGCTTTTTATGATATACGTAAAAAGGCTTACTTGGCGGGAAGGAATTTCCGTTAATGGCTGATGCCTGGCCGGCTCGGATACCTTCGGTTCGTAGCTTAATATTAGTTTCCTTCTGACGCCATCTCTGCTTGGTGGGATACCTCTCTTCCGTTGCCCCGTGTCACGGATATTTACGCTAGCAGTGGAAGATTTTTATAGCAGAGTCAAGGAATCATGAACAGCTATGTAGCCATAACAAAAGATAATTTTATTCATGATAAAATTGTAAAAGCAAATAACAGATAAATACAAACAAAATAAAAACAACAAATAAGACGTAGTCTTTCTCTTAAGTGAAGAAAGATACGGCGAACGTATCCTCTAACACGAGGATTTACGTTCCGTGATTAACTAAATAATCACTGTCTAATTGATTAAATTACAATTGGAACGGCTTCTACGCACGTTCACCGGCCTCCGGGCTGAACTAGCGAAATGAGGGGATTAGTCATAACGTGGGGAGAAATCTTAAAATTGGCTAGCAGGAAAGAAAGGCTGTACACTGAGGACCCCGTCCTCCAGGAAAACAGCAACGCAATAGGCGTGAAACGGCAGAGGAGTCAGGCAACGCTCCTGCAAAGCAAAGAGAAAGCATACCATTAGTCATGCATAAGAAACGCTCAATGCGCGTGAGACTCAGTGAGGGACAAAATATTTTTGTGAGCAAAAGAGAGGATAGAAGACATAGGTTAAGGAGACCAGCTTACCTCTGCGGTTGAAAAAGGGCACCTAGATCCTCCTCCAAGTATGCACTTAGTCCCCAGGGCGCAATTATCGTCCAGCTTCCAAATCCAACCTTGGAAGACGTCCTTTCGTGACGTGGCTCGGGAAACTTGATCCAGTATGGAAGTCCGTCAATCCAGACGAGGTTATGATACGCTGTTAACGAAGAGAAGGCTCGCTGCAACCAACGTTCTCGCTGGATTCCGCCACCTTCGGCGTGGATACCGTTACTAGAAGAACTATGCGGGTAGTTCTGCGGCGCACATCTGCTGCCCGTGACGACGGTCCTTGCTCGCCCCGGTTCGTTGTTCAATCTGACGGCAACGGGTCCTTTGGAGAAAAATACACAAGTACTTTGACGCTGCGACGGCCTCGCACCTATCTGTTTGTGCAATTTGTCCTCCGCTTGCTCAGCCAGCAATGGAACTTGACACGGGGATAACTGAGAGACACTCGAACTCATGGGAAAGCAAAATACTCCTCGTTGAGAGCTCGCATTCTCTTTCCTCAATTCCAAAGTTCGTGACTTTCGGGACGAGTAGCTTATTTGACCTGGTCCCTTGGCTGGTAACTCCTTTCTACCTATCCTCTCATAATTTTCCCCCTGAGTCTCAAAACTCGCGCGTTTGCGCATCTGACGCTTGCTTCCGCTCTCCGCGTTCTTGTGCTGCCATCTATTGCCACTATGATGTATATTGCATTTATTAACATTAAGACTATCGATCGTGGCAACAGATGGAGCCAGAGGCTTCTGCCTCTTAGGCTGAATATGTTGAGACGACCTATATCGACGCGCTCTCGTGCCGTTGCTCACAGCACTCTGTGACACCCCGTCTCGGCTCCGCGTTTCATGGACGGATAAACAAAACGACACCTGCGCTTCTCGTCTGCATGTCTATCGCCGTTCGCAGTCGTCAGCTCGGCTCCCTTCGTGTGCGTTCTCTTTGGAGAGTCGAAACTGCAGCCGTTCTCTAGGCTACTTCGTTCAGCGCCCCGGCTATCTGACTTCTCATGGCTACGTATCTTCGCACCTTGATCCTCTCGTCCTCTCGTTCGTTTCTCCCGAGTCCACTACGACCTTCCCTGTTCCAAGTCTCGAACCTTCTCTCCCGTGCAAAATCTCTCTTATTTTCTCTTTTTTTATTTCTTCTTTTTCTGGCGAATCGCAGCTCCCGCTGATCGCTCACCTTTTCGCCTCTTCTATTCTTTTTAGCGGAGGTCGGCTTTTTCTTCGTTTTATTTCTCTCACTCTTCTCTTCTTCCTCCGTTGTCAACTCATTGATTCTTCTCAATGACGTCCCTAAATGAGGTGACACATTGTCGCGCTTTGAAATATCAGAAAGAAACGCCTGGCATGTGTTGCTCCAATGGCAAAGTCAATTTGTCACCACTGGCTGAGCCACCTGAACCACTTCTAACTTACGTGGCTAGAACTACTCGGGAGTCTAAACGCTTTCTACAGCATATTCGTAAATACAACTCATGCTTTCAAATAACATCATTTGGAGCGACGAATATTGTGAGATATGATAATTTCATGCCCACATTTAAAGTGCAAGAACAAGTGTATCATCAGATTGGTTCACTTCTTCCAGTACCCGAACAAGAACCGCAATTTTTGCAAATTTATTTCAAGGACAATGTAGAAAAAGAGATAGATCGACGATGCACATTAAGTATAGCAGCAGATCGGGAAATTATTGCTGAATTACGAACATTATTCTACGAGCATAACTGTTTGGTCAGAGATTTTAAATCCGCGTTGGAGGATGTGAGAGCGGAGGACTTGAAAATCATTATCAGGGCAGACAAAACGCCATCGAATGAGCATGATAGACGCTTCAATGCTCCAATGCCCTCTGAAGTAGCAGCTGTATTGTCGGAACAGATATTACCCGCCGAAATATTGTTATCAGCAAACGAGATCCAACCAAGCAACGTGTTGCTGAAACGCACAGATCGTATAATGCATTTCAATATCCAATACTGTTTCCGAGAGGATTTTTATGGATACCTTATCATGATTCGAGCCCAACAATCCAACCATATCCTGCAGTGTCGTCAACTTTTTCAACAATTCATCGTTCACATGTACGCTAAAGTCGAAAGCGAACGACTCAATTACATTCGTTACAATCAATCGAAATTCGAGCCGAAGAGTATATTCATTTGCGAGATTCAATCGCGAATGATAAAGTTGTTGACATTGGACAAATGGTTATACTTCCGGCTTCGTATACTGGAACTTCAAGACACATGCAAGAATATGCTCAGGATGCTCTGACATATGTTCGCAAATATGGACGTCCAGATCTTTTCATCACCTTCACGTGTAATCCATCTTGGGATGAAATCAAATATTTACTGAATAAATCATTAGATGGTCAGTGAGGGTTTTAATGGTACGCCTACCTCAGCTGTTCGAATTAATGATGAAAAATAGGAAAGAAAAATAGCGTTTCGCTTTCATGGCCGCAGTGGTGCAATTGGTTAGCGCGTTGGCGGTCCGAGCCAAAGGTTCCTGGTTCGAATCCGGGCTGCGGAATTTTCTTTCCTATTTTTCATCATAAATATTTACTTCTGCCTGGCCAGCAACCATCCCACCGATATGACCTCACAGCGAGAGTTTTCAAACATAAATTGATACGATTCATGGATCTCATCACTAAGAACCACATGTATGGAGAAAAGAGGTTTACCACATGCTGATATCTTAATTTGGTTGATTGAAAAAAAAAACTCCAACTCAAATTGACGATATCATTAGTGGTGAACTATCCGACCCAGAAGAAGATCCAGAATTATTTGAAATTGTTAAAAAGAATATGATTCACGGGCCATGTGGCCTACACAACCCACATTCGCCATGCATGAAAGACGGAAAATGCAGCAAAAATTATCCACATTAGCTGGTCAAAGAAACACAAACTGATAGCGATGGTTATCCGCTGTACAGACGACGGAAAACCAGATGATGGAGGACACACAACAACTATCAAAATCAAAAACGTTGATATCGAAATTGATAACCAATGAATTCTTCCCTATTCTCCTATACTTTCGAAATCATTCAATGCGCATATCAACGTAGAGTCCTGCAGTTCAGTTAAGTCGATCAAATAGATATAAAGGCAGCGATATGGCAGTTTTCGGGTTTGTGAATCCCAATCAACCCGTTAATGAAGTAGAATAATTTCAAATGAGACATTATATTAGCAGTAATGAAGCTGTATGGCGAATTTTGGTTTCGACATTCATGAACGCTTTCCTGCTGTTATGCATCTAACTGTTCACTTGGAAAACGGTCAACGAGTCTACTTCACGGAACAGAACGCACTCCAGATAGCTGCAGATCCACCAAACAACGTTGATCGCTTTCTTCCAATTGTGTTCAACTGACGAATTTGCAAAAACATTGCTATATCACGAAGTCCCGCAATATTACAGTTGGAATCAATCAACGAAGAAATTTTGCAGAAGAAAACGAGGCGCTCGACATTCTTTGATAGCTGGAATATTTTCTACTGCCACATTGGGACGAGTATATACTGTTCATCTAAATAATGCTGCTTCACGTGATCAAAGGACCAACATTGTTTCAAGTTATCAAAACCATCGACGGTCAAGAATGTCGGGCATACAGAGAAGCATGTTTTTAACTTGGTTTGCTTGAAAATGGACATTGGGACAACGCATTGGCTGAAGCATCTGAAACACATCGTACTCACCAAACAGGAACTCTGTTCGCCCTAATTTTGACAACCTGTGCGCCTTCTGATCCGCCACATCTATGGGAAAAACACAAACAGAGTATGAGCGAAGGCATACTTTTTGTGGGAAAAACACAATCGATGTTTCTGTGCAACTGATAAATTTGCTCCCCTCTGAGTAGAACTTAAATTTAAAAAGGTTCTTAAGTGTTGAAATCTGCATCCTAAACAAATACAAATATGGGTCAAATTATGAAAGATACCCGTATCTCGATATAATTTCCTTAATTTTAAATGTAGAAAATTGTAGTAGTACATATATACTACGAGGGTTGGGGCATAAGTCATGGCAACTATTTTTTTTCTCATAGCTAAGGGATGGTATCACAAAATGTCATATGTCTCGAGGAAACCGTTCATTCAGAGTATATTTCCATAACACCAGATGGCTCTGTGATTTCCTTTTGTTGCATAGAGAACAATGTTAAATCAGTTCTTAGTCAACCGCCGTGCAGGATGGATGTAACCCGAGTTGAACAACGCTCGTATATCAATATAGCCGGTCTCCGCTGGCTTTGGTAAGAATTGGAGCACCCACTATACTCTCCGGGCTTTTCTCCATGTGATTTTGATCTTATACGGACGGTAAGGAACCATTACATGGTAGACAGCTTCGGACACGAATGGACATTGCAAATACCCGTATTGTGCAACAGATGATGACCAGATTTCCACATGGTGAGAGAAATGGTGAAGCAGATGATATGGGCGCCTGTCACATCGTTCGCAGCGTACTGTGAACGTTCAGGGGACTACTTTGAGGCCCTTTAGAACGGGTATGTGTGCTGTAATGATTCTGGAACATGAAAGTTGTAATGTTATATCAACTAAATTAATAAACATGAAGAGCAAAATATTTCCGTGTTGCTAAATGTCCGTACATTTCCTCCATTCCTTGTCCTTTCATCTATATATTTCGCAATTTCCACCCACGGTCGAATTCTCACAAAAAAAAATAGTTGCCATGACTTATGCCCCAACCCTCGTATAATTCATACAGATTAAATATTCGATAAGATAAAATGAATAGATATAATAATTATGATGAAATATGGATAAAATGAGCTATTACCAAAGTTTAATCTGTAATGATAGGCTTAATTTTGTGACCGCTAATTATTAATTACTATCATTGATTATTAACTTCTCGCAAGTTAATTTTTTTTACTTTATATTATCTATTTTAGTAGCAGCGTGGTTGATTGAATTTACCCACGTGCACGTAGAGATTTGTTGGGTCATAGAAAGCTAAGTCAGGTTTTAGCGATAACCAAGTCTGTTGTGACATAATTGGCGAAAGTGGTTTGGGAAAAAAAAAAGTCGCTTCCCGAACTACAGGGTGAGTCAAAAGTCGCAGTACACCCTGTTTTTTCGAAAACCTTGCAGGAATTGGGAAATCTGAATATTCCAGTAAGGTATGGGTGAGGTACTTATTTTGTTTGGAATTACAGGCTAGAATATTTTGTTTGGAAGGCCAGTCATTTAATGTGTTCAACATGGTGTGCCTCTTGACGAAGGACGCCAAAACCATTGTTGAGGTTGTCTCGTCAATAGCACTTATTGGACGGCCACTCCATGCCTTGTCAACACAGTCCCTGTTTCTCGGAATTTCTTAATTAAGCACCTGACAGTGTTGTGTGAAATTGGAGGTTTTTCTGGGTGCCGGTTGTTAAAATCTGCAGCTATGACACGGAAACTTCCTTCTCCAGACATCAAAATGACCTCAATTCTCTCCTCCGTGGTCAAAGCCATCGTCAGTTGTCTGCTACAAAATGAAACAAAATGTGTTGTAACTTTTGAACCATACTGCTACTTCAAATTTGTTAACAGGAATGAAATTGTCAGAAAATGCTGATGTTATTTGATATATCACACGACCCGTTTTCCATTTTAAAAAATGGACTTAGATTCAAGATGGCGGCCATATTCGGTACATACCGTAAAAGATAGACCTCCTCACCCATAACTTACTGGAATATTCAGATTTCCCAATTCCTGCAAGGTTTTCGAAAATACGGTGTACTGCGACTTTGACTCACCCTGCATATTAAAGCATTATGAAAAGTTTGACGCCCATTGGTTTCGCGAATACACACACGCACACACACACATTGATTTTTATTAATGTAGATAGAATATGATTCCCACTAACACATTTATAAAAAAATGCAAACTTTCGCGAGTCCTTTCCTCATGTTTGAGATAATTTATTTTTCTTTATAGCTATGAGACACTTTATTAAGAAACGAAAAGATAGAAAGAAAGAAAGAAAATGATTGGTTGGATTATTAGAATTTTTGGCGTCGACTACTAAGGTCATTTTGCGCCTTTTACACTAGTTATATCTGTAAGCAGCCCGGGACAAACACAAACATCCATGCCCTTGGCGGGATTCGAACCCACGACCAGGTGGAGTCGAGAACTAGAAAGCATACGCCCTAGCCCTATCGGCCACTTGGCGGCAAATGAAAATGGAATGGAAATGAAATTGTACAAAATTGTATAATCGGCTACAAAAGTAACTAGCCACCTTGCAAGGTTATTTCTGTGCAAGGTGGCTAAGTACTTTTGTTGCCGACTGTACATAAAATGCCTTGAAAAACTTGTAAACAGATATATAAGCAAGAAAAGGGACAGTAAGAGACAGGAAAGAAAAAAATTATAAATGATATAAATGACAGATTAGCCGACCGTTCTGCAACTCTGTTGCTTAAGAAAACTATACTACAAGAGAGTAAAATTAGCCAAGAAAAATTTTAAAAAGGCAATATAGTATTTATAAAACTAATGAATTTAACTAAAGAACTTAACTGGCGTCGACAACCACCTCGGAATTCTTCTCCGACGGGTTCACTCGACTAATCACACGTTGCGGATGTATGTGGAAAAGGTTGGGGACTATGTCGAAAACTGAATAGTGCATTAAACGTGGGGACAAATGTAAGTATACGCTATAAAACTAATTTTGAAAATCGGTTATAAAATAAATATGATACAACCGTGGGAGGCAAAACTTTTCAAAACACCCTCGAAGATTATTGATTAGTAATTATTCAACTCACCTTAATTTGAATTTTTATTAATTTTGTTTGTCATGAAAACTGTTTAAAAATGAATTTTGTTTATCATAAAAATATATTTTATGGATACAAAGTAGGAGGAGTGATTAAAAAGTAAGGTTACTAAGCCTGTAGTGAAACGTGTAAATTTTATTTCATACAACCGACATAGCCAACTAATAGATAGTACATACGAGCGTACATTAGGTTATTTTTCGACATAGTCTCCATAACGGTTTAGGCATTTGTCGGTTCGTGGGATGAGTTTGAATATTCCCGGCTGGTAAAAATCCTGTCCTTGCGTGTTCAGCCACGTTGTCGCCAAGTGTTTCACCTCCTCGTCTGAAGCGAATCGTCGGTCTCCTAGGTGTTCCTTTAAGTGAGGAAAGAGGTGAAAGTCGCTTGGAGCGAGGTCCGGGCTGTAGGGAGGGTGTGCGACGATGTCCCAGCGAAACTGATTCAACAGCGTAGTGGTCTTCTGGGCTGTATGAAACTTTCACCTCTATCCTCACTTGAAGGAGCACCTAGGAGAAACACTTTAGAGAAAACTATATAAATATAAAAACTGAATTGTAAATACCTAAATAATGAGACTAACGAAAAACTAGAATTTAAACGAATAAAATTGAGGAACCAATAGGTTAAGTAAAAAGAGTTGTAATTCTTTTTTATATTCGAGCAGATAGATGCATAATGAAACGTTATCATAAGCATTCCTACGATAATGTTAAACGACGCGAGCGTCAATTGTTGAACCGTTTTGTGTATGCGTCGATTAGACCTTCATATAGACCTTTTCCAAAGCAAACTAGAAAGACAGGCCTGGACGCGGAAAAGTCACCTGACCAAAGAAGTCCGAGTTACAATGTAACCATCATTAGAAAGAAAAATAACTCCAAAACCACTATTCCACATAATAAATTTTAATGACTCAGATGTACATTTATTATGTGGAATAGTGGTTTTGGAGTTATTTTTCTTTCTATAGTTGTGTCCACAGTTTTTGGCTTGATACCATTGTAACCATCATTGTTGCCATCTTGATTTTTAATAATTAGTATTTTTTAGTTTGTTAAAAACAATGAAAGTTTGATTGTTAGTCGGACTGCTATGGTCAGGTGACTTTCCGTTTCAGGGCCTTGTATTTATCGTTGGCCTCGGACCTTTTCATTACGTCATCTCATGGGCGCCAGCATTACGGTCGTACAAAAAAAATAAAAAGTAGAAAACGTGAACTACACCGATTCAAAAGAAGAAATTGTGTTAGAACAAAAATATAGCAAACCCTATAGTTCGTGCAATAGCTCATATTTCTGCAGCTTCGATTCGAGACAATTCGACGCCTAGGAGTCAAAAAGACCATGTGTAATGGTGGACAACTACAGTGTTCCTCCTGGCGGACAATATGTTCTCTATAAAGCTATTGCTTTCTACATAATCATACTGTTGCTAAAGCGTTTCTACATAATCATATTGTTGAAGCGAGCGATTAGCTACTTGCGATGGCTTAAAATGCCATGTCTTAAAATGGAAAGTTCCAACGGTACCAATGGTACGATTAGGACACGTACAAATAAACTAATTCCCACTATCATTAATTACTCCTTATATTCATTCATGGCACTTCGTTACAAGTTGTTTGATATCTTACACTCCATATCTTAGCACTGAAAGTTTTAATGGTACCATATGGTACAATTAGGACATGTACTACTAAACTAATTTCCACTGTCATTAATTACTCATTATATTCACTCATGACACGTTGTTACGAGTGGTTTGATATATTACATGCCGTATCTTAGCATTGAAAGTTCCAACAGTACCATGTGGTACGATCAGGTTATGTACTACTAAATTAATTACCACTATCAATAATTACTCATTATTTTCATTCATAGCACTCCGTTACGAGTTGTTTGATATATAACATGCCATATCTTAGCATTGAAAGTTCCAGTGGTACCATATGGTACGATTAGGACGCGTACTACTAATTCCCACTGTCATTAATTACTCATTATATAATATATGAATAAATTACTCATTATATATATGAATAAATTATATAAAATCAAATTAGAATGGCTAAAAGGAAGCACCTAAAGACAGTTAATAACCAAATTGACCTTTGGAAATTTGTAAATAGGGGTAGAACTAATAATAAAATCGCTATAAAATAGGATAAAGTAAATATTACCTTAAATGGATCGATAACCCGTTAGATATTAAGATACAGTGGTTAAAATAATTAAGTTGACACCAAGCAGAAAATAAAAAATCTATGTCATGCTCACAGAATTAATTCAGAAATTGTGTCTATCATTTAATATAATATTTATTTGTGTGTCTAGTTTACATATCTGGGGTTTCAAGTAAAACCATCCCATACATTAGGAAATATAAATTTTTTTCTACCTGGTGGCACATTTGAGCACTCAAAAAATTAAGTTGACACCTTAATTTCTAGCGTTGTATCCAATATTACTGTTACCTTTTTTGCGTAAAAAGGACTCGTCCGTCAGGTAAATCATAAATGAATATGTTAATTAGTGTCAGAAACGCTCTTTGCACTGAATAGGCTACAACCATGCCTCGAAATAAGGAATTATCTGAAGTGAAACGTATAGAGGTGATAAAGGATTATGAAATAATGAAATCCTTGAGAAAAGTTGCTAAAAAACATGACATTACAGCAGAAGGTGTGAGGAAGATTCTAAAGAAATTTTCAAAACATGGAACTGTGTCAACTTTGCCTGGTCTTGGACGGAAAAGAATGACTACTGCAAGACAAGACAGATTGATAAAGCAAAAGGCTGTAATAAATCCCAGGACAACTGCCGAAGACATAAAGAAAGATGTGTTTTTTAATGATAAAGACGTTCCTTCAACTCAAACTATCAGAAATAGATTAAAAGAAGTAGGACTGAATGGAAGAATTGCAAGAAGCAAGCCAAGATTGTCGAAACAAAAATGAAGAAAAGATTGGAATTTGCAAAGAAATATTCCCAGACATCTTTCGAGTTTTGGAAAAAAGTCATTTGGTCGGATGAGTCCAAATATGAATTATTTGGCCAGAAAAGAAGAACATGTGTGGCGACCCAGAGGAAGAGCTCTCAATATGAAACATGGTGGAGGATCTGTTATTTATCTGGGGATGTTTCTCTTTCAACGGAACTGGTAATCTCGACTTCATCGAAGCAACGATGAATGCGGAAGGTTACAAGGAGATTCTGGAAAGAAATTTAGTAGAATCAGCAAGTAAATTAAAATTGAGAAGAAATTTCATCTTTCAAAGGGATAACGATCCGAAACACACATCAAAATTAGTAATAAAATATTTGCAAGAAAAGAAAATACACGTATTGGAATGGCCGGGGAACTCTCCAGATTTAAATCCAATTGAACATGTATGGGATTTGCTTGACAGATCAATTCCACAAGAAAAAAGGAAATGTAAAGCAGAGTTCCAAGCTGTGCTACAGGAAGAGTGGGGGAAACTCCCCATAAATAATATACAAAAACTTGTTCAAAGTGTTCCAAAGAGATTACAAGCTGTAATCAAAGCCAAGGGCGGGCATACAAGTTATTAATATACAACACCACTCAATACTTTTACTGATTGATTTGGCAAATTGTCTCTGTCAACTTAATTTTTTGAGTTACTTAATATGACACAATGTATAAAAAAATTTATTTTTAAATGTATGATTTGTTTGCACTTGAAACCCCAGATATGTAAACAAGACACACAAATAAATATTATATTAAATGATAGACACGATTTATGAATTGTTTCTGTGAGCATGACAAAGATTTTTTATTTTCATCTTGGTGTCAACTTAATTATTTTAACCACTGTACCCAAGCCCATTAGCAACAGCCATAAAAAGGCTGATATTGACTGGTCATTGCCATTCAATTTACCCCAAGAAATCTATTGGGTCATGAAAACCATTAGATTAAAACACAATTTAAATGGTGTAATTTTAAATTACATAGTCTTAAAACATTGGGGTTATGAAGGCAACTGTTTATTGGCATGTTTAATTAGTAAAATTAGGGAGCCTTCCCTAATGCCTTAAAACAAGCAGCAATATGTCCCATAGTTAAATCTGGAGACGTAAACGACCCAAAAACCTTTAGACCAATTTCAACATTACCTACGGTTTATAAGATAATTGAGAAGAATCTCTTCCAGCCAACGATGACCTACCTTTGGGAAAATCTCCCTTTAGCGCAGTATGGAGGAAGACCGAAAACATCAGTGCAAGATCTTCTCCTAACTAGATTACTGGAAGAGTGCAAGCACTAGATAATCAACAATGCCTAGTTATTGTATGCGTAGATATCGCTAAGGCCTTCAACACGATATCTCGAGCACAGCTTTTTGAGGAACTAGAAGCCTTCGGCATTACGGGTCATACGATGAATTTGCTCCGCAATCTTTTCTCCAAACGGATAAATGGTTTAACACAGGGTAATCAGAGATACCACTATCCATCTAAGCGTGGAATCCCACAAGGCTCCGCCATTAGTAACATCTTATTTGCAACCCTTCTGGCGCCAATATTTAATATGACCTTTAATTTTAAATTAAGAGCCTTCGTGGATGACATTTTAACTAAATCGTACAACTATCAAGCTTTCCACAAAATAGACCAAGATATTAGATATGACTTAAGAAAAGATACAGGAATGGTTTAATATCAGAGGAATGAAGATCAATACAGATAAAACTACGGTGCTGAAAATTGATAAGAGAACACCTCAGATCATGGAAAACCAAAATATATTAGGTGTGACATTTCACAGCTCATTAAAATTTACATTGCAAGTCGATAATATAATCTGTCAGTGCAACAAATTAAGATTCCTAGTGAAGAGACTGCGTCGTACATTGACTAAAAAGGAGATGGTCATCATTTTGAAAACTAAAGTTCTGCCCAAAATAACATACGGAATGCTGGTATGGTATAGATCAAATAAATTTTTACATGCGAAGTTGAAAGTGTCATATAATAACATAATACGGGCGGCTTTAAATCTGCCTAAACGACAATCAATTTCTCAGATATGCAATGATCTTCAATTATTAACTTTTAATTCAGTAGTGACCCTAGTGAAATTAAAAGAACTAGCGAAAGCCTTCTTTCTTCACACGCATCCAGCCTATTTTATCCATCAATGGTTGAATATAGCCTGTAAAACCATGAAAACGCAGCGGTTACTGCTAAATCCCCCCGAGATTATTTCCCCATGGCGTGAAAAATATTTTCCATATAATTGCATCCAGACGTGGAATACTCTTCCATTGGAAATAAGACAGCGCATCATCTGTTGTGATGTGACCAAATGTCCTAACCACCAACAACATATTCTAACGCTATTATCTAATTGGATAATAAATAAGCAACAAGATTGAAAGAATAAACTTGAATGATCGTTACTCTCTATGAGTGCAATTAATAATAATAATAATAATATTCACTCATGATACGTTGTTACGAGTGATTTGATATATTTCATGCCATATCTTAGCATTGAAAGTTTCAATAGTACCATTTGGTACCATTAGAATACGTACTGTTAAACTAATTACAACTATCATTAATTACTCATTATATTCATTCATGAGACTTGTTACGAGTTGTTTGATATATTACATGAAATGTCTTAAAATAGAAAGTTCCAGAAAAAAATAGAAAAGAATAGAAAAACTACGGTACTATTAGAACACGTAGTACTAAACCCATTCCAACAGTTATTAATTACTTGATATTTTTATTCATGACACATAGCTATGGGATGTTTGATATATTACATGATATTGACTTCCGGCTGCGGTCGAGAGCGGTCGTACATCATGCGCTCTCCTTAGCCTACTCTCAGTAAGCAAGCCATAGACCTTACGACATGCCCGGTTCTTGGATTACAATTACTATTATTATGCCGTCTTTAATTTTGGACTGGAATTAATAATTAAATGCACTTACTCATGGCGAATTGTGTAATATCGATATTCCCTAACTGAATGGACTTTTCCAAATAGCCCGCAGGGTGAGAAGGTTCTCAATTGTAATATCATTGTATTTTATTGATAAATGTCATTGTTCCTTAGTTACACTCGTTAAGCTTAACATTATCTGAAGATATTACATTATTTCTCCACCATAAATTGCGACTATGCCGAAACCTAATGAGAAAGTGACGAAACCTTCTTCAACTGGCCGGCCAGGTGGCCGAGAGGGCTAGGGCGTAGGCTTTCTAGTTCTCTAGTCCGCCTGGCCGCGGGTTCGAATCCCGCCGTGGGCATGGATGTTTGTGTTTGTCCCGGGCTGCGTACTGTTATAACTTGTGTAAAAGGCGCAAAATGACCTTTGTAGTCGACGCCAAAAATTTCTAGAACCCCCCCCCCTTCTTCAACTCGATCGGCTTCTGGCGGGACACCCCTAAAGTCTACATCCGATGAACCTTCCCTATCAGCGATTGAATCTGCTATTCTGCCACTTTTCGAGCGCCCGTATTTTTGGAGTCTTATTTCTGATAAATTTATTGATAAACTCTCCGAACTTTTAGACACCAAGTTATCTGCGGTGAACAATAATTTAAGTGAACTAACTTCTCAGTTGAACGGGATATCGACACAACTGAAGTCGCTCGATACAAGATGTAATTCGCTCCAAGATAATCTCGACAAGGTAAACAATGAACTTTACGTCGGCAATTGCTCCAGAATTGATCAGATGGCTGAGGAACTGGATAACCTCGAGTAACACTCGCGACGAGGCAATTTGCGGAGTTTTGGCCTGGCCGAACAACCATCTGAAATACTCGTCGATAAGCTGCCGACGTTCTTTGCCGACAATTTAGATGTTACGATAAGTCCTAAGGATATTGTCGCGGCTCATCGGTTGGGCCCTCGCATTTCTGGTAAACCTCGCCCGCTAATTGTTCGTTTTTCTTCCTATTTACTTCGAGATCTTGCGATTAAAAACCGTATGAAGTTGAAGTCTCGGCAATCGCAAGTGGCTATCATGGAAGATTTAACAACTGCACGATATAAACTTCTGCGGGAAGCAAAAGCACGTTATGGAAAGACCAACGCCTGGAGTTTCAGTGGGTCAGTATTCGTTAAAGACATAAATGGTCAGACCAGACGTATTAAACGTACCAGCGATATCCATTCGACCTGAGTTGACCTTATTTTTTGACGCCTTATATCCAATGTCTCTAGTTTTTATATTTTTGTTTACATTTTTGTTTACAATTACTAGCTTGTAATAGGGTTTTAGTATGTAACTTCATAGTTATTGGCTTGCTTACATCTTGTTTTATGTAATTTGCGTTTTTCGTTTGTTTTACTAGTTTTTATTATGTATAATTTATCTCATCTTTAGATATATTAATTTGGCTATTAGCTTTGTTTAGTTTATAATTTTATATTTTCATTTTTAGTTTAGTTAAGGTTTTTCTTTTTGATTTTCATTTTTAGTTTATTATAGTTTGTTAAGTTATTGTGACCCATTTTTCCACTTGTTATTTGTAGTATTGAATCTAATCACATATGCGATGACTTTTTTCAAACCGATTCCTTTGGAGGAGGCCAACTGCAATTTGCAGAAACTACCGGTCAACATGTATAAGACTGGGCTATCCTTTATTATATTAAACACGCGTAGTTTATTCGCGAACCTTAACTGTTTGCAAGTAAATCTTGAATTATTGAAACTGACACCTAAAGTCTTAATATTTACTGAAACCTGGTTGTTTGACCAGCATGATGCACCTCTGATAGAAGGCTACAAACCCGTTTCTATTACACGGTCCAACAAAAGAGGGGGCGGTGTTAGTATTTATGTTGTTTCAAGTCTGACGTTTTCTATACCCGAGCAAAGCTCCATCGTCACCGAAGACTGTGAAATCTTATCGGTTCTTGTTAATAAAAAATGGATAATTTTGGTGATTTATCGCCCTCCATAGGGTTCGCTGAAGAAGTTCGGTTCTTGCTTAACAGAATTATTACTCCGATTTCAACAGACTGGTTATCAGATATTGATCGCAGGCGATTTTAATGTGGATTTTAGTTCTCCACCACCAAACCTGTATTATATACTTGATCCCATTACACGAGCAGGCTTAGTTCCATCGATTTCCGTGTATTCGCACTATTCCTCTTTTTTTAAGAAATATACTGCGATTGACACCTGTTTTGCTACACTTGTACCTATCTTCAGTTGTTCTCTTGATGTCCATATTACTGATCATTTTCCTCTCTTACTAGTGTTCAACTCGACTAAATTAAGTATAATTCCTCCTATAGCTTATAGGAAACGTCTAATTTCTGACCACCGTTTGGCAGTTCTTGAATCGTACCTATCTCTTACTGACTGGCCTTGTCTATTATCTCATACTTTAGATGTTAATCTAATGTTCGACGCCTTTTTACACCATGTTCAATTTGGTTTCGATCGATATCTTCCGTTTCTACGTGCTCAGAAATCATCTAAATTTATTGCCCAGCCGAAGAAGCCCTGGACTACTCCCGCTCTCTTGTGCGATATATCTATGAAGAACAAATATTATTTAATCGCCCGACGATATCCCACTCCAGAAAATATTAAACGTTTTAAGGATTTCTCAAACAAGGTGCGTGCAAAAATTAAAAGAGTTAAGCGTGAATACTTCAAAGGGCTCTTTTCGCGAATTATTTCCAATAAAACTAAATGGCAAGTTATAAAAGACCTTGCTCAGGACAGAAAATCTTCTCCCCTCCCCTTTGATGGTACAGGTGATGTTAATAAAGAAAACTTGACAGTATTTCTTCAGACCTTGTTACCTGGTCCATCTATTGATTCTGTCAATGATGAGGATACAGTTCAATTTGATAATAATGTTACTAGTTTTTTTGTACCCCCTACTACCTCGGAGGAGGTTGAAAGTGTTATGTGTAAATTGAAGTCTTCTATGGCATTAGATCCTTTGGGCTTAGCCTCAAAAATATTGGCTAACTTCAATCGATTATTAGCTCTTCCTTTGACATATATCTTTAACCATTCTATAAATGAAGGCGTTTTTCCCACAGTTCTGAAACAAGCTAGGGTTACTCCGATTTTTAAAAAGGGGGACCCTCTTCTTTATGCCAACTATCGTCCTATTACCTCTTTACCGTTCTTTGCAAAGGTATTCGAAAAACTCTTTCATACGCGTTTGTCGCAATATATATTCTCCAACAATTTTATTACTACATGCCAGCACGGCTTTGTGCCTAAGCGAAGCGTTGAGACTGCGTGTTATGAGCTTCTCGAATATGTTTCAGCTGAGATGGCTTCTAAAAATTATGTATCGGCAATTTATATTGATTTACCAAAGCTTTCGACCTTGTTTCTGTTGATCGACTTCTTTGTAAGCTTTCTCATTATTATGGTATTTATGGTCAGCCCTTATACTGGTTAAAGTCTTTTCTGATGGAGCGTTCTTACTTTTTGCAAATATTTGATGCTACTTCCGAGACAATAGTACTTAATGTAGGTGTACCCCAGGGGTCGATTTTATCACCCCTATTATTTTGTCTATTTATTAATGACATTGTTAATTATATTCAACCACAATCCACTTTAAAGATTATACTTTACGCCCGTCTGTACTTGAAATGTTAAGTTTGATAGCCACACGGTATGCTACCTTACTCGTCGTGGCAATGGCGGAATTGAGAAGCGCGGAAGAGAAATAAATTAACAAGGACGCTTACCATTCAAATGTTCATTCCGTTTCTGCTGGCGTTTCTGCTGGTGTTCCATCCTTGCACTGTTCCGAGGTCACTCGCTAGAAAACCGCCCAAGCCGCAAGGGAAAATTCCATATGCCAAAGTCGTCTCCGAACTCGTTAGCACTTCGCTGCTTAACGTCCTTCCGTCGGCCGACCGTATGCTGAAGCGGAAATGCACTAGCTGTCTCAATATCTAAGCTTCTGCGTGCACCGCCTTCGGTAGTGGGAAAATTATTGGTGCATGACTATCCCTTTTTATTCGTCTATTACTTAGCTTCTCTTTCCATGAGGATTCTCCTTGTTTGCTTCCTATCCTTTTCCCATAGTCTAAAATCGTCAACCCTCCACGTCACCATCTTTCCTTCTGTTTCCTGCCATTCCTTTTTGCTCTCGTTTCCTCTTCTCGTCCGTTCCATTCTTTCCTGATAGGTGAGAGCTCCTTTGCTCTCTTCCCCGCTGATGGTGGGTGTTCTCATCTGACGTCACAGCCATTCGCGAAAGATATATGTATCTTGTCTTGTATTGTTTGCGGAAGAACCATGACATGCTCCCCGGCCTGATCTGCAGCGAATTGTCGTTCTCGACAAGAGCCTGCATACCATTCTTGGAGAGTTAATACTATAATTATCCGGAGAGTTAATACTATAGTTATCCTTATGGACTTTGTAGTAAGTGGTTTCACCCCTGTCGCACTTAGACCGTTGTTGATTCGACTCACTTTTTTATAATTCTGTTGCCGAACCATCGAACAGGAGAGCTCGCTCCTGTCGATTAGGAAATTGGTCGGATTTTTGCCTTTTAACTCGGTTCTGCTGCTTCCGAGAAGGATTTACTGACTGTATCGACCATACTGGCGTTGCTTTTGAGTTTGGCTTCCTGTTAGATGCTTGATCACTTTTGGATGAGCCTTTCTCTCTCCATAGCTGAAGCCAGCATACCTTGTCTTCAATTTTTATACCACATTTCTTCTTTTCCCAGTTGACCATGACGTGGTTCTCAGTGATCCAATTTATGCCTAGAATGATATCGAAGTTATTTATGTCAATTATATTAAATGTCATCCTATCTTGATATTGTGCACTCCTAAAAGGCACCTGTTCTGCGACGTTATTAACTTTCGAAAGTCCATCTGCGAAAGTTAGATTTTCTTTTAGCAGGGCGAAGAGTTCTTAATTCTGGTTGCTTGGTCGTTTGGGAGTCCATAAAACACTCGATGGCCTCTGTGTCGACTAGCGCTTTACAGACTTGGTTCTTGATGGTTATGGCTACCACAAGAAACTGTGCTGTATTCCTGTGAAGTGGTAACGCTTGGTTTCTTGGACAGTCTTTACTTATATCGTTGGGGCTATCACATTTAAAACACCGCCGTACTTTACACTCCCAACGAGAATTCACTTGGACCATGTCAATTTCCATAGATTCTACTTCAGGTGTTTCTCCTTCCGTCGGTTCCGGACCATCATGAGCCTTGAACCATCTTTCCAACCATGTTATAGCCTGCTCAACTGTTCTGCATCCACTCAATTTCACTTTTGCGGCTATTTTGGGAGGAAGACCCTGGATAAAGAAGTACATCTTTTCGGTATGAGTGGTGTCCATGAGCCTGTTGGCCAACCTTCTAAAATTAAGTATGTCCCTTATGTTCGCACCCTTGAGTTTTAGCTTCTGTAGATCTGTACGTCTCGATAGCTGGGTTGGCCACTTGTGAACGTATTTATGAAGGCTGTACGAAGCTAGTCCCAGTTGAGGTCAAATCTTCCCAAAGCGAAGTCATTATACCAGTCTAGTGCTGTTTCCTTTAAACATGTGGAGAAAACGAAGAACCACTCGTCTGGCATTAAATTTTTCCTCGTTGCCACCATAGAGAAGTGTTTAATGAATTGTTCAGGGTCCTCGTTGCTTCTTCCGTGAAAATATGGAAAGGAGATTTCGCTGACGACTCTTTGCAACGGCGTGCCTGCCAGACGGCGCACCGCTTGCGTCAGATCTTGTATGAAGTTTGCTTCCATACTTGTAGCTGAAACTGCTTGCGATTATTTTTTATAGAAGCATTCCTTACTTCGTGTGAAGCTATCAGTAACTAACTTTACCATAAGGGACATAAATAACCATTTAGTCTCTGTACTAATCTAAACGTTGCGATCGCAATAGCTCGTTTCCCTCATTGAAACGATGCGTGGGACACAAAATTTATTGTACGTCGCGCGCGCGCACACACACACACACACACACACACACTTGCTTTGCTGGGCAGAGGCCAAATCGTCGCACGCTTTTGGTACTACAGAAGTATCCCTTATTTCTGTCACGTGCAGCGGAAACGATTTGGTGATAAAGGCAGAAATAAAGGGGGGATACGTATTAGTTGAAAAAACAGAACAATGATATTTTTTAACAATAATAACTACAACTGGTAGTTTTCACTAAAAGGCAAATTCGATTAATACATATAACAACTGGTTAAATTTATTTCACTCACATCAATTTCTTCAATATTGATTTTTCTTGACACAATGCTGTCGTAGCACTAATACCCACTGTTATTCAATAATGATACGAGATACCACACGTCTGGAGAACACTATTAATACACTTACTAGAGCGACTTGCTCGTTACACTCACTGAAGGAAAATTTCAAAACACAAGCACTATTCACTATTTAGACACACAAGCAATTGAGTGGAAGCAGATTTATATAACTTATGCGGCCCACCATTAATCTAACCACATTTAAAAGAAAGAACACGTATTATGAAGACAATTGCTTTAGTTGAGGAAGCATAAACACACATCCAATAATTGCTGAATGCAAGCACGGCGCTACCGCTTGCTGAACATTAACACTCTTAGGCTTAAAGATTTGCCATAGCGGACACCACATTTAATGATAAGCAAAATCACTTGCTACACTTGCACATTAAATTCACCAGTAATAGAACAGCTGTAATTCAAAGGGCCGTCAAACACACCAGCCCGTCTCTACTTGAAATGTTAAGTTTGATAGCCACACGGTATGATACCTTACTCGTCGTGGCAATGGCGGAATAGAGAAGCGCGGAAGAGAAATAAATTAGCAAGGACGCTTACCGTTCAAATGTTCATTCCGTTTCTGCTGGCGTTTTCGTAGTGTTCCAATCCTTGCACTGTTCCGAGGTCACTCGCTAGAAAACCGCCCTAGCCGCAAGGGAAAATTCCGTATGCCAAAGTCGTCTCCGAACTCGTTAGCACTTCGCGCTCGACGTCCTTTCGTCGGCCGACCGTATGCTGAAGTAGAAATGCACTAGCTGTCTCAATATCAAAGCTTCTGCGTGCACCGCCTTCGGTAGTGGGAAATTATTGTTCCATGACTATCCCTTTTTATTCGGCCATTACTTAGCTTCTCTTTCCATGAGGATTCTCCTTGTCTGCTTCCTATCCTTTTCCCACCGTCTAAAATCGTCAAACCTCGCACGTCGCCATCTTTCCTTCTGTCTCCTTCCGTTACTTTTTGCTCTCGTTTCCTCTTCTCGGCCATTCCATTCTTTCCTGATAGGTGAGAGCTCCTTTGCTTTCTTCCCCGCTGATGGTGGGTGTTCTCATATGACGTCACGGCCGTTCGCGAAGGATATATATATATATATATCTTGTCGTGTATTGCTTGCGGACGGACCGTGACAATTTGCTATATTGCCTATACAAATTCTTTGAGTTGCATGCCTTCGAAGAGGAAGGCCCCAGTCTAGTTTATTTCCTGTATCATGTGACCGTACCATATCCAAATTATTGAGGTGGGTAGATAATGAATTTGCAGGAATAACGTTCCCTTGATATATCGAAGTATCCAAAGTAACCGTTTTATTCAATTCACATTGGTTAACATCTGCTCCTGCTTTAGATGTTGAAGAGTTAAGATTTTGATTCAAAGATATTTGAGGAAGATTTTTTATATTATTATCTATCTTACTTGAAACAGCACTCTGCTTCTCTTTTTGTATTGTTTTGTTTCCTCTAATACAGGGGTGGTTTAAAAAAATAAGATTTGTAGTAGCTTTATTCTTGGAGACGATTTATTCCCACGCTCACTGGCAAAGTTCCAGCGAGCATCTGTAATCGCTTAGCATCGAATACGCGGGCCGTTACAGAAAGTTTTTTTCTGAATTGAAGTAAAACATCAAAACTAAATTAGGGCCCTTACAGTAAGCACAACAATCTCAAGAAGTTAAATCATAATTCCAAATTGGCTAAATAATAACTCAATCAATACAACATAGAGCGAAGGGACAATCCGTTCTGAGAAAAATCCGACAAACAGGAATTCTAAGTGATATACTGGGACTGTCTTTAACCTCTAATTGACTTGCCTCAGATTAAATTGATATCCATCTTCACCACCAGGGAACATCACTGGATACTTTAGACCCAAGTTTTTCTTGCCCTTGACGTTGAAGCTCTTATACCCTCTTGCTCTATTCAAAACTCCCCTTCTTCAGATGTTTCCAATACCCGTATAGATTTTTCTGTTTTAGCTGCAGACGTTCTCTAACCAATACTCGTTCTTTCTCATTCCTTTCCAGGCACATAAATTTTTGCCAGTCGTCTGGATGTTTAATAATTATTAAGGAGCTCAAGGGAGAAACGTCTGACTCCTTTGCCTGCTCAATAGACGCTGCCTTATTTATGTCCTATCACTGCATCATCATTTTATGCTCATTATTAATAATTCTTGGAAACAAACGTTCAATCATTGCATTATCAGCATGTCAGCTTCCAAAATATTCACTTTCACACAGAATATAGTCAAAACGATTTTTATGAAATGATTGGATCTGCTATGCTCACAAATAAGCTAGGAGAGTCAAACAGTTTGTGCAACAGTACTTATCAACAATAGTATCAACACGCAATTCACAAACAGTCTGCACGGACCAACAATGTATATCTCAGGATCAACAATGCAAGGCAAAGTTTGTGTTATATACATAAATTTTAATTTGTAACAAAGCATTGAATTCCTGTTATTCAGGCGTTTCTTAGAAAAGAGACTTCTTAGTACTTAAAATTTCTTGAAAATCTTTAAAAATGATCAGTAACTGGAGATAATGAATAGTTAACAGACTATTGAGAAAGAGTGGACAGACGACAGGGGAAGCACTCCTTTAGCTCCGTGCTGTATAGAGCAAATGGTAAGCAAGTAAATAGAAGAATCGGAGGTTGCTAGAATACAAAAAGTAATATATAGCCAAGTTTTGCTTCGAGACATTGAGAGAAGAGTGGGAATTGCAACAACATCAATTGTATTTCTAAAGTAAGATTACGTGAAAAAGAAATAATTTAGACTAGCAGTGGCATCCTTGGAGAGGTCCATCCATTGTGAGCTTTTAAAAAAAAATTTCCGAATTTTCATTAAGAACTTTTAGTCTATTATTTCTAAGCGTTTGCATGTGTTATTTTTTAAGATATTTCAAAATTCAATCCAAAAAAAAGGCCGAGCCAAGCCAGGGTTATCACTTAGCTTATTTGGAAGCACAGCAGATCCAAACATTTCGTAAAAATACATTTTGACTATATTCTGTGGGAAAGTGTATATTTTGGAAAATGAGATGCTGATAATGCGATGACTGAACGTTCGTTTCCAAGAATTATTGATAATGAGCATAAAGCGATAACGCAGTTACAGAAGATAAAGAAGGCAGCCTCTATTGATGAGGCAAAGGAGTCACGCGTGTTTCCCTTGAGCTCCCTATCAAACGTCCAGACTGGCAAAAATTTATGTGTCTGGAAAGGAAAGAGAAAGAACGAGTATTGGTCAGAGAAACTCTGCAATTTAAACAGAAAAAGCTATACGGGCATTTGCAACATCTGAACAATGGGAGTTTCGAATAGAGCAAGAGGGTATAAAAGCTTCTACGTCAAGGGCAAGAGAAACTAGAGTCTAAAGTATCTGGCGATGCTCCGCAGTGGTGAGGCAAGTCAAGAATAGTGTAGATAAAGTCCCGGTATATAACCGGGAATTCCTGTTTTTCGTATTTTTCTTAGAATGGATAGCCCCTTTGCTCTGTGTTGTATTGGTTGAGTCTAAAGTATCAGGTGATGCTCCGCAGTGGTGAGGCAAGTCAAGAAGACTTTATATAAAATCTCGGTATATCATCTAATATTCCTGTTCTTCGGATTGTTCACTCTGTGTTTTATTGATTAAGTTATTACTTAACCAATTTGGTGTTATAATTTAACTTATAACCAAGTTATAAGTCCTCTGCTAGTCTTCTTCTATATATATAAGTTGTAGGTACCCGTCGTTGCCCGGGATAATTACACTTGTAGGTAAAGATAACAATCTCAAAAAATTAAATTATAATTCCCAAATAATTAAATAATACACCCACAAACCCACCCACAAACATCCTTCTTTATATATATATAGAAGACTAGCAGAGGACCCTGTGTTGCCCGGGATAATTACACTTGTAGGTAAACAGGACAGTCTCAAGAAGTTAAATTATAACTCCAAACTGGTTAAGTAATAACTTATTCAATAAAACACAGAGTGAAGGAACTATACATTATATGAAAAATCCGAAGAACAGGAATATTAGGTAAAATACCGGGACTTTATCTAAACTCTTCTTAGACTCAAGTTTTTCTTGCCCTGGACGTAGAAGCTCTTATACTTTCTTGCTCTATTTAAATTTTGAAATATCTTAAAAATAAACACATGAAAACTCTTAGAAATAATACAGTAAAGTTTCTTAATTAAAATTCGAATTTTTTTTTAAAGGCTCACAACGGATGGACCTCTCCAAGGATGCCACTGCAAGTGTAAATAATTTCTTCCTCACATAATCTTACTTTAAATGTACACTTGATGTTCGTGGATTTCCCTTTCTTCTCTCGATGTCTTGAATCAAAACTTGACCATGTATCTCTTTGTGTCACTAGCGATCGCCGATTCTTGTATTGACATGCTGACCATTTGCTCAATACAGCACGGAGCTAAAGGAGTGCTTCCTTTGTCGTCTTTCCCCTCTTTCTCAATAGTCAGCTAACTCTCCATTATCTCCAGTTACTGATCATTTTTAAAGATTTTCAAGAAATTGTTAAGTATTAAGAACTCTCTTTTCTAAGAACTCTGATCTATATTGCACAAACTTTGGTTTTCATTGTAGGTCATGTTATATATATTGTTTATCCCTGCTTTGTGTTGGTGCATGGCGTGTTGTCACCATTGTTGATATCTATGGTTGCACAAACGTTTCCTTGCATTGTTGGTCATGAGATATATATTGTTGGTCCGTGCAGAGTGTTTGTGAATTCCGGAAAAAAAACATACAAACCCACAAACAAACATCCTTTTTTAGATATATAGATAGAAGAAGGATGTTTGTGGGTGGGTTTCTTTGTTTCTTATACAAATATAACGTTTTATTCCGATCTCGATGAAATTTTGCATACTTGACCTTCAAAGCATGAAAAAAGTCACTGTCTACCTCAGATTTCGAAAAAATAATAATTATTGATAAAAAAATCGATATTCATGGTTATGGCAAGGATATAAATGAGAAATATCTCATGACCAACAATGCAAAGCAAAGTTTGTGTAACAATACTTAACAACAATGGTATCAACACGCAATTCACAAACACTCTGCATGGACGAACAATACATATCTCATGACCAACCATGCAAGGAAAAGTTTGTGCAACAATAAGTATCAACAACGGTATCAACATGCAAAGCGCCAACACTATGCAAGGATCAACAATATATATCTCATAACCAACAATGCAAGGCAAAGTTTGTGCAGTACAGATAAATTTCAATTTGTAACAATGCATAGAATTCCTTTTATTGAGAAAAAAGAGAGTTCTTAGTACTTAACAGTTTCTGGAAAATCTTTAAAAATGATCAGTAACTGGAGATAATGGAGCCATCAGACAGAGGAAGCAGACCTTTAGCTCCGTGCTGTATTGAGCATATGGCAAGGAAGTAAATAGAAGAATCGCCGACAGCTAGACAACACAAAGTGATGAATGACCAAGTTTTACTTCAAGACAACGAGAGAAGAAAGGGAATTGCAACAGCATCATGTGTACATCTAAAGTAAGATTACGTGAGTAAGAGATTATTTAGACTAGTAGTGATATCCTTGGAGAGGTCCATCCATTGTGAGCTTTTAAAAAAAATTTCGAATTTTCATTAAGAATTTTTATAGTGTTAATTCTACGCGTTTGCATGTGTTATTTTTTAAGATATTTCAAAATTTAATGCAAAAAAAGGCCCAGCCACGCACGGGTTATCACTTAGCTTATTTGGTAGCACAGCAGATCCAAACATTTCGTAAAAATACATTTTGACTATATTCTGTGGGAAAGTGTATACTTTGGATACTGAGATGCTGATAATGCGATGACTTAATACAGTGTTGGGCCACCTTTCGCTCTTATTACTACTTGCATTAGATTGAGACCATACATCATCCTGTAAGGAGGATATCAACGATGCTAAAATTTCCAGTACCTCTACTATCGATCGAACGCGTCCTGAACGTTTCGACCTCCCTCCTTATATCAGGCGTCTTATTCTTGAAAGGAATTCCTACAGAAGATTATGGCAGCGAAAGCGACTACCCTTCTTCGAGACGAAGTAGAATAGGCTTTCTCATATGGCCCAGGAAGAGGTTAAGGCTCTACGAAATCAAAAATGGAACGAAATACTTCCTACACCTGAAGAAGTCGTTCGTATTCATGCAATCTCCGAAGCGAATTAAAACGAAAAAAGCAGCAGGTGTTGATTCCATCGCCAACAGTGCTCTCCAGAATGTGCTTCCTAAATGTTGTCTCGACCATTACCAAAGCAATGAATGACTACTAGAAAGTTAGTTACTCCATGTGAAAGGACTCCGTCGTCGTTACCATACCAAAGCTTGATCTAAACTCTGCTGTCAGCTACAGGCCCATAAGTTTACTACCTAGGCTATCAAAAATCTTCGAACGCACCATTCTAAGGAGGTTTAACGCTTTCTGTGTAGCCACCAATCTTGTTCGTGAGGAGATTGTTGTGAAGTGGGCACTCCTGCCAACATCAGATCTGGAGCCCTATTCTCGAAATTTTCGTGTTGCAAACAATCTCACATACTCTATCTCATTCGTGTGATTTCGACTCACACGATTGCTATTCTGCAGTTCAAACTACAAAACGAACACGACTGGTGAGAGGAAGTACGTCACACTCACATGAGTTTCGACATTTCTAATCGGTTGGAATCGAGACTATTCATCAAGAACCAATCAAATAAGCGGAAACTATTCCCAAACGATCGCTCTGTATGGAGGCAAAGAAAAGAATCACTGATGAGCAAAACGAAAAATGAAGCAATGAAACGATGAGCAATTTTATTTTATTGAAAATAATACACGAATGGTATAGAGGAAGATTTGATAACGAGTTTACGAAGAACTATGGAATGACCTAGGAAGGAAATTGAATTCTTGCGTCGGAGCAAAGAAATCAAATAGGGAATGGAATATTGGATTAATTTGCATAATCGCGCGACCAAGGTAAGTGAAATGATGTTTTGGGGGGGGCCCCCCCCCCCCCCGCGGGATATATATAACCCCTTTTCTATTTGGTTTGACTCAAACCTTAAATTTATGGAACTTATTGACCAATTAATAACGTCGCTTCGCCGTAGAAATTATCTGGTAAAAAGGTTGAGAACTTTTCTATCCATAATGCAAATGTGTCATTATTTTCATACGGTAATAATACCACAATTACATTGTGGAGCTATTTTCTGGAGTCTAATTCGACGGTAAATATTAAAAGATTGACACTTGCTTACAATTCTATCATCCGGACGGCCTTCAGATTAAACAGGCTGGAGTCAGTCACGGGAGTGTGTAATAAACATAAATTGCCAACGATTATGACTATTTCTAAAGTAGCCATAACTATGGAATTGGCAGAAGCAATCCGTAATACAAGTCATCCTGCTGCGTTTGTTGGTCTTTGGTTTAAATATGATTCCAGTACCCGTAATACCAGACAATATCGTTTTGAATTTCCGATGGTAATTTCAAACTTTAGAGCCAAGCGGTTTCCATAGAGTGCCATTTATATATGGAATGATCTGCCCTTTAATATTCGCTCTATGTTTTCACAATGTGTCTCCCCTTATTGCAGGTGTGCATGTAGTCATCTGAAGAGAAGCTTGAAACAACATTATGCTAGCATTCAGTAGCTTGGTAGCTTTTGCCGATAGAATCTGTGCCTAGATATTATTTTAACTCCCTGTTTAAACGACGACTTTTATATTTGAGTAGTATTGTCCGTTTTAATTGGTTTTAGATGCTTTTACTCCATTTTCGGAGTGCTATATTATACTATAATAATAATAATAATAATAATAATAATAATAATAATAATATAACGTAAAATTAATGATAGTAGAAATTGGTTTCAAGGAACCTGGTTTAGTGGAACCATTATGGTTGATTGGAACTTTCAATGCTAAAATATGGCATACAATATATCAAACGAC
>JAHWFO010026121.1:608830-632432 GCA_023313115.1 Rhysida immarginata
AAATTAATGATAGTCGAAATTGGTTCCAAGGAGCATGGTTTAGTGGACCCACTATGGTTCATTGGAACTTTCAATGTTAAAATATGGCATGTAATATATCAAACGACTTGGAATGATTGCCGTGAATGAGTGTAACGTAAAATTAATGATAGTCGAAATTGGTTCCAAGGAGCATGGTTTATTGGACCCATTATGGGTCATTGGAATTTTCAATGCTAAAATATGGCATGTTATATATCAAACAACTTGGAATGACGTGTCATGAATGAATATAACGTAAATTAATGACAATTATCATGATTTTATAATCGAAATTGGTTTCATGATTCGTATTTTAATGATACCATTATGAAACCACTGGAAACTTTCAATGCTAAGATATGGCATGTAATTACTTACGCTTCATATTATCAACAGTTAGTGTTAGGCAAATTTTAACAATAGCTAATAGCTAATCATTCCTTCAATGGTACAAGCTTACGTAGAAAATCGTTGGCAATAGTTTATGAAGAAAGAATTGACCCTTACACAGATTTCATTAAAAAGGAATGCTTACAAATTCAAGGATTCGTGTATGTTATAATCTATAGAGAATTGCACTTTCTCCATTTAACTTTTGAGGTAGTTTTAGTCAGTTTGATCTATACATTTCCCTTAAAAGTACGCTTTGCTTAGCAACCAGAGGCTTCCATCTAATTCTTAAGAACGAAAGGCTTCTTTAGAAATCAAATGCTTTCCTCGAATGATTTAAAATCCTATCGGTCCTGGGCATTTCGGTTGCCTGACTTGTTTATTTAATGTAATAATTTGAATATTATTAACATCTTACAATATTTTTAAAACAATAGAAAAGACCTACGATATTTTTAAAACAATAGAGAAACTCAAAACTCTCTATCGATGTTTTCCTTTAATTCGCTAATGAGCTGTTTTTCCTGATTGTATTGTTTTCTCGCTGCCCTTCTTCCCTCCCGAGGCCTACATGATAATGCCTGGAAGCGAAAAAATCACGTGACTAATTGGGTGCTTACAACAATCCAACCTTCATTGTCTCCATCTTGGATGTTAACAATCAGTGTTTTTCCTTTTGTTGGAAACATTGAAAGTTGGATTGTTGCTAGCAACCAGTTGGTCAGGTGACGTTTTCGCTAACAGGCCTCGTTATCTCGTTGGTCTCGCTTTCCTCCTTTGTGACGTCGTCACCTCATAGTGTCCGGGCCTTGTTATCTAGGAGGCCTTGCGATATCCCATTCCCCCCCCCCTCCTGCTCCCATATCAACAGTTCGTTAGATGCTATGGCTGTTAATAGACATCGAAGTTCCACGAAAAGAAGATCTATGCAGCAAAAGCCTGGAAGGTTGTCGTAATAAGAAATTAAGATAAGTATGGCTGTCATGTGGAAATATTTGTTTAATATGAGAGATGGCAGTGGAAGTAATAAAAATGACATAAGGCGGAATAACTGGAATGAGTAAATAAATTTATTGAAGAAAAATAAAAGCAAACCTTATACTAAATGAGCTTATTTAGCTAGGCGCAAAATATAACCCCTTGGAAAACATAAATTAAGATGATATCTAAATATAGAAATCACGTGGACACAAACTCCCAATACTATCACAGAATAATCACCAATAATGCTAGTTAGCATACACACACTTGAAATATGAAACCAGATCGGCTTAACATTTTAGAACTTTAGATTCGGTACCAATAACTAAACTGTAGCACTCATAAAGTAGAAACTCCGTTGAGTTTGGAGCTCAGAACACAAATTAACGAATCGTGTAAGTAGACCACTAAACTTATATGGGCACGCCACTTGCAAATAGATTTTAGAGCCATGCAATAATTGAAGTCAAAGTCCACAGTCAAACTCTAAAGGATTAAATGTCTCAGTCAGGTTTATTTGTCAAACGTAGGAGATATGATAGATTTGAAAACAGGACGCAGAAACGATAGTAGAAGCTGTTAATCGATATTTTCTAGCAATAGTAGGATTAATTAAATCACGTCACCACACAAGTCGTTGAAAAATAAGACGTAGCAGAATTAAAAGAACTATGGTAGATTAAAGTCTTGTGTTATTACACCAGCACAAATCCTAGTTCACTCTCGAGGTAGGCATTTAGCCCGTAAGTCCTCGCATCTGAGACCGATATCCGGGATCGTTTGTCCTGCTATTTGGGCGCTAAAGAATATCTGTAGATGCGCCTGTACTATAAAGTTCGGATTTTAGGCCCAACGAGGAAGCTTGGGAACAGGTAAGTTTTCGCACGTGGAAAGAATAGGAATAGCAGTGCTTACCCTGCCACGTCGACAATCAGCCGAATTCGTTGTAGCAGAGGTCTCTTCGTCGCTCCCGCCTTCTTGGCTTCGGTATTCGTGACAGACTTCGGGGAGCTTACAGCCCCTGGCGCTTTCTCGCTTCGCTTTCTCAATATTGTATGCAGATCTCTGCCACTTTCCGCCGTATTTCTTGAGGCGTTCTTTCTATCGTCGACTCGCTCACGTCCGTTCCCGACGACTCCTCTATAACATTTGCTACGATCACGTTTCCTCACGTTGGCATCACGAAACTCCCACTCTCGTCTCTCATTGGCCTCCTGTGTTTGACGTTGTTGGCGACGAGTATTTCGTCGGTACCCTCTACAATTCGAACCATAGAAGTATCGAGTATGGAACTGAATGACGGTGTCATCGAAATTCTGGATGGCGTCTGAATTTCGTGACAATGGCTTTATGTAATTTTTGATGTATTCGAATAACGAAAATCCGGAATTAAAAGAAAAAAGCAAATGTTTTCTTCATAAAGAAAAACTAGAGAATATTAACTAAGACGAACTGGACTTATGAGATTAGACACTGAAAATGTGATTGTCGTTATAATTCTTAAATTAAAGAAAGAGGCTCATAGAGCTTGGGTTAAATATTATCTTATAAACGAAATCAATATATTAAACTCAGAATTAAGAGGAAACGGAAATTACTTGAATAATGACTAAGGGCAGTATTATATCATAACAGATGCCTCACCAGCTGATTCTTATAGGGGCTCTCAAGAAGATGGGAACGAGAATTGGAGTACTGGTATTGCCCAATCCAGTATCATGGCCAAACGCCATAGAGGAACGTTTGGAACCATGTCACGGAATCCACAATCCACCAAGGATTCCGATATCAGCGTCGGCTGCTTTCGCACTAGCATTTTCTATTCGTCAGCATGGAAAGCCAGCCGACGTAAACACCTTCGCCACTAACGTAACGAGAGCCAAACCAATGAGAAAAGAGGGAGCGGCTCTCGAAAGAAGAACGGGAAAAGACAAGAGGAGCAGGAAAAAAGGTTCGTTGATCGAGGTCGGAGGAAGACATATGGGAAGAGAAATCGAAAAGCGAGGCGAATGTTGATATCCCATCAAATGGGTGACCCATGGTAATGCTAAGAGAGCAGAATACTCGAGAAGGAATAATTCCTCCCGAGACGAAAGCATCGAATGGCAAAGGAACGAGTGAGCCACGCCAGCCAGGTGAAGCGAGCCTCGTTGTAACCAGCGATGCCAGAACTGGGTTTTTCCACCCAGATCTAGGTTTTTTAAACTGTTTTATTTCGGATTGAGGCTCTCCCCCTCCCCTTCCTCTAATGCAATATTCAGGATTTTGTCTGAAAAGGTTGCTGAAATAGCAGGTGACGAAAAAAAAAAAACAGATCTGAGTGGAAAAACTTATTTCCGGCAATACTTCCGCTGGCAACGCTGGTTGTAACGACACCGACAGCTGAGGAAACTGAACGTGCCCGAATACATCGGAATTGGCGTGTTTGCTTCGAATATCACCGCATAATCCAGCTGTGGAACTCTAGTCTAGTTTACTCGCACCTCGTATCCTGTAAAATATTCCCAGGGTGTAATGCAGAATTCGCCCATAGAACTTTCTCGGAACTGCGTAGTTACGAGCTTCGTTTCCATACCTGAATTCAAGGACTGTGGCCCTACGGCTTCGCCAGATATATGGATTATCATCTGGGCTTTATTCTGGTGTCCTAATTGTCTTTTTCATCATTTCCCTAATAGTCAATGTATCTTTGAGGCCAATTATAAACTTATCATTACGCAACTTGCTTTATCTTTATCACTGGAGTATCAGTTACGTAAGGGGAAAGAGAGCACCTTTGCTAATCTTGTTCTGTTCGCGTCTTCCGTCCTGTAGTGCTACTAGTAACCATCAGCAACTAATCTGTCCTAAGGAAACGAGATGTGCTACTATGCGGACCAGCTTTACTTCTCATTAATACGACCACTGTTTAGTGTCCTACCCATCGTAGACGTATTATGGACCTATACGGTCTGTTAATTTGCTTCCCAATCTGCTTGCGTGTTATCACTTTCACACAAAATTTACGGCAGGTATAAGGAGGTCGATTCCTTAGCCGCCAGTGTTTTTTAACCGATTCACGAGAACACATGTGCTTCCTTATTGGGCCTACCTCAAAGCTTTGTGACTGTGTGCTACATTAATAAATAGTGCTTACTTCATCCTTGTTTATTTGTGCTACTGAGAAAACAACGGAGTGTTGTGTTTTGTTTATATATTTTGCAATGTTCTATGACTTAAATACTAATAGCTGTTATGGTTTATAACGTTATTAATAATACAAAATTATAAGAGTTTAGCCTAGAATTAAGAGTGCTAATTCTCCTTAAATTATCATTTATTTATCTTAAATTTACTTTGAATAAACATTCCTTATTTCTTAATTCTTGAGCCATCTCTGTATCGTGTATCCTTTCCACTGCGCATCATTCTGCACATTCACCATTTTTACACGTTACAGAATGGCAGTGCGTGGTATTGAAGCACGTAAGACCACAGGCCAAATTATTCTTTTGTGCATCTTGGTTCATTAGTAGTGAGTTTATTGTAGTGTGCCCCCAAAAAAAGAAGAAAAGTGTTATCGACGTTTGGTATCTTTTCTTGATGCTGCTAGTGCTACAGTGTTAGTGTTCTGCAATTAGTGCAACATTGTGTGTGTGTGTGTGTCTGTGTGTGTGCGTGTGTGTGTGTGTGTGTGTGTGATAATTCTTCGATCTTCAGAAGTGTTATCAAAAAAAAAAGAACGGCGGTGCAAAACAAGGTTACAAGTGTTACAATATGCACCCAGTATTCGCATCAGAGTGTATTTGTGTTGTTTGGAAATCTTGGTGCTTCGCTTTTGGTGGTATTATTGTCCTATTTAGTGCGTCATTTTCACCAGGGATTCTCCATGGTCGTAGGAGGAATGGAACACTTCGTGCATCTCACACAAGCCGTCAGAGCTACAAAGCTCCCCAATACAAAGAGCGGTTGATTCACTTCAATTCCCAACCTTCGCAGGGCAGCCCTGGGAGGACCCCAAACAATTTCTAAAGCAATTTATAGCCGTGGCCAGATGCAAGGGTATAGGACAGCAGCTATATATGCAGGTCATGCCTGCCTATCTTACCGGTCTAGCTGCTGTTTGGTTCGCAAATTTCGCAGAGGCCAACCCTTTAATCCTGTGGAAATATTTCCAGCAGAAGCTCCTGGAAGTGTTCGGCAGAGGACAAACGTAGCTAACCAGAAGAAACCAATTGCAAAAACTGAAACTGAAATGCAACAACGTAGCCGAGTATATAACCCGTTTCCGTCAGCTGTCTGGAAGACTCACGGATTCGACGCAGACAGAAAAAACACATTTATTTCTGCAAGATCTTCCCCCCAAGATTTCGGCTCAACTTAAGATGAAACAGACAACAAGTTTGGAGGACTGTATCCTATTTTTCGAATGATGGTTCTGCGCACATCTAGGGGACCCAGAACCCTTTGAAGAGCCAATGCAAATTGATGCTATACAAAGGTGGGGCCAGCCCAAGCGTTCACCTCGTCGCGATTCGAGAAGGTGCTACAATTGTTGCCACCAGGGCCACTTACATCAAGAGTGCCCAAAACAGGAAAAGCCAACCCGTGGCATCATAGGCCCAGGCCCAAGTGAAATTTGTCTATAGGGCTATGTCTAATGAGCTGTGCGTCATAGTTGTGAACATCAACGAACATTCCTGCAAGGCTCTGGTCGACCCAGAGCGCTTGACAACTATATTGATGTCGAGGCTTGTGCATGGCTGCGTCTAACCACTACACCCTTACAACCACCTATGTCAATTGTATTCGCCAATGGAAAACCAGTCCCCATTACGCACAGCAAATTACAGGTACCGATCAAGAGTGGGTGTTACCAAGGGAGAGTCAGCTTTGACAATATACATATCCAAAGCTACGACCTTATACTGGACCTGCACTGAATCGAAGAAGTCAGTTTGATCAGCGATTGGAAAAAAAAGAGATGCGCCACTACCATTAAGGGGAAAAAATGCTGGCTATCTCAATGGCAAGAAGAGCAAGGAGACCACTTCATCTCTGAGAACGAGCTCTGCCACATCTTGAAGCACGAGCCCACCAAGCCAGTGTATGCCATATTTGCCTGCGCTAAAGCAACGGAAATTAACAAAAGAATTTGCCAACATATTCATGGAGGAACTGCCATCGGGATTACCACCCAAAAAAAAATGACACGAGGTACATCTTGAGCAAAATTTTAAGCCATTCAACTGCCCGCTTTACCCATTGTCGCGGGATTAGGAAGAAGAGTTGGAGAAAACTCTGAAACGCCTGGTGAGTAAAGGTTTGATACAAGTGTCCACCTCGTCCTTTGTGTCACCGATACTGTTTGTAGCAAAGAAAGACGGAAAACTCCGGTTGTTCGTGGATTTCTGTAAAAAAAATAAAATGACCAAAGACAACTTTTATCCCACACCAAATATAGACTCACTCCTTGAAAGGTTAGAAGATGCAAGAGTTTTCACAAAATTGGACATACTTTAACCATACCATCAGATCCACATACAGCCTTCAGACGTCCACCTAACGGCGTTTAAAACACGCTTTGGTCTATTCAATTACTTAGTGAAGCCCTTTGGTCTGAAGGGAGCAGCTGCGCGTTTGCCAAAGCTATGGACAAAACTCTACAGGGAATCATTAACAAAGGCGTCGTGTTATACTTCGACTACATATTTGTCTATGCCCCTACCATGCAAGAGCTTAAGAAGCGGCTGAAGCTGGTATTCGAAAGGCTACGCCAGCACACGTTCTACCTTAAACTGTCAAAGTGCCAAATAGGGGTAAAAGAAGTGGAATACCTGGGCTTCAAAATATCTGCCAGGGGGAAAGCTTGTGAAGAAAGGTTGACAAGCTATCATAAAATGGCCAGTACCGACCAATGTTCATCAACTCAGGTCATTCTTGGGCACTGCACAGTTTTACAGGCACTTCATCAAAGAGGTTACAGGCCCCCTATTCGATTTACTGAAAAAGGACGCCATTTATGCATGGGGACATGCACAGCAGATGGCGTTTGAGAAACTTAAAGAAGTATTCATAAGTCCCCCCATCCTAAAGATCTTTAATCCCACAGAGGACTTGCACCTCTTGTGTGATGCATCCGAGGACGTAATTGGAGTGGTGCACCCAAGCCTAAGGGGGAAAATTGTTCCGTATGGCTTACGAATCTCGAAGATTTAGGAGCGAGGAAACTCACTTGTCCATCTATGTGAAGGAGTTATTGGCCATAGCATACGCGGCCCAGGTGTGGAGACATTATATGCAACAACTTCATATTGTAATTTACACGGATAACTAGGCTGCGTCCAAGCTCCTTATGCAGACAAAGTTATCTAGAGTACAGGCACAAATCTTACAGTACATAATGGACTATCATATCTCCTTAAAATACATAAGGGCTGAGCATAACGTGATCGCTGATGCCTTTCCAGATCCTTCTACAAGAACAAAGCAGTCAATGCTATCGTTACGCAGGATTCTCTGCAGTTCGGGGAGGCGAGTGTGTCACAGAACCCACGATCCACCAAGGATTCCGATGACAGCATCAGCTGCTTTCGCACTCGCATATTCTATTTGTCAGCGTGGAAAGCCAGCCGATGTAAACACTGTCGCCACCAACATAACGGGAGCCGATCCAATGAGAAAAGAGGGAGCGGCTCTCGAGAGAAGAATGGGAAAAGACGAGAGCAGAAGGAAAAAAGGTTCGTTGATCGAGGTCGGAGGAAGACGTACGGGGAAGAGAAATCGAAAAGCAAGGCGATATCCCATCAAATGGGCGACTCATGGTAATGCTGAGAGAGCAGAATACCGAAAAAGGAAAGATTCCTCCCGAGACCAAAGCATCGAATGGCAAAAGAACGAGCGAGCCATGCCAGGCAGAAGAAGTGAGCCTCGTTGTAACGATGCCGACAGTTGAGGAAATTGAACGTGCCTGAATACAGCGGAATTGGCAGGTTTGCTTCGAATCTCACCGCATAATCCAGGTATGGAACTCTAGTTTAGTCTACTCGCATCCGGTAATATATTCCCAGGGCGTAACGCGGAATTCGCCCATAGAACTTTCTCGGAACTACGCAGTTAAGAGCTCCGTTTCCATACCCGAATTCAAGGACTGTGGCCCTATGGCCTCGTCAGTTATATGGAGTATCAACTGGGCTTCATTCTTGTGTCCTAATTGTCTTTTTCATCAGTTTCCTAACGGTCAATGTGTCTTTGTTGCCAATTATAAACTTATCATTACACAACTTGCTTTCTCTTTGTTACTGGTGTATCTTATTCTGTTTGTATCTTTCTTCCTGTAGTGCTACGAGTACCATCAGCAACAAATCTGTCTTACAGAGACGAGATACGCTTCTAGGCAGACCAACTTTACTTCTCATTAATACGACCACTATTTAGTGTCCTACCTATCGTAGACGTATTGTGGGCCTACACGGTCTCTTAATTTGCTTCCCAATATACTTGCGTGTTATTACTTTCAAACAAAGGTTAAGGCAGGTATAAGGAGGTCGATTCCTTAGCCGCCAATGTTTTTCATACAGTTCACGTGAACACACATGCTTCCTTATTGAGCCTACCCCAAATCTGTGTGAGTGTGTGCTACATCAATAAATAGTGCTAACTTCATCCTTGTTTATTTGTGCTACTGAGAAAACAACGGAGTGTTGTGTTTTGTTTATATATTTTGCAATGTTCTATGACTTAAATACTAATAGCTGTTATGGTTTATAACATTATTAATAATACAGGGTGATTTACAACGAATGTAAAATACTTAAAGGGGGTATTATAGAGGTTAAGATAAACACAAAACGTCCTATGAACATGGGTTCAAATATGAACGATAACTGAGATATGAACAGAAATAAAAATGCCGCCACCAAGATCAACAAGTTATAATAACTCAGATTCTGTAAAGCCTACATTAATGAAATTTGGAGGAATAACAGAGTACATAAGACTGTGTATACCTTTAAAATTTGATCTAATTCTAACAAGAAGTTTGCAAGTTACTCATTCAACATCATAATACGTACGTGTTCACTTGTGAGTACTAACTAGCACTTGTCACAATTTTGACTGTGTAACTCGGAAACTTCTCGTTGGAATTCAATCAAATTTTAACGGTATACACAGTCTTATGTACCTTGTTATTCCCCCAAATTGCATTAATCTAGGCTTTACAGAACCTGAGTTATTAACTTGTTGATCTTGGTGGCGGCATTTTTATTTCTGTTCATATCTCAGTTATCGTTCTTATTTGAACCCATGTTCATAGGACGTTTTGTGTTTATCTTAACCTCTATAATACCCCCTTTAAGTATTTTACATTCGATGTAAATCACCCTGTATTAATTATAAGAGTTTAGCCTAGAATTAAGAATGTTAATTCTTCTTAAATTATCATTTATTTATCTTAAGTTTACTTTGAA
Source organism: Rhysida immarginata (assembly GCA_023313115.1). NCBI lineage: Eukaryota > Metazoa > Arthropoda > Chilopoda > Scolopendromorpha > Scolopendridae > Rhysida > Rhysida immarginata. The sequence goes on from JAHWFO010026121.1 coordinate 618,673, forward strand.
TAAACATTCCTTATTTCTTAATTCTTGAGCCATCTCTGTATCGTATATCCTTTCCACTGCGCATCATTCTGCACATTCACCATTTTTACACGTTACAAAGAGCTTCGAAATGAAGATATCTTCACTCTTGACAACGTCTTATGGGCGACAACGAAAGTAGACGATTTTGTTATGAAAGCTTTATTAGCATACACCAAATCAACAGATTACAGAGTGTGGCAGAAGGTGTACGAAATTCTTGAACTTTAATGTATGGCCATTAGTGAGTTGACTTTGGAGCGTGGTAATGATCTGGAGAAATTGAGGAAGAGACTTAACATTGCTCTGTCTGATGGATACATGGATTTGGAAGAGTACGAGAGACCAGGTTAAGTTTGATACAGGGGTAGGTTTACACATTCCCTATAGTTCACTTACCGTTGGTCGAAGCCCACCCCACTTCTATCGAGGAAAAACTTTACAGCTGCCATGTATCCTCAAAACAGTCTGGAGTCATTCGCGTGTAAGAACAGTGAAATAGACAGCTTTTTCTAATTTTTGATCTGGTACATAAATGCACTAATGTATTGGCAATTACCATTAGATCATCATAACTCATTATTGCTTATCCTGTTAGACTGTTGTTTTGTGGTTAAGTTATTTAGTTGATTGTTAACCTTACAAACAAAGCTTACAGACTTAGCTTTAACCAAAACATGGCGATGGGGCAAGTTTATACAGGAACCAGGGGGCAGATTTACAGACAATTTGAGGCCATATAAAAAGTAGAACAGTGGGTACAATGCACAGAATGTAAGAGGTGGGCACAGGATCACTGTATTACAATACGTAATTCAGTATATTTTGTATCCTTTAAATTTTTATTTGGTAATATTTGTATTTGTATTCTGTATTTGAAATGTGTGTATCCTGATTCATTTGTACTCAATGAATTAAACGAAGTAATAAATATTGCAAATTGTTTGAATTTTATAGTTCATTATGTTAAATGTGTGGAAACATGCCCTAAACACTGTCTAATCTTGCTCCGGGTACGATTACCTCAAATATTTTTAATTTGAAAATAATATACATTTAAGGTAAGTTAAAGGCACCATACTGTACCTTAAAATTTAACTAATGAATGGATATGAAAATTGAGTGAAAGAGATTTATAAATATAAAACAAAAAAAGATAATAAAGAAAGTGTGTAAACCTCCCTGATCTCCTCTACTTTGAGAACTTAGAGTTTCAAGCAAGCATACATGAGATATCACGCAATGCGTTAAAGAGGATATTTCCCCAGCTTGTGAGTTTCACCAGGTAGACTGGGTATGAGAATTCTTGGAAGAAAGGCAAAAATGGACTGAGGTGAAAGCTGAGCTCATTTCAAATTTCATAAGAAAAGATCTGATGTTTCTCGGAGATGAAAAATGAGCTCTGCTTATTTCCACATTGCCATTCAATCACACCAGAAAAGAACGCCAACGGAAAATTTTTATGAAGTGACTTCCTTTCCATTTCGTTTTTGATCACCAGAATCTCGATGGAAAGTTTGTTGAGTTGTGTTGAAGAAAAATTTCCATTCCGTTTCGCCATAGAACGGAAAACCAATCAGAAGGCAGCATCGCCATGATGTCATCTTGTCGGCTTTGCTGCTGTCTGTCTGGCGCCACGCCGCCCTTACTGTTGCTATCGAATCGAGTCTGCAATCTCTCCACTTCTCTTGGCGAACTCCAAAAAATATGACTAAAACTGAAAAGAATATTGAAAAGAAGCTGCTTTGCATTCATCTGGATGAGTTTCCAGGGGAAAAAACTTCATAAAAGTTTATCACCAATCTGATTTGTTTATAAATACCAAAATTTTGCTGTTAGCTTTAAGCATATTGTTGTAGCACAATTGTTATATCAGCATATTGTTGTTCCACGTGCCTTATTTTGCAGGTACGGGTTCGAATCCAGCCCTCGAATGTTTTTTCTTTTTCCTTCCTAAATTCATTTTAACATGTACGGAAGTCAGTAATCCGTTTTGTAATCATAATCTCAATTTTCTGATTTGCTACTATTATTGTTTCATAAAATGAAAAGTTGTTACAATTTATATTTATTTAATTTTATTAGACTACAAAAGGAAGTCATAATCGCATGCCATTATAGTCATTATATAGGATGGTGCAAATAAAAGTAGCCTCGCATGAATTGCAGAGAAACCAACCTATCGCCGTAAGCAAAGATTGGGCTGTCCAATTATTAGCACAGCAGGTTAATAGCGAGAGACGCACCGTCATGAGTTTTTTTTATGCGTCAGTCTATGACAATTCACGGTTTTAGAGCAAATAAAGTGAAAAGTTCGGTAAACATTTCTTGTAACTTTGGAATACCTTTGTTTTAACATTTATTTATTTGTTTATTTTTAATGGAACTATATTTTTTATTATTTTGTTTTATTTTCTTTTCTGTTTGTCTTCTGCAACAACAAACCAAGGTTAAAGTGATTACAGGAGATGCTGAAATTGACCACCATTCATCTCTTGACACTTTCGAGCTCTGGTCAATAAGTTGTTAAATACAGAAAGCAGTTGAGACTGCGAGATAGCCTCAATCTCAGAAACAATGTTTTGCTTCAGTTCTTCAAATGTGCGAAGATTGTTCCGATAAACTTTGGATTTTAGAGCACCCCACAAAAAGAAATCACAAACTGAGAGTTCTGGTGATCTTGGAGGCCAGCTTGGACCAACTCCGTCCTGACCTCTGCTAACAACTCTCTCAGATTCAAACACTTCATGAATGCGATCCAGTGTACGATGTGCAGTATGGGCTGTTGCTCCTTCTTGTTGAAAGTAGCCGTAGGTTAGTTCCTCCTCAGTTAATTTATTGAAGAATGGGTTAAAGATGTTTGCGATGTAACGTACTGCGTTCACCATTTCATGGAAGAAGATTGGACCAAGAATGCGTCGAGCAGAGACTGCACACCATACGCCAACTTTCTGGTCGTGCAAAGGAGTTTGATGATATTCGTGAGGATTAGTAGTCGACCAGTGCCGGGTGTTCTGAGAGTTGACAAAGCCAGAGAGATGGAATCAGGCTTCATCAGAAAAGAAAAACATCTGCATGTCCAGTCCATTCATTGTGATTTCTTGAAATAGCCGTTTATAAACCTGAAGACGTTGAGGGCAATCCGCTGGTTTCAGTTCATGGACCACGTCTTCAATACTTTGTATGGTCACATCTTCAAATCCTCGTGCAGAATGCGTCCCTACGTTCTTCTTGAAATTCCGGTCTGCTGAGACAAACGGCGCGTTGATTTGCTTAGACTCTGTAGAGCATCATCGTTTGGAGATTTTGGACATTTTGTGAATTTCTTACTCGTTTTGGAGTGGCTCTACGCTTGTTTAAAACTGAACCTGTGTCCCGCCACTTTTTTATTAAAAGTTGCATCGCACGGTTTTGTTGGAATTTTGTCATCTTCAAATTTTGAGTAAACAAATCACTACACTGCTTCCAGGAGTTGGTTTTTGCATATTTCTCAACAATGAAGATTCTCTGCTGCACCAAAAGCACCATTTTTCAGCTAAGAGTCGTTCAAATGATGCGCTTCTCGGCATATCTGATAATGGGACAGCCCAATCATTGCTTACGGCATTAGGTTGGATTCTCTGCAATTCATGCGAGGCTACTTTTATTTGCAAAACTCTGTAGTTAGGCAATTTTCGTGCCTAAAAAATTTGTGCATGGTGAAAGCAGTAGTTATGTTTTGTCTGATTTTAAGAAAAATATAATCCCTGAAGTTTATAAAAATTATAAAAATAATTAAATGTGGATTAACTGTGGATTATATTTTATCAAAATGTTATTTTATTAAGAGCCTGTCGGATTTCAAAGCCAAACACCTCGAAATTGAGAAGAGATAGCTCATAGCAAAGACTGCGGTTTGTTAGTCATCTATTTTATATTTGGAGTTGCAGGGATACTAGTAGAACAGTAAATTGACGGCAGTTGGCGATTGGGTTCTAATTTTTTTTTTTTTAGTACCGGTAATCCAACACGTCCATCCAGGGACTGTATGGTCTGAGGCCGACGGGTTGGGTCCCTGAATGAACCTGGATTAACGACTGCTGTATGAAGGTCACAGCAGCCGGGGAGGTGAAGATCGTGAATCACGAATGGTCGCCCATCCAGTGACTAGCCATGCCTGATGTTTCGTAACTTCACAGAAGTCATGTTTCAGTAAAAGCCCACCAGGCCACGGCCTCCCCCGACCTCCGCTAACAACTCTACGTACTTTTTCCCGTACGTACTTTTCTGTTAATGTGGAACAGCTCACGCCACTAGAATGGAAACGGATCATTCTTACCGTAAAATTTCCGTTTTGATTTTCTGATTCCGGTTTCTGGTGATGTGGAAACATGTTTTACACTAGTCAACAAGAACCTGATGAAACCTTTTGAAATATGTTACTCATATGAGAGCTCTCAACAGGATATTGAACCTCTTTCCGAGTGAAACTCTCGAGGTCAACTTGACGAAGATTGAAACTCTCTTGTATGTATCCAAACAGAGCATCTTATGGGAACCAGAAGAATTACCTTGCAAAGCGATAATCCTGGAAGAATGACTTGGTTTGGGCATCCTGAGATTATTGGAAACCACGTTAACTGCTGAAGTGGACTATCTTTCTTCTCCAAAAATTTATAACACTGCGATTGAGAAATCCTCCCTAGAAAAGGCCATGTGGGCAAACATTGAAAGCGCCAGGTCGCGCATGGAAAAATCACAGATAGATTTATGGACCATGTACATATAATTGACATGGGTACCGCTACGCCTATCAAAACCAAGTCTTATCATCTGACCACTGCCAAGCAAGCCTTGCGGGAAATCATACGTAAAATGGAAAAGCAAGGCGTGATTTCTCGGATTAATAAGTCATGGGCATAACTTATTTAGAATAATGGAGATATACGACTGGTTTACACGAGGGGCATTCAAATTTGACCTGGACTTTATTTTTGTAAATTTCATTGTTGCAGCGATATGACAGAAAAGGTGACAGCTTGTTGTGACCACCGATGAGACATGGATTCATCACCATACACCTGAAAGCAAGAGTGCGAGCCGGGAGTGGCGACCCGCGGACTCACCATGACCCAAGAAATTCAAGATGACACCCTCGCCAACGAAAGTATGGACATTAAGTGTATCATTCATGTGGATTTTCTGGAAGAACAGCGAACCATAAATGCAACCCTACTGCTATGACATTTTGAGGACGTCTCTGAAGCCGGCACTAAGGAAGAAGCGACCAGGACTCCTTACCAGTGGTGTTTGTTTTCTGCAAGACAATGCCAGATCCCATACAGCCAAACTGACTATGGACAGACACACTGACGGACTCAAATGGGACATCTTACCACATCCACACACAATTCTGATCTCTACCCTTGCGACTGTCACCTTTTTGGACCATTGAAAGAGTTCTTGGGAGGACAGAAGTCTGGCTCCAATGAGGAAGTGAAGAAAGCTGTCCTGACATGGATTGGGCATCAGCCTGAAGATTTCTACAGAACCGGTATCCAGATGCTCCAAGAACGCTGGAAAAAATGTGTAGAGAAGGAAGGAGAGTTCTTTGAGAAATAACTGGTGTGAGAGTGTGTGTGTTGTTCCGAGCTCTTTTTATCAAAGCGCGAACAGGTCAAAGGATCTAGTTGGCTCGCGAAGAGGTAATAGAGAAATTAAAATTAAACTACAAAAACTAAGATAAGGGTCTGGCGAAGAACTAGATTAATAGCAAAAAGAGTTAAATAAAGCTTTAGAAAAAAAAGAAAATCCCCAAGCTTAGTTGAGCAAGTTATCTCTTATTACTTAACGATTAATGAATCCCCGTTATGTTAGAAAAACATCAACTAGGAAAAGCTTTTAGTTAAATAAAAAAAAATAATGTAACGACGATTCCAAACAAAATGACATTTTATTGCACTGGATCAAAAAGGCAAAGAAGATATAAAACAAGACAGTAAGATAAACAATTGAATAATACCATGGCCGGAAAACAGAATCCACTTAGGTAACAAGTTAGATGTTGCATTATAATGAGAGTGGACGAGACTTGAGAAGTAGCATGTAAGTTTCTGACTTGGTTTCTATTCTGGTTGGAAGTAAGCTGAAGGAAAAAATTCAACCATCCAATAAATTTGCAAATGAGGAGGTTGAAAAAAAAAACTTCTAAAGATGTGAGAGTTCCCCGGACGGAGTGTGAGACCTAAAGAAAAAAAAACAAAGGAGAAAAAAAAATACAGGAAAATACAAGAAATAAACGGAAGATAAAAACAGTAAACAGCTATGGTAAGAAAAGAAGTTAACCAGAGGAAAGGGGTGAGGAACAATGGTCAAAAAAAAAAAAACAACACGTAACAAAATCATACTAAAACTGCATATGAAATTGGATAATAAGGACTGTCGGACAAGGGAAGACGAGAAGTTGGACTGCCGACGGCAAACAGGGAAGGTCACTAGGCAAAAAAGGAAGACGACATGACGGAACGGGGCGACACTCCGGGCCGACACTCCGGGCCGAAAAAAAATGCAAAAAAATTAAAGTAAATTAATAGAGATGAGTAAACAGCAAAAGTTTAAGGAAAGGTTCTACCAATGTGTGGCAAGTAAAGGGAAAAAAATCTAGGCATAAGAACAGTTCCATTTAAGAAGGGCAGCTCTATCAAAACAGATCTGTCTTATTGACGAAATTCTGGATCGTGGAATCAACCCGTTGAGAGGAGCTGGATAGGAGAACTATCGTTCAAATTTGAAGCAATAATTCAATAGCAAACATAAACGTCTGGCGCGGCCATTGACTTTTGTTGAAAGGCGATCGGCGCCAATAGTTTTTCCTGGAAGAACCATCCGTTCAAGCGTGGCTCAAGACGACGGACGTTCGAAGGTAAGATTGATGGCGGAAAAAAAGGCAAAAAGCCTTACCAGAAAAAACGAACTGGCAGGCGATCATCCTTAAACCAGAAGGATCCATAACAAGGAGAAAACTCTCGATCCCAAGAGAATTCCAAAGGCAAGGACAAGCGTTCGATGGCAGTATATTCTATTAGCAGAGGAACCATCTACAATTTTCAATTCCGATGGTATCACCACAATATACAAGGAATACGGCTTGTCAGTCATTGTGTGAACTGACAAGATCAAATGCAGGTACCCAACTGACTCTTAAAAGACCATCAGCAAAAAAGGAAGGAATTGCACAAGCTCCCCACTAACACGAAGCTTGAGGGACCGACAAAAGGCTAAAAGCGCGAAAACGAGCAAACTTGTTGTAATGACTGCTTGAAGTAAAAAGAACATTAATATAGTAACAAGGGATGGTTCTTTAAAAGATTCTGTAAAAAAAATCTCTTAATAGTGAACAAATGCTCATTTTAAAACTCAAATAAAAAAATAAAATCTAAAGATAACAATTAAGAATTAAGAATTAAAAAAAAAAGATATAACTTGACTTGAATTAAAAGAAAATTAATAGTCTCTTAAACTAAAAGCTTGTTTTGTCAGAATCGGCGAGATAATAAAAAGCGATGAATATTTAATAAATAACAAAAACCCCTAGGTAACAACATAATCATAGAAGGGAAGTAGTGAAACTCCGTAGTTCTCTATGTTCCACTGCATGATGGCACCACTGCTGTTTTGGCTCCAAGCTTATTTTCCTGTTAACTCTTATTTACAAAATGATAAAATCTAAAATGAATGACAACATATCAAAAATAAAATTTCAATTCTGTTTTTATTAAACTTTATTGCCTTTAATTATTAATAAATTTAAAAAAGAATTATACTCTTAAAAATAAATAACAGTTCAAATATAATCAGAGAAAGAGTTCAAATATTAAGAGAGCAATTTTGCATATTTTTTATCTGTTTTACTTTTCATTGCATTACGAACATCTCTCCTCAGTTCTCTAGCCAGAAAATAAAAACTAGTCTGGATATAATACAAAATACAGGGTTGAACAAAATACAGTCGCTAAACACTTAAATTCTTGTGGCCGCTCCTTACAAGATGTTAGTCTTTATATTCTTCATAACAACTTCCATAACAAAAAAGAAAGAAAGCAATTAGAGTCCTTTTCTCATGAAATTCAATTCCCTATAATGATGTTAACCTTCGCAAAGACACCATTCTTTCATTACCTTTCCCCCACTCCCCTCTCCCTCCAACTATACTCTAATTTGTCAAGGGGCTTTCTACAGCTCCTTTCAGTGGAATACCGACATTTCAATGCAAGACAATTCGCGACGAGCAATTTATTCCTGCGACAAGTCGTATAAACGAGACATTCTAAGATTCTAAAATGTTTAAATGATTTAACATTTGCTTTTTTGAATGTCTAATTGATGTTGTAAAAATGATCTTTTCATATTTTTTTTTAGCAAAAAATGCATGATTTTAGGATTTCTTCTGTTTTAATCATCAGCGACGCTTTTTAAATAGACTAATGATAGAATAAAATGACCTTACATTCGCTTTTTTTGTTAAAATTTGCAAGGTTTACTGCATAAATTTGTGATTAAATTTGCGGTGCATTCTTTTAATTTTAAGCTGTGAGTCTCGCAAATTCTTCGGAACGAGCTGTGTTTGTCGCGAATTGTCTTGTAACGAAATGTCGATATCCCCCTTTCAGTGTCTTTGGCTTTCCCTCCCTACATTTTTCTTCCCTCTCCCCCTCTATAAGCCCCTATTATCACTTTCACTCTATCCAAAATGTCAGTTTTTTTTACAGAATATTACCACGCTGTAATTATTTCTGTTTAATAAATTAATTATAAATTTAAAGAAACGTTTTGTGTACCATAATTATGATATGAGAGTACTTGATTTGATTTTTTTTATTCAATTTATTTTTTAAATATACTTACTTTCATTAACAGTTTATTTAACTACATAACAAAAAAAAATAAATAATAAAACGACCCAAACTGCAAAACAATTCCTGTGATTGGAGCCAAAACTGCAGCAGCGCCACAGTTTCACAAAACTCCCGCGGAGACAATTTGGAGTGACTGCACACTTTAATGTTCGGTTGCAAGTTTTTCTACAAATATGTCATCAAAAATGTATACAACAATTGGTTTCAGATAAGCATTAAAACTTCAGTAGTAAAAAATGGTTTTCTCCTATGTCAATGTATAAGCATAAGGAAGTTTCACTACTTCCCTTCTATGATTACGGTAACAATGAAGAAAAACAATGCAGGGAAGTTAGATTAAAGAGAATCGAGATAGGAAGTTGGTTTTTAGTTAAATAAAAACAAGTTAAGAGGAAAAAGGTTTTATCAAACCAAGCTTTTATAATGTTTTATTTAGTGGCAACAATACAGCTTAATTTTGCAACAATAAACAATAGACACATTTACTCTCGCCATAATGAAATGTCCAATTGTTACAACAATCAATTCGTAGTAATGAGTTAGTACCATTAGAACACGAACCAATGAACCGATTTGAAAATTTTTTTCTTTGTCATAAATTGTCATCAATTCTGCATAAGTGTGTCAAATTGCAGCTCCCTAGCTTGTCGGAAAGTTGGTTTAATATTGATTACAAGATTTGACCTAAACAAACTAACACAGCAAAGTTAATAAAAGCTTATAAAAAAGACACTCAACCTGGCCCATAAAATTACAAAATTACAGTAATCGAAAGCCTCTTAATTATTTTTCTACCGTTGCCATTAGGATTTAAACTTTAAAAATCCATTATCACCAAACAGAAGAAATACCTTAATTCTCGCACATCGAAAGTTTTCCGCGTGAGTAATATGATAACGCAAGACAGTGACGCTTACCGAACACGTCATGTGATCCTTTTAATAAGGAGGGGGACAACTGTAACCTCCAAAAAAACTTTTCCCAGCAACGGAAGAAAAAAATATACAGAGGTGATTCGAGCTAAGATTAAAAAATTTCTGGTCTCAAGTTGAGCCCAGATGGTGGGATCGCTACAGTGTGCGTGTGTGTGTTTTTGTAATTTCCTGATTTGATAAAAAAAAAAAAGTCCAGGTAAAATTTGAACGCCCCTCGTAGTTAGAATTAATAGCTTCATCCACAGAGCCGTTGGGCTAGTGAGGATAACAGACAATCGAACAGTGAAGTGTACATTTGTTTAGGTGGGATGGAGGCAGTGCTTTCACTAGGTTCTCCCATCCAGATTATTTATTTATTTATTTATAATTCTTTTGCACTCCCGGGAAGGGTGGTAAAGGTCAAGAACCGAAATCCAGATGAGGATTACCTGTGACTAGTAATAGATTGACGAAGAATGTGTAACACGTTCAAAGGACAACGTTTCAAAGTATAATTCATGAGTAGTTATAGGTCCAGGACTAGGGTACACAATAGAGCTAATTTGCATAATTTCTTAATTAATTTTTTCTATTGTTTTTTAATGAATGGGTTAATTACACTAATTACATGGTTAATTACTCTAATGAATTGATTGATTGATTGATGACCTGTCAATAATGTCACTGAAGGGTTATTTAACCCTTTTAAATTAATTTTAACCCTTTCCCTTAATTTTCTGTACCAAAAGAGGTAATTGGACAGATCCGGTTACATTTCCTGTCACTAGATGGCGCCACAAGTTCGTAGTAAAAAAAAATAACAGAGTGGGGAGTGAAGGAATTACATTTCCTGTCACTAGATGGCGCCACAAGTTCGTGGTAAAAAAAATACCAGAGTGGGGAGTGAAGAAATTACATTTCTTGTCACTAGATGGCGCCACAAGCTCATGGTAAAAAAAATTACTTAGTGGGATGGGGGAGGAATTACTTTTTCTATTTTTACAAAGTTGTAATAAAATTAATATTTAATTAGGATTTTAATGTTTTTTTCCCCCCCGCAAAGTTTTAAATAGTATTTAATTAAGTTTATAATACTTTATTTTTTTTTTATTTCCACAAATGATTTAATGAAATTAATATTAAAATTAAGTTTTTATTAGGGTTTTTTCCCACTAGGTTATAAGTAATAAATTAATTAAGATTCTAATATTTTTTATACAATGAGTTAATGAAATTTTGACACTTCACAAGGTTTCAGAGCTAGTTTATTAACTTTTCTTACAAATCTAATGTCAGTTCTTTTTTTCATTAATTTTTTTTTTATTGAGAATTCAACACCGATCTTCTGCCAATTCTTCTCCTTCATACATTCTCGCGAGCCTTGTTACAGTTCGAAGGGTGTTATAAACATCATGCAGATGTATTCTTGAAGTGTGGGTTTATGATTGATTCTTCATCCAGTGGTGGTAGATGTTCTTCCATATTTTGTACGTCATTACCCAATAATTTAGACAAAATTAAACACTGGTCAATTCCGTAGGCATAAAAACGTGAGAATAACATTTTTAGATGCCTTATTATCGAATCTAAGTTAGAATAAGATATATTGCCGTCCAAAATCGCGATCTGACCTGGAACTGTGAAATTTATTTGCTGCAATCGCTCGAGATCATTGTTACTTAAATTTATTTCAGACGGTAATAGGAATTTGAATTTTCCACGGAGTCGACCATTGTTTTTAATGTCATTTTTTTCCGTTTTGGTTAACTGATTAATCGCGTAAACTGCACTGTACGAAAAGTCTTTAAATATTGTTAATCCAGCTTCTGTCTCAAAGTAAGTGGCATCAAGGATGCAGCCATGAACTAAAAGTTAAAATAAGAAAAAATACAAGACAGATTACTTTCTGTAAATACAGTTTCGTATGCGTTTTTCCTAATGCATGCATTTATGTTAAAAACTCTCCTCTTAGTTTAACAAATTCCACATTTTACTGTTAAAGATTTCCTGTGCTTTTTTTACAAAAATTTTGAAAGTTACTTACTCCGTTTGTTTCCAATTGAAGTCTCCATTGCTAGCTAACTAGTTGATTTGCTGTTTGTCTAAGATCCAACTACGTTTGAAATGTTCTTCACTTTTCTGGTTCACTTCTCAGCTCAGGTAGGAGTAGGTGGAGTTTCTGTTTAGTCAGCCCCTTCCACAAGTTAACCAATGTTTTTAAGTCTATTACATACCAACCAATCACATACAATAAATATACAAAAGCTCAGAGTTTTTATTAGAGACTGTCTGTCTATTTATATGCCAACCAATCACATACATGGTTGTTATAAAGCTCAGAGTTTTTATTGGAGACTCTCTGTCTATTTATATGCCAACCAATCACATACATGGTGGATACAAAGCTGAGAGTTTCATTGGATTTTCTCCTTACTTTTTGTTTGATTCTGAGCATATTGGCGCGTTATTTTCCCCTACCAATGGAATGTTGTTTTAGATATGGAGTCTAACCTTTTCTCTTTCTCTTCTCTTTGAACTTGTTGTCTCACCTGCCCTCCTATTCTCCCTCACCTCTACCTGTTCTCTGATCCAATGTGGTGAAACTTTTGCAGGTTGTAAATAAAGGGTCCCATAAATAAAGCCCCCATCTCCCTTTCCTTCTTCTCCCCCCAAACTATTCCCCTTCTTTTGCCTATTGTTCAGTGCCTCTATCTCCCCAATCTATTCATTGCACCCTTCCTTTTGTTAAACCTCCTTCTTGTTTTTACCGCTCTCTACCTGGTCAGTGAAATGCTCTATTTTTGGCTAATATGAATTTGTAGAAACGCATTTTTAAAATATTATCTACTGTCTGTTATACGCATAGGAAAGTGTGTTCAAAATGGTTCTTTTGCTTCAAATTGCTCAGGAATGTAGTCCTTATGGACGGACTTAAATAGAGTTTGACATAAGTTTTCAGATTTCTGGGAATCTTAGAAATGCCCCCTATTTCTTTTGTGTGATTCCCCTTCTTTTGCCTATTGTCCAGCGCCTCTATTCATTCCACCCCTTTCTGAATCTTGGAATTTTCTCACAGGAAGCCCCTCTTTTGCTATCATTATTTTTATTTTCTGCCTTTGGATTTCAGAAAATCTGGAAATTTTATTTTCAGTTTTAATAAAAGATTTAATAAAAGTTTTTACAACTACTATTTATCTTCCTAATTCATGATGGAGTTTTATTCTATAAATTATAAGTTTTATCAGAATGAACAAGTTTTACACTTTTCTTCGATTTTATTTTTACCCTAGTGCATTTGACCTTCATTTTTTTTTTTAAAAAATCATTGTAAATTATTCTCCATCTTACTAAATTGTTTCTAAATTCTACATAGCTTTAAGTTGTTTTAAAAAAAAAAATTGACTCAGGTATTATTGAGATATTGTTTAATTTCTTGAGTTTGTTCTGTTTACTTATAACAGCAATTATAACAGGCAATGCTGGCTGACTTTGTTAGTTTTATATATCTATGACTCTGGGTGACTCTAGATGGTACTATTTATATAATTTATAATAAGTTTCATAACTAGTGTATAAATAATACAAATTTTCTAGTTTAGAACAACTTTCTCTTAATAAAATGAAGGATGGAAAGTTTTACTAAGTGGTTTTTGTATATTTAAAGAGTGCACATCCATATTTTTACTAATAATTCTAATAATTTTCTAAATTCTGTTTTTCTAAATTGCTCAGGTTTTATTGAGTTATCATTTAACTTCTGGGGTTTCTTCTGTTCACTTACAACAGACATTATGTGAGGCAATGCCTGGTGACTTTGCTAGTTTATATATCCATGACTCTGGGTAACTCTGGATGGTGCTATATATATATATATATAATTTAATGTATAAGGTTTCTAACTAGTATATAAACATTACAAACTTTCTAGTTTCGA
>JAHWFO010026121.1:656527-673057 GCA_023313115.1 Rhysida immarginata
ATCGTGGATGGAGATGTTAGTTCTGTGGTAGATGTTATTTTTGTCCCTGTTGTGTTCATTGTTTCCATCGTGGATGAGGTCGGTAGTTCCGTTGTGGATATAGTTGATGTCTCTGTCGCTGAAGTTGTTTGTTCAGTTTTGCTCGAGGATTCCGTTGTGGGTTCGCTTGTTGGTTCAGGAATTACATTTGAACAACGAAATGTACAGAGTGTTTCTTCACAACATCTTCTATCTGCTCCTACACAATTGTCATCTATGTAACACAGATTTGGTCCAGGGTTAATGAGTTTCTCAGGTGCTGGACAACTCCCATTTTTTGTAGGTAAGGGGTCCGAGCACATTTTAGACCCTGCACCATTCGCACAGCATTTTCTATTTCCTGAACAGTTTTCATCTACTATGCAAATATTTTCGCCTGGGTTGATTAATGTTGAAGGACATTTACCAAACTTTGGTATTGAGTAACAATATGGATTTGGTGTCGTTAAATTGTTGTAATTAACGTCAGAACAATAAAATTTACAAGGAGTTTCCTGACAACATCTTCTATCATTACTACAGTTTTCATCGACAAAACAGTTCGAAGCTCCTTTATTAATAAGTTCGCCTGGCTTAGGACATATTCCTGTTTTTTTAGTGGCTGGATCTGAACATCTTTTTATTCCAGTGTTATCTTTGCAACATACCCTATTATAAAAACAGTCATTGTCACTGTTACATGGATTGATACCAGCATTGATTAGAGTTTTTGGGCAACGACCAAATTTTTCTATGGAATTGCAATTGGGATATACAGCATCAGAACAATAATATGAACAAGGCGTTTCCTGGCAGCATAATCTTAGGCCATCACAATTACCATCTACGAAACAGATATTTTTGCCTTGATCGATTAATTTCCCAGGAGAAGGACAAGTTCCCTCTTTTACACGTTCTGGGTCTGAGCATCTACGTCTACCATCTCCTGTAGGACAGCATACGCGATTTCCATCACAGTTTTCGTTGACATAGCATTCATTAATACCCGGATTAATAAGAGAAACAGGACATTTACCATATTTAGGTATATATTTGCAGTTTGGAGAGACTGTTGTTGTTGTTGTATTTGAAGGTGGAGGAAAAGAGACATCCGAGCAATAAAAGGCACAATTTGTTTTTTTGCAACAACGTCTCATATCACTGCAATTCTCGTCCACAAAGCACATATCTGTGCTTGCATTAAGAAGATTACCTGGTTGTGGGCAAATTCCTGGCTTTGTTGATACTGGATCCGAACATCTTTTTTCTTGCTTATCATTCATACAGCAAAGTCTATTACTATCGCAATTTTCATGAACTAAACATTCGTTTATTCCAGGATTAATTAATTTATCTTCCCTAGGACACTTGCCATATTTTGGAATCCTTTTACAGTTAGGATCTGGCAATGGTGAAGGCAAACTAACATCAGAACATTTATATTCACAATCGGTCTTCTTGCAACATCTTCGTGTACTACCACAATTTTCATCAACAAAGCAGTTGTATACCCCCTCATTTGATAATGTACCACTGGGACATACACCAAACTTATTAGATGCAGGATCTGAGCAGTATGTTCCTGTTCCATTGTTGCAACAAACCCGGTTTCCACTACAGTTTTCATTGACAAGGCAATTCTTGTCACCAGGATTAATTAATGGGTGTGGACAAGTACCGTATTTTGGAATGAGGTAACACGATGGATCATTTGCTCGTTCTACACGTTTCAACATCTTTGCAATCGAAATATAAGCACTGTATTGTATGTTATAATCTGAGCAGTAATACGAACAAGGAGTTTCAGGGCAGCACTTTTGAAGAGCGCTGCAATCCACATCGGTTTTGCACTGTTGGAAACTTTTATTTCTTAAATGCCCCATTGCTGGACATTCTCCGTGCTTTTCTGATGGTGGATCTGTACATCTAGTTTCTCCATCGCCGTTTGGACAGCAGAGGCGATTACCCATGCAGTCATAATGAATTTTGCAAGAGGTTTGACTAGGATTGACAAGAACTACAGGACAATTATCCGTTTTCTGTATATATTTGCATTGTGTTTTATTACTGTTTTCAAATTCAGATTCTTTAAAAATCGAACGTTTCATATTTGTAGTTTTTGTTGCATCATGACAGTAAAAATCACAAAGTGTTTTCGGACAGCACTTTTCATTGCCTTTACAATCAGCATCTATGAAACATTTCACTGAAATTGAAAAAAGAATTCGAAATAAATAAATAGAATTTGCATTGCTTAAAATAATAGTGATACTATACTATATACACTAATCGACAGTAAAACTGAGGGGAGGAGGTTCATCGAAGAAAAGTCTAAATATTAATCTTTAATCTTTAAACTATAATGTAGCATTTCAAGTGAAATTACATATCAACAATACAAAAAAAATTCATAAAATACCGAATTACCAGAAATCAAAAAAAAGATGGCAAAAGCAAACTACAGCAAAACACAGTAAAGGTAACCGTTAATAAACACACACCGGCCAATGAATTAGAAACCGGTGATGAATTACTGTACTGATATGTAAAGCGGGGTCACAGGTCTGAAACGATTGTGATATGCAAATGAATGCAATCATGTGAGGTACATGCTCATTCCAAGCTGCAGGTATAGGGTAGGAACAAGCTGCAGCTGCTCAAGTTGAGCAAAATGGGGAAAACAGCAGACTGTCTGAGTTCCAAAAAGGAGTTATTGTGGGAGCCCGTCTAGCTGGAGCTATGATTTCCAGGACAGTACAACTGACCGGTATCTCAAAAGGTCAGGTCTCCAAGGTGTTCAATGCGTGGAAACGGAATCCACCAGAGTTGTCGAAACGGCAGAATTGTGGATCAAAAACAATCAACACAGACAGGAAACGACGTTGTCTGAGACGGATGGTGCGGCAAAACTGAAGGTCTACTGTGAAGCAACTGACGGCAGACTTCAATGAAGGATCATCGCAACCCATCTCCTCCAGAACAATGCGCCGAGAGTTGAAACGAATGGGGATGGGAAGTCGCATGCCAGTTAGGAAGCCCCTGGTGTCAGCAACAAACCGGAAAGTTCGCCTGCAGTGGTGTAAAGAACAGTGTGACTGGACAGTAGACGACTGGAAAAAGGTGATGTAGTCGGACGAGTCACGTTACACATTGTTTTACACCGATGACCGGCAAAGAATTTGGCGGCAGCCCCATGAAGCGATGGACTCTTCATGTGTTGTGAACACAGTTCAAGCGGCAGGAGGAGGTTCATGGTATGGGCCATATTTTATTGGTATGGCAAGGGTCCCCTGATATTCCTTGACAGTCGGATGAACGCCAAAGACTACCTGAACATTGTTGCAGATCAAGTCCATCCTGCAATGGTACATTTGTACCCAAATGGTGAAGGGTTCTTCATGGACGACAGTGATACTGTCCATCGAGCAAGAAATTGTTCAGGGCTGGTTTTCTGAACATGACACCGAGTTGCAACATCTGCCGTGACCAGCGCAAAGTCCGGATTTGAATCCGATCGAGAATATTTGGGACATGTTGGAAAGAGACATTCGTCGAAGACATCCGCTTCCGTCTACTCTGCAGGACCTGAAGGTCTCACTGACGAATGCATGGTCTGCGATTACCTTACCTGCATTGCAACACCTTGTAGAGTCCATGCCAAACCGCGTATGTTCTGTAATTACAGCCAAAGGAGGGTCAATACCATATTGAACGAAGGTTTCTAATTCATTGGCCGGTGTGTGTATATATCCTAAAACAGTCAATTACTACAAGAAGTAAATGAACTCGCACTGTGACTAATCAATAATGCCTTGAAGAGAAATAAAATGATGAGTGATTATTGATCTCGCCTTTCAACAGATTGATAGACTCTGACCACCCTGTCAGTATCTCGTTGGGCCACCTTTTGCCTTTAATACTGCGGTGATTCTTCGTGGCATTGATTCCACGCGATATTGGAAGTTGGTGGGAGGAATCTGACACCATGCCTGATGGATAGCACTGTTTAGTTGTGATAGATTGGACGGTGGTGGATCCAGCCGTCTGATGGTTCGTTCGACTTCGTCCCACAAATGCTTGCGATGAAGACCTGTCCGTACACCTGTCCGCACAAATGGAGTGAGATCTGGGGATTGCGGGGGCCACCGAAGTAAGGTAAAGTCCTCCTCATGTTCCTGGAACCACTCCTGCACAATACGAGCTCTGTGGCATGGCGCATTGTCTTGCTGGAAGTAGCCATCTCCATTGGGGTACGCCATCAACATGGCAGGGTGGATTTGATCGGCGACGATACGGAGGTATGCTGTGCCATCCAGACGTTGTTCAACACGTAATAACGGACCCAACGCATGCCAGGAATACATTCCGCAGACCATAACACTGCCTGCACCAGCCAGAAGGGTTGTACTCATGCATGCGGGGTCCATTCTTTCGTGCTGTTTCCGCCAGATTCTCACGCGGCCGTCTGCATGATGTAACTGGAATCGTGACTCGTCAGACCACATGATTTGTTTCCACTGCTCGATAGTCCAGTCCTTGTGCTCCTGAGCGAATTGGAGTAGTTTCCGCTTGTTGGCTGCAGACAGCAAAGGTGTACGGACAGGTCTTCGGCTTCCGTATCCCTTGCGATGCAGTGTGCGGCGGATACTGTATTCAGAGATCGTTTTGGAAGACCCCTGATTAAGGTCAGCAGTGATTTGATGCACAGTTGCCCTTCTGTTATCCTTTACCAGTCGTGACAGTCTCCGTTCTGTCCGATCATCAACCATCCGCGGGCGGCCACAACGCGAACGTTCAGACCCCGTCTTCTGGCTTACCGTCCAGTCTTTAAATACTTTAACGACGGCTGCTCTTGAGCACCCCACGAATGCTGCTGTTTCGCTGATACTCGCTCCTTAGCTCCGAGCAGCTACAATCATCCCGCGTTCGAAGGTTGTTAAATCGCGTCTTTTACCCATAGTTGAAGAATGGAACACGTCTTCTGCTGTCGACGACACTCAGCTTCCCTTTTTATATTGGTCCGGCCCGCTAGCAACATTGTGGCGACGTCCGTGAGCGCATTTGCTTAAACATGTCAGGTGATCATAATAATATGCTCACTCAGTGTACCATGGGGAGAGATCGACGGTAGTTTTTGATGGTTTATGTAAGGTAGATCATGCAGGTATATGTAAGTCTGTCCCCCCCTTTTATTTTTTGAACCGAAGCAGATATGTCCATTTTGATGAACCCAATGAATAGGAAGTTGTGGGTGGCCTATCCCATGGTGCACTTTTCATCATCCCAAATATGCAAATTAGGGCACATTCAAAATTTATCTCAAAAACCGTAAGGGATAGAGAAAAAAACCCAATTGCAAACTTGTTCAGCATAAAAAAACAAACAAAACAAAAAAAAAAATCATCCAAATCGGACCAACCAATCACCCACAATCACGCGGTGACTGTTTGTAGCTTACAAACAGTCACACTGCACAAGGAAAACTGAATGTTGATATTTCCGCCGTGTAAAGCATGCAAATCAAAAAATTAACATAAATTACCATACTCGCATTCACTTTCATGCGGAAAAGCAAATAAAAGGCATGTTTCAGCACGCAGAAGACAGAACAATTCCAGGATGGCAAGCTACAATGTTCCGGAAATGGTCAACATGATCCCCTTACGGTTTTTAAGATAAATTTTGAATGTGTCCTAATTTGCATATTTGGGATGATGAAAAGTGCACCATGGGATAGGCCACCCACAACTTTTTATTCATTGGATTCATCAAAATTGACATATCCGCTGCGGTTCAAAAAATAAAAGGGGGGGGGGGGACAGACTTATGGACCACCCTGTATATATGCATTATAAGTAAATGACCAGAAATGAAAGCTACCACATATGGAACCTCAAATTTCGACTGTCTAGTATATCTAAAATGGCTACTAGTTGTAAATCATTGTCTTAGGAACGCTGCCTAGTGTCCCGTAAGAAATAGGGCATTAACCAACTCCACTATTAATCCAATTCGGCGTACAAACTTTAATGTAAACTACGACCAACGTCAACTTTGGCCTAACTGCGACAGTGTTTTGCTACAGCGGTGTTAGCATTCTTATGGATGTTGAATTTGTGTTTAGCGAATCTGGTGCGTATGGTATTAACAGATTCTCCAACTTACTTCTGAAAAACTTTCAATGTAAAGATATATTGTGAGAATTGCAGGTCAGGTTCTGATTAATCTTTAGATTAAAATAAAAGTATTGCTGGAAATGGAGGTGGCAGGTTTAAGGAAATGGCAAATGCCACACCGTTTTTATTGCAAGGAAAACAGTCATTAGGAGAAGCGCGTAGTTTAGTAATAGTGGCATGGACCTGAATATCTTTAAAATTCGATGTACATTTAAAAGAAACTTTTGGTAGAATAGAATGAAGGAGAGTCGTAAATAGAGAGAACACAATGTTTTATTTCATCAATTTGTATACGGTAGGTCCGCCTTTCGAAGCAATAACGGTCACCACTCTTCTGGGAAAGCTTTCCACTAGGTTTTGATACGCAGATGGTATAATTTTGTTCCATTCTGCAACCAGTACGTTGGCGAGGTCGATGGCGGTTGTTGAGCGAGTCTTTGTTCCGTAATCGTCGTTCCAATTCATTCCAAGTGCTTCCATCGGATTTAAATCCGGGCTCTGGACAGGCCAGTCCATTTCTTCAACTTTCATTTCATGGAACCATCCCTGTAAGACCCTAGCTTTGTGAGCAGGAGTATTATCGTGTTGAAACAGGAAAAGTGTCATGGGTAAAAATGTGCGCAGTGGAATAATGACATATAAGATGGGTTAAGATAATTAAATAAAACAACGATTTATTCTGTATTTGTACAAAAGGTTGCAAAAAACGTCATTTATTGAATAAATTGTTATTTGAAATGAGTAAAGTTAACAGGGGTAAATGACAGTCCCATGAATTATTTTGTGCCATATAATGCTAATTGAAAACCCATCAATTGTTTGATAAGCAATTAACGTCGCAGTGCCAACGGCGAAACCCGACTCTGACGTTGGCGTCCGTGTAGAGACGAGAGGAATGGAGCGAACTGTAAAAATTTACCAACTGTCCGTCGTCACTCCGCTGACCGATAATTATAATTACACTGGTCGGCATCAAAATATGAGCAAAACAATGTATATGTGGAATTGATACATATCGACGCGCTAAATCCAAATATGTAATCAAAGTTTATCTAGCACGTCTAGTTTTGATGCTATAAGCAATTTTTGTTTCCATTACAATTGTTTACATTTCGATACTGACAGCGGTATTTGTGAACGTTGGTAACACGAATTTCGCTGTGCTCTGTATTTATCTCTGTGTAAGAAAGAGATAGCAATCTATTGTCTACCACAGACTAACTGACATGCGCGAGCGCAGTGATTGTTTTGAATAAGTAAGCTACCGATGTATGTAAAAAGTTATAAAAACAAAAGAGTATTTCGTAGTTTTCATTGATTTTTTGATAAGTGAAATTTCTTTTCTTATTCTTATTGATTTATTTAATGATGCTATAAAAATTTAATAGCTTTTATTGAATATAAAATTTTACAATACCTTTGTTTTAATTGTTTTAGGTTAAAGAGAATGCCACGTCTATCTAAAAATTCACCAAACAATTTTTGTTATATATGTGGTGATTTTGTAGTGGCCTTACATCGCAGAAAGATGACACTCTTAATAAAAATGGCTTACTTTCATTCATTTGGATTTAAAATAGACGAAAGAGAGAAAAGCTGGGTCCCAAACATATGTTGCAAAACATGTGCAAATAGCTCTGACAGGTTGGTTGAAAGGGACTAAAAAATCATTACGATTTAGTCAGCCTATGATCTGGAGGGAGCAACAAAACAACATAAATGACTGCTATTTTTGCATGACAGATATCAAAGGATTTTCTAGAAAAAATAAACATAAAATAAAATATTCTGATGTTCCTTCGGCCCAAAGGCCAATTCCTCGCAATAAAGAACTACCAGCGCCAGTTCCTCCTTCGAAAGCACAAACTGACGTGTCATTCGATATTTCTCCATCATCATCATCTGTAAAATCAAGTGAAGTTTTGCTTAGCAGTTCATCTAGTTTAACAGAAGAACCACATCTACTCAACTAATCTGAACTTAATGGTCTCGTCCGCGATTTGGAACTTTCGAAAACTAAGGCCCAACTTTACAACAGTGGAATCTGTTAAAAAAAAAAGGCACAAATATATCATTTTTCAGGAAAAGTCATTCTCAGTTCCCTCACTTGTTTTCCAAAGATCAAGATTTAGTTTATTGCACTGACCCTCTACAACTTCTTCAAAAACTACAGCTGCCTGAAGATCCAATGGCTTGGAGACTCTTCATTGACTCATCCAAACTAAGTCTGAAAGCAGTATTGTTACATAATGGAAATCAATATCCGTCAGTACCATTGGCTCATGCAGTAAATATGAAAGAGACCTACGAAAACATGAAGTTATTGCTCAATAGAATTCAGTACAATCGCTATTTTTGGAATTTATATGCCGATTTAAAAGTAGTGGCTATGCTAGCGGGATTACAAGGAGGATATACAAAATATTGTTGCTTTTTATGTGAGTGGGACAGCAGAGCAAAAGCGTGTCATTACATACAACGAAATTGGCCCTTAAGATCACATGCGATTCCTTCATTACTTAGGCTTAATAAAAAATTTGGTAAAAGCTATGGACAGAGATGGAGAGGCGTTTAAACACCTGAAAAGTAAATTTCCACGCCTAAGTGAGGCCAAATTGAAGGAAGGCATATGTGTTGGTCCTCAAATCAGAGAAATCTTTAAAAACCAATTGTTCAAATCTAAGTTGGTCAATAAAGAAAAAAGAGCATCGGTAGCTTTTGAAAACATATGTCACAATTTTCTTGGAAATATAAGGGCTGCAAATTACAAAAAACTGGTACAAGAACTTCTTTCTTCATATCAAGAACTCGGATGCAACATGTCATTAAAAAATACACTTCTTGCATTCGCATTTAGATTTTTTCCCAGAAAATCTTGGTGCCGTGTCTGATGAACATGGTGAGAGGTTTCACCAAAATATTGCGCACATGGAAAAAATATATAACGGCAAGTGTCCCCAGCAATGTTAGCTGATTTCTGCTGGGAAATCAATCGTGAAACAACAGATAAAACTTATAAAAGAAAGTGATCTACCAAATTTTTTATGTTATATTAATATTTTAATTTATTTAAGATTTTAATTTATATCATAGAAGTCATGTCAGGCGTAAGAGTTTTGTACTTTTTTCATAATAAATACGTATTTAATATGTCAATATTAGTATTTTATTTAAATAAGAATTTCTCGAAAACTAGACGTGATAGGATCAATCTGTAAACGGCTTTGGATTCAGCACACTAAGTCAATTATTAAAATCACATGACAAAGTTCTTGCTCCCGACTTTTTTTTATTTTGCCGACGAGTATTATTGGCACCATGTGCCTATGACTTGAATAGTTGTTTTGTCCATTTTTGTTTGAAACCAGGAAGGATGAAATAGAATATGGCAAAATTCGGAGCAATAAAATGTCACTATTTGTAATGGCGGGAAACCATGAATTCCAAGCTGTCAACTAAATAAGCAGTTGGC
Source organism: Rhysida immarginata (assembly GCA_023313115.1). NCBI lineage: Eukaryota > Metazoa > Arthropoda > Chilopoda > Scolopendromorpha > Scolopendridae > Rhysida > Rhysida immarginata. Next base: position 666,194 of record JAHWFO010026121.1, read on the forward strand.
CACAATCCACAAATTAGCTCTCGTGAGTAATGCCTGTCGCCATTAACTTTCTCGAATTCTTGGCGGATAAAAGTTCGGCAAAGGTAAGTATACAGTGTAACATTAATCAAGTTAATTATTTGAGACTATTCAATCCGAACGCAATTCAACCCAGACGATCGGAAGGATACAATATCACCCAGCGGTTCACTAACCTCACTATCATGAAGCTCTGCCGCCGCTGTCGTTGCTGTATCTTCGCCGCTCATTTGAAAACCTTCCTGCAAACCATAACTTAGACGTTGTCGACCATTAATCTGGCGAAATGACGAACTCTGGCTCTGCTTCATCGAAACAAAATTCAAAGGTTTTTTGTTAGAAGCATTCCGCCGCTTAAATCCTAAATTCGTGGAGCTCACTGCTTTTTCACCCGTTCTCGCCACTTCCTTCTTGCTATCTCCTCGCACATGCTTCTTTCTGCCCGGAAACACCTCATTTTCCCGCCTCATCCGATGACGACGATCATGACGTTTCATCCATTGTAGCATCCATGAAGTGACGAATAAATGTACCTTGACCGATGATGAGTAAACCTGTCGCTGTAATTTTTATTAATTAAATCTCGTGACAAAAAGGCCATCACCGAACCGTTGCCACCACAGAGGGAGTGCCGAATTGTCTACGATTTCTCTATACTCCTCGCTGTTGAGCGTCCCCTTCGTTGGTCATAAGAGTCCTAATCCATACCACAGAATAAGGAAACACATAAGCGACACGCGCGTCAATTCATATGCAATCGTGTGAGGCACAAAAACCATGCAACACTCGCGAGTGAACTAACAGTGAAGAGCGAGACGAAGCAGAATCGCATCAATATTACGGAAAACTTGGAAACGATTTAATTAAGGGCTAAAAAAAGTATCAAAGAGGGTTTTGTGTGTCGTGTAATATACACAACACACAATTCTTGTAATAAAAAATATCTTTATTTATATTATTTTTAATGTTTAATAATAAATTTTTAAAGCTACACTATAGCATCACAAACTCATCTTAAAACTCTATATCACCTGCTCTCATCCTTTATAAATCTGAAAAATTATATTTTTTCACTATTCCCACTATTATTACTGCATCCAATTGCAGAGCAGTAATTTCCTTTTGTGATAGGCATTTTGGCGATGTAAAAGTTTTCAGGATTTCTCTAATTTGCACCAAAGATAAACTATATAACGGGTGGTTATCCTATCACATAATACAGGGTGATTCAAAACTCAACGTACAAACTTTTAAGAGAGGTAATACGGGTGATTCTAAGTAAAAAAAAAAAAAAAAAAAAAAAAGTTAATATGAACGTGGGTCCGAATTTGAACGATAATTGAGATATGAATAGAAATAAAAATGCCGCCGCCAAGATCAACAAGTTAATAACTCAGATTCTATAACACCTGGGACAATGAAATTTGAAGAAATATTAGGCTACATAAAACTTTGTATACTGTTAAAATTTGATCGAATTCCAACGAGTAGTTTCCGAGTTACGCATTCAATGTCGTAATAGTGCTCATATGTGCGTACTAACCAGCACGTGTTACGATGTTGACTGCGTAACTCGGAAACTACTCGTTGGAATTCGATCAAATTTTAACGGTATACACAGTTTTATTTATGTACCCTATTTTTATCCCAAAGTTGATCATCCTAGATGTTATAGAACCTGAATCAACTTGTTGATCTTTGTGGCGGTATTTTTATTTCTCTTCATATCTCAGTTATCGTTGAAATTCGGGCCCATGTTCATATGAACTTTTTTGCTTAGAATCACCCATAATACCTCTCCTAAAAGTTTAAACATTGAGTTTTGAATCACCCACGGTGATCCGAACACTGCTATTTAGTGTTATTGCCAGGCCGCTAGGGTGCACTCGAGCATGTTTGCCTCAGTAAATGAAGAGAGTGTCGCTTCTGTGTTTCCTTATTATGTGTCCATACCATACCCACACAACGTGACATCACCATCACCGAATTGGACAACTGAAAAAACACAGTCGGACTGAAGGCATACAGTTGGCAATCGCCAAACCGACCTTATCGTTTTGTCTTACCAGTATACATACACAAGAGATCTCCAAGCCACAGGGGATCTCCAATTTGACATTTGGAGAAACCCCTTATCGTTATGTTTATTTTGAGAGCAACTGAAATTCAACTCATTCTATCGAAGATATCTTTCTGAACATTCACGATATTTGCTTGGGCTATTTATAAGAGTAGCTCTAAATATTTGGGTAATAATGACAGAGCATGCGCAGTTAGACATTATTTAGTAAAAATGCTCATATTTCATCAAATATTAAATACATGTAACTTTATATTCTCTACTGGATGTTGTCTCTACAGCAGTTCAAGTTTTCTGAAAATAGCATTACACTGGTTGAAAACCTGCATGTTATAAATAAAAAACCTACGAAAAATTTTGATTTTTTTTTTTTTTAAAGATACCTTTATATCTCCATGAGTATACATGGAGATACTCATACAAATGAACGCAGTTAACTAAAAGAAGCTTCATTGTGTTGAATATTTAAAGAGTGAGGGTGGGAAATAAATTATTAGCAAAGCTGGACTCACTTTGTAAAATTTACAATGCTAACTAAATTATTTCATTAATTTACAGCCATTTAACAAAATTAATCAAAAACAATTTTATCAGAACATTCCAAGCATAATAAATATTTAGATTAACCCGCGACACTCGGAAAAATATTTCAATATTTCAACTTTGAGACTACAAAATGTTCATGAAGGTTACACTTGTATAATTTTTCTTGCAACACGTGTCATGTCGCGCATTCCCTTTTGAGCGACTGCTGTAGAACACTAAAAAACAATGAGAACAATTAGTGATATTCTTACGCCTTAAAATTAATTCGCAGAGATATCTTAAATAGCAATGGGATTCATAAATACCCTGACTCGTGATGTATCTGCAGGCATAAGTATCGCAGCGCGCTACGCCAGCCACACCGACGCGCCACTATCTCTCACCCTTGGAATCCCGATATCAACTTCTGAGGGTATTATGGCCGCTCGCCCACTATCCAACTTCTCACACCCTGGACTCAATTCTCCATTCGCCGTAGCTGCTCGGGAGCTGCCGTTTCCCGTTTACATAAACTGGACGTTGACGCACTTCTTCTTAACCCTTTCGATATGTTCTCCCTGCGTCGCCAACTCAATCCAGAATTCTCGGGCGGATGCTTCTGGCCAATTTCTTCGTGGCGGAGAGAATATAGGCCTTATCTACATTTCTTAATGCCTTTCGGGCCGGTTCGACGTTTTGCCTCTCTTTCCTATGTGGTGTCCTCGCATACCCGTTTCCACTTAGTTCTCGAGACGAGTCGGACCCGGTGCATAAAGAATATGTAAAAATACGAGAACGATATTTAACCTTTACTTGGCCCGCTCGCACTCTCTCAGAACGGGCTTCATACACGGGGCATCCGGGAAGATCGGCTGACAACGTCTCTGAACAGGGCCATCTTGATACTAACTTCGCGGGACCTCCGTCCTCCTCGATATCTCCTTCCACTCTCCTCTTTCAACCTTCTCCACCTTTTCCATTTTGCTTTCGGCCGCGCGCCCATTGGCTCGCTCTGTTTCTTCACATCCACAGCCAATAAACACACAGCTCGATTCCATTTATCTACCTTCACTGCGCTATCTCCCTTACTTCGCGTTAATCGCCTATTCCATTTCTTCTGTTGCGTAACACGGAGATGAATTTTTGGTATATGTGTATTTTAATCAACGATATGAAATGAGTAGATCGCTCATGAGCTGCTTTCAGCGCCACCAACGCGTCCCTATTTGAAAGCCTGTCGGCCATTGCTGTGGTTGGCAAAAAATGGCCTTCTTCGTATGTTTACGTTTGAAGTTTGCGTAGACAAACACAGTAAAACTCAATGCCGATTTCTTGTACAGCTTTAAATTGTAGTAATAGATGTATTAAAGGTTCACCACTGACCTTTCACAGGTGTGTTTTTATTTTTCTGCGTCTTAAAATGTTTTTCTCATGTAAAAATCCTGGTCATCTTTTATATCGTTGTTATTGATACATAAAAGATGTCGATCTTCAACAGGAGACATTAAAGAGAGATCGAATCATTAATGTTTTAATGCTAATCCTAATTGTTTGTAAGCTTTCACTGCATTATTTTTTAAGTAAACAAACTAGAAAGAGTTTCCAAGTATTACTTTGTCATTTTAATTCATTTAATGCACTCCGTGTAAAGGTTTATTTATTAAAATGTGTATAGCTCTAAAGCGAAGTCACGAATGGATGATTTAAAAAAAAAAAAAAAAAAAAAAAAAAAAAAAGAGACGTTAAATGAATGACATTGAATGAATTTATTATCTCTTTTTAGTTTGTTTAGTTAAAAAATCACGCTGTGGACGATTACAAACAATTATTGATAATTATTTCTGTAATTCACGGTGCTGATATGGTCTTTACTATGGTACTCAATTAACTAAGTTTTGTTATTAAATAAATTAATTAAGCCAAAAGCTATACTCTGTTGTCCGTTCCTTTAATTCTAACGTTTCCACTGCGCATTTGCTCTTAAATACGTGACAAGAGCCCTACAGATGATAGGGTTCTTCTGATTTTAGAAAATCACCCTTGGTATGATCCTCTGCACAATCTTTTTAGGTTCCGTATGGAACGCTAGGGGGGGGGGGGGGATATTTCTGTGCAGTCGAAAAACAGTGTTCATACTAAATGTGTTACGATACGCCAGTTTTATGCTTACTACCTTCAAATTCGTCACGTACATGTTTAAGCTCGGGCATATACAGGGTGTCTCAAAATTCCTGGTACAAACTTTTAGAGGAGGTAGTATGGGTGATTCTAAGCAAAAGAGTTCATATGAACATGGGTCCGAATTTGAACGATAACTGAGATATGATCAGAAATAAAAATGCCGCCGCCAAGATCAACATGTTAATAACTCAGGTTCCAGAACGTCTAAAATAATTAAATTTGGGGGCGTAATAGGGTACATAAAACTGAGTATACTGTTAAAACTTGATCGTATTTCAACGAGTAGTTTCAGAGTTACGCATTCAAAATAGTAACAGTTCTCACATGCGAGTACTAATCAGAACGTGTTAAGATGTTGACTGCGTAACCCGGAAACCACTTGTTGGAATTCGTTCAAATTTTAACGGCATACACGGTTTTATGTACCTAATTATTCCTCCAAATTTCATTATTCTAGGCGTTCCGGAACCTGAGTTATTAACATGTTGTTCTTAGTGGCGGCATTTTTATTTCTGTTCATATCTCAGTTATTGTTCAAATTGGGACTAATGTCATATGAACAATTTTGCTTAGAATCACCCATATTACCTCGCCTAAAAGTTTGTACCAGGAATTTTGGGACAACCTGTATAATAAAAATTGTACCTTCCCACCTTCGCCAAACTTGTCAAGGCAAAACGAAGACGGGAAACAAAGTTGTTTCTATTTAAAAAGTGTATTCCGAAGGATTCGAACCCACAATATCAAGGTTGTCGAGCACTCCATGTAACCAACGCGCCAAAGCAGCATTGCAAAAATGTTGATTTTTTCCCTCATTGTACGAAGTAAAGGAAGTATTGTAATCGCGAAAAATTTCGGTTTTCAGATTTCAACGGAAATATCCATTTTGACCATCACTGAATCCTTTTTGACTAGTTTCGGCATAACATCTGCATATACGTATGTGTGTATCTTGCATAACTCAAAAACGATTAGCCGTAAAATGTTGAAATTTTGTATTTAGGACTATTATAATATCTAGTTGTGCACCTCTCCTTTTGATTGCAACCGACTGGGCCAAAAATGTGTATTTGTGGTGTCCGCAAGAGATTTTCTTACATGTCTATGGAGGTTTGTTTGCGTGGAGCAGTTTGTGACGTCAGTTTGATTGTTTCCGAGGCCAACGAGAGAAGGCCAGGCGACACCTCCTATAGTCCATCCAGCCTTAGTTTGCGCGAAATGTGATGGCCGTTTCAATTGTTGGATATTGTTACAACAAAAAATAAACAATACATAACAATTAACATGCCCATCAAATTTCGCGCAAACTAAGGCTGGATGAACTATAGAAAGAAAGCCTATCAACTGAAACGTCATACATTGTTACATCATCATATTTCGACCATTGTTAAGCGTATTTCTACCAATAACAAGAAAGTTAACTCGTAAAACGATTTTCAAATATGCTGAAAAGTAGACTATAAAAATTTGTTGTTTAGTATTATATACAGTAATATTTTTATATAGAGCAATGGCGAAAACTGCATGTAAATTTACGTATTCGATTGCAGCGCTCACACGAATCTTTCCAAACGCGCGAAATGAGAAATGAAATTCTCGCACGTCTAATGTTAAATCTTTAAAACTACTGGGCCTATGTTCTTTCCACTGCTAGATCAAAGTTACCATAAACGTCAGAAGAGAAAAATCATTGTTTCAAAGCACCGTCGGGAAAAATCTTTTAAGCATTCCAAGGAGCTTTAGCTGTGACGCAGATATAATTTTAAATTTGAATATCTCACGTTTACTTGCACTTGGTTTAAATAAACAGTGGAAATATCTTTGATTCAAAACGCATTCACACCATTTTTAAATATAGGCCTAACTTCAATTAGCTATTTTAACAATAGGCCTAATATTAATTAGTCATTGTTAACTATAGGCCTAACATAAATTAGCCATTTTTCACAATAGGCCTAACATTATTTAGTCATTTTAACTGTAGGCCTAACATTAATTAGCTATTTTTGACTATAGGCCTAACATTAATTAGCCATTTTTAACTATAGGCCTAACATTAA
>JAHWFO010026121.1:673067-699313 GCA_023313115.1 Rhysida immarginata
ATTTTTGACTATAGGCCTAACATTAATTAGCCATTTTTAACTATAGGTCTAACATCAATTAGCCATTTTTCACAATAGGCCTAACATTAATTAGCCATTTTTAACTATAGGCGTAACATTAATTAGCCATTTTAACAATAGGCCTAACATTATTTAGCCATTTTTAACAATCGCCCTAACATTAATCAACACATTTAACAATAGGCCTAACAGCACTGAATTTTAAAATGAAATGAGCACGTGCATCAAGAAATCTTCATAACAGGCACGTGCTCCAAGCTGCCATCAACAATGCTTAAATGATAAACAAAAAGTAACATTATATTCACTTATGACTCGTCAGTAGGATTCGATTGATATATTACATGATCTACGTTCATATTCTTATCATTAGTGCACGTACTTGAAGGGGTCCACGAGAGCTCAACAAAAGTTGATATATCGCGGTTAAGTTCTTCCATTTTCATGTTTTCGTGCAAACGATGGCTGGCCGTGCACATAAAGGTACTGATTAAGCTTGTATTCTTATATATAGCTTTAGCTAAAGCTCATAATAAGGGATCATTGAAGTACTTTTTGGGGGTCATTTTCTCGGACGTAGCATTTCGAAAATCGAAAAGAATGACATATTCATCTTGTGCTCATCATTCTCGTTCGAATGACATATTACATGCCGTATATTGCCAATAAAAAAATTTAATGGGGGGGGTTTGGGTGTCAATAGTCACGTGACTGTTAGACCGATTTCAATCACAAACTAATCAGGTGAGCTCAGGAAGTGTCTCTATCGAAGAGCGAAAGCAGAATTTAAAAAAGTTAAAGCGTTCTCGAGTAATCGTCGGACATACAGACGGACGGACGGACAGACAGACAGACAGACAGACACACAAACAGAGCGAAACCAATATATGCTTTTCAGCATATAATAAGCCTTAAATTTGGTCGACTTATGATATAACAATTTATGACGTTTCAGTTGTTTGGCTTTCTTTCTAGGTGGTGTTAGGCCAGGGCACTCAAAAAATCACATGATCATCGGGGTCCAGTAAAATCCATCCTTCATTGTTTCCAACTAACAAAAAAAAAACACTGATTGTTAAATTCCAAGATGGAGACAATGAAGAATAGATTGTTGCTCGGATCCCGATGATCATGTAATTTTTGAGTGCCCTGGCCCAACCGCCACCTAGACAGAAGGCCTGCGCACAGGAACGTCATACATTGTTGCATCCCACGAAAGCGGCTATTGTTAATCGTATTTCTACTAATAATAACCTCTAAATTTGGCCGTTTGATCATGACGTAACAATGTAAGACGTTTCTGTGCGCAGATCTTCTGTCTAGGTGGTGTTGCCTGGTCTGTCTCTCGTTGGCCTCGGATTGTTTCTTCTAAAAGGGGAACAATGAAGTTAAGAAATTGTTGCAAAAAACGACTGTCAAAATTTGTTTCAACAATTGGGAATTTTTAGACAACAAAGAAATAATGTAATTTAACAGGCGTACAAGGAAGTCACCTGATGCCCACAACAGATATTTTAAATTATGAATTAACGAAAGTAATTTCTTTTTACACACTATTCAACGAAAGTTGGAGTGGGCGTGTCCGGTTAAACTTCATAGTTCAATTGTTAGACATTGTTGCCAAAGCAGAATCAACAATGTCTAACAATTGAAATAGGAAGTTTAACTGGACATGCCCACTCCAAATTTCGTTGGACAGAGTATAGTTGCACAAACTTTGCTTTGCATTGTTGGACGTGAGATATAGATTGTTGATCCGCGCATATTGTTGGTCCGATGAAAACTCTTAATAAAAAGCGTTACGGATTCTTTGCATAGTAGGATACTAGCTGAGATGCCCGTCTTCGCCGAGCTTTTCAAGGCAAAACGAAATCGGGGTATCAGTATCTATCTACTCTAGGTATATGCCAATGTTGTTTAAGGACTTGTTAAATGTCATTGCATAAGCTGGACGAACAGGAAATTGTCGACGTTCGAACTCCACAAAATGATCGATCGCCTGCAACGGTATTCTTGGTACTAAAACGAATTGTCCTGCGTTATCCCCACTGACTATTGTAGCTTGTAATGACCCGGATTATTCGGAATTGCCTGTTGTATTGCTTAATACCCCAAACGTTCAACCTAATGACTGTCGACCCTACAATTTACCGATAACTTCGGACGTTCCTGTGGTTTTACCTGGCAGTAGAGTCAGTGCACATCGTGATATTATTTTGCGCCAGCGCACAGATGATAGGATTCGTCGGATTTTAGAAAATCAACCATCTTATGATCCTCTGCACTATGTGTTTATGTTTCCATACGGAACGCAAGGGTGATATATTAACATGCAGTTGAAAAACAATGCTCATACCGAACGTGTTATGATACGCCTATTTTATGCTTAACGTCTTCAAATTCGTCACGTACACGTTTAAGCTCGGCGAAGACGGGCATATAAAGGGTGTCCCAAAATGAGCTGACATTTTAATTTTTTAATATAACACATTCTTCGTTGGAAAGTTTATAATATTTTGGCTTTATTAGAAAGTAAAAACGTAGAGATCATGAGTTATACAAAACATCTGACCATCTGACAAATAACTGCCCCGGCCTTGGTACCACAAATTCACTCTTTTGAGGAAATTTTCAATAACATGTTGATATAATTGCTGGGAAATTTCAGAAGTTTTGTATCGAATTTCATTTTAGAGGTTCTTAATAGTTTGTGGTTTATTGATGTACACTTAATCCTTAAGATAAACCCAGAGAAAGAAGTCTAAAGATGTCAAGTCACATGAACTTGCCGACCAATTCACATCACCTTGCTGCGAGATAACGCGACGATTAAATTTTTGAACTGAATTTTTAAAGTTTCTACGTGTTGTTCGATTGTGTATTTTTGCATAATTTAACCTCAATGTTTAATAAAGACAGCATATTAAAATTTCACGTAAAAGGCGGCAAATTCAAAATATCAGTTCAATTTGGGACACCCTTTATAAGAAAAATCGTACCTTCCATTATATAGCTTTTGACATAAACACGACTGGCCTATTGTTGCACAAACTTGGCCTTGCATTGCTGGACGAGCTAAATATTGTTGGTCCGCGCATATTGTTGGTCCGATGAAAACTCTTAACAGTAAGCGTTACGGATTCTTCGCATAGTATAGTAGGATACAGGGCCTTTATAATTGAAGTTCCATTTTGACAGGCCATAAAAAAAAACTTACGGACCAAAAGCTATAATACTTGGTAATATTATACCCACCAAAAAAAAAATTAGTTTTCTAAAGGTCACCACCAGCATGGAATGGCGCTCTATGCAATATTCGTATACGAAATTAGACACGAAGATACAGGTTAACAATGTGGTTTATGCTTTCAGTAAATGGTGGAGGCCACATTCAACATGTAACTAATTTTAGTAACGATTAAAGACTTGTTAACCTGTGTCTTCGTGTCTAATTTCGTATACGAATTAAACCAAGTATTATAGCTTTTGGTCCAGTAGTTTTTTTTTTATGGCCATGTCAAAATGGAACTTTAATTATAAAGACCCTGTATATAATTTAATTTTCTCTTTATCGGTTCTAGAAAGAATCTGATCAGCCACATTTGAATAAACCTTATTAAAGTTATTGATATCTCTGCTGCAAAATGCCAACCTGATTACTTCCGCTACAAGCATAAAGCTGTTACCATTTTTATTTTCCCTATTTCTTTAATACGCCATAAGAATGGCAACTAGAAGAATATCCGAAAAATAAAGCACTTGGAGAAGCTGTTTCTAATACTGAAAAGACTTCAGAGACCGCAAAATGTATTTAATGTGGCTACATACCAAATCATAGCTTAACTAACAACAACCTGACAACTATCGCTATATAGCACTAATTCTTTTGTTGTTTGTTGTTTTTTTTTAAACAAAAGACCTCACACCTAAAACGATTATCCTACTTAACGTCGCTTTAAGTGGACTTTACACAAGAACCCGGGTCTCAACAACTGAAAGCGCAATACACAACTAGAGGCTCCCAAACAAACCACTACCAAATGCGATAATATTTAAACAAGCTTCGAGACAAGGACTTAGCAATCACTCCCAGGTGCGAGAATATAAAGCTAAGCACACAATCCGCGTTCGAAGAAAACGCTCTGATACCCAAAACGATTATCCTACCAACTGTCCGTCACGCAAAAAAACTGTATGAGCACGTAGGGGAATTAACAATGCAGACAGTGGTAGGGAAATAGTCAAAAAATAATATTTAATACAAATAAACACAGTGAGAAGATTTGCAGAATAAGTCTGTAATCAGTCAGACCAAAAAAATAACAGTTTGGATCAGCAGAAATAGTTTGCAACAATAGCTCATAAAATATGTATTCCAAATGTATTGGAGATCAATGTGAAGGATAAGTAAGCACACTTCGTTGTCGGATAAATTCGGCTTATCGTTCTTAATAAGCTCGCCACCACTGGGCACTGCTCAATCCCAAGATAGCGTCGATGCTGAGCGTTTTGATTCATCTTTTAACTTAGGCGAGAACAAATAGAACATACGAGAGGCGTTCGAATTCTACCTGAACTTTATTTTTTATAAAATCAGGAAACTACAAAAAAACCCCACACACACCAGTTATTATATGCTGAAAAGCATATTGGTTAGCTCTATCTATGTGTCTGTCTATCTGTGTGTATGTTCGACGATTACTCAAGAATGCTTTAACTTTTACAAATTCTGTTTTTGCTATTCGATAGAGACCCTTCCTGAGTTCACCTGATTAGTTTGCCATTGAAATCGGTCTAACAGTCACATGACTATTGAGACCCAATCCCCCATTAAATTTTTTTATTGGCAATATAATTCGAACGGGAATGACGAGCACAAGACACCATTCTTTTCGGTTTTCGAAATGCTACTTCCGAGAAAATGACCCCAAAAATAGAACTTTAATGACCTCTTATTACGAGCTTTAGCTAAAGCTATAATGTATATAAGAATACAAGCTCAATCGGTACGTTTGTCTGTCCGGTAGGCCGTCGTTTGCACGATAACGTGAAAATAGATGAACTGCGATATATCAACTTTTGATGCACTTTTGTGGACCCCTTCAAGCACGTGCACTAATGTTAATATGAACTTAGGGCATGTAATATATCGATCGACTCGTCATAAATGCTAGGCCTTTTGTTGACACTAGCTAATTAATGTTAGGCCTATTATTATCAACAAATAACTACTGTCTTGAATTGTTAACGACTGTTGTGTACGGCCTGTGTAGCTCTTAATCTAGAGAACGCGAGAGGCTATGGCAAACGTACAATAACTTTATAATTGAAACCATAGAAATTATTTTGAGTTTGCAATTTTTTGCTGTCTGACCTGCCCACTGTGTACACCTAGTCTGCCTCAAATATTCATGTTAACCAAACTATAAATGAAGGAGAACATTCGAGTTCGTCACGGAAACAGTTTTGCATTGTTGTTGCACGTTTAAGCATTGTTGGCGCTGGCTTGAAGCACAGGCCGGAACTTTTTTGAGCAACAATTTTTATCAAAACTATAAATAAAAGAGTACATGTGAGGTCGTTACACGAAACAATTTGAATGTACGGCCTTTGAAACAATATTAATTGAATTTGAAACTAATTACCGCGCAAATTGCGCGCGGATAAAATCTTGTATAACTGTAGTTCATTTGCATAGTTGTACGACAAGGAATTTGTATTGTTTGGTGTTTTAACGTGAACGTGAAGCAATAAAACGGGGATGTAATATGGATAGAATCAAAGGAATTTACATTGTTTATCTAAACCAACTGCAAGTAAAAGTGAAATATTCAAATTTAAAATTACATCTGCGTCACTGCTAAAGCTCCTTGGAATGCTTACAAGATTTTTTCCGACAGTGCTTTGCAACAATGATTTTTCTCTCCTAACGTTTATGGTAATTTTGATTAAGAAGGGATGAATGGCTCTAGCAGCGGAAAAAACATAGGCGCAATAGTTTAAAACATTTAGACATGCGAGCATTTCATTTTTCATTTCGTGCGTGTTTGGAAAGATTTGTGTGAACGCTGGAAACGAATACGTAAATTTATTTGCAGTTTTCGCCATTGTATATAAAATATTACTGTAATATTAAACAACACATTTTTATATTCTTCTTTTCAGCATATTTGAAAATCGTTTTACGAGTTATATTCTTGTTTCTCAAAGAACTCTCCTTGCTTCTCTACGCAATTTTCCAGCGTTCTGACAGCATCTGGATACCCGGTTCTGTAGAAATCTTCAGGCTGATGTCGAAACCACGTCAGGACAGCCTTTTTTACTTCCTCACTGGAGCCGAACCTTACCCTCCCAGAACTCTTTCAATGGTCCGAAAAGGTGATAGTCGCAAGCGGAGAGACCCGGACTGTACGGAAGATGTGGTAAGATGTCCCATTTGAATTCCGTCAGTGTGCCTATAGTCAGTTTGGCTGTGTGTGATCTTGCATTATCTTGCAGAAAACAAACACCACTGGTAAGGAGCCATGGTCGCTTTTTCCTTAGTTCGGCTTCAGGGACTCCTCAAAATGGCACAGTAGTAGGGTGCATTTATGGTTTGTCATTCTGGCACCATCACCTGCGTTGCCGACGGTGTCATCTTGAATTTCTTGGGTCGTGGTGAGTCAGTGTCTCGCACGCATGCTTTCAGGAGTATGGTAATGAATCCATGTCTCGTCGGTGGTCACAACACGCCTTATGAAGCTGTCACCTTCCCTGTCATATCGCTGCAGCAGCATGTAACGGATTTCCACCCGGGTAGTTTTGTGATCCTCGGAGAGTTGCTTAGGAACCCATCTGGCACAGATCTTCTTGAATTTCAACCTATCGTGGATGATGATCTCCACACTGCCAGCGCTGTTGTTCAGTATTGAAACTAGTTCTGGGAAATGAATCCGTCTGTTGTCCCCTTACCAGCTCATTTGTTCGTGTGATGATACCATCATTGACAGCAGTTGCTGGCCTTGTCCTCCTTCAAACTTTTGGCACCAAGCAAAGATGATCGAGGCAAACATGACTCTGTGAACTGCCTTTGAAGTCTATGATGAATTTTAGATGCTTTCACACCTTCGTTTGGAGAAACTTGATGATTATTCGTTGTTCCACTTTGGTGGACACATCGCTGTCCGCCATTATGTTTGAATAAACAATCGTTTGTCATGGCAACCGGATGAGTGGTGCTGCATTTGCATGATAGGCGGTAGTTGCCATCCTAACAATGAAGTTTAGATTTTTACACCAAAGAAATTTACAAAAAATATAGTCCAGGTCAAATTTGAACACCCCTCGTATGAGTATAAAGTTTTCGGCTATGTAGGTGGTAATATTAGCTGCTGAATTTTCTTTATCAATGGATTCTTGATGACAGCAGAATCAACAAGGAAAATTTCTCCCAATTCTCTTTCAGCAGGGCAATTAACTCCCATGGCATTACGTACATAAAAATGACTTTATCCTTTCTAACGCTAGAAACCGTGTCCACCAAATGAAATAAATGAATCAGCAAAGGGGCCCTAAGTACGCAAACCAAGTTACTAAACCTGTCAATCCAAGAGACAGGTGCTAGCGTCAGCTGGGCTTTAGAAATACTAAACAGAGGAGCACTATGCGGACATGGGAAATAAACGAAAATACATTCCGGTTTACACTCCAAGCCAGCAACCATCGGCTTACACCTTCTGACTTACCCACTTCGTTCCTAAGGTGCACACCCCTCGTACGGCCAGTCGAGCTCCTGCTACTTTGCTAGGGATATGAAACTGTTGGGCATGCATGCACTAGAGAAGATTATTCGCCAAACATCTTGCCTGCGCTCGCTCTTCTTATTGAGCACACGTTCCCTGTCTATGCCTTCTCATTCGCCATCAAGGCAGAATCCCTGGCACGCTGTTCGACACAAGACACTCTCGCACTAATCCTATTCTTACCTGAGCCTTTCTGTTCACGCTCGCTTTCTCTCCCCGAGCCTCTTATAACGTGCTTTTGTTCGTCTAAAATCATGCAGACGTCCTCACGCTTCGTTAAAACGCTTGCGTCTGATCTCGAATCTTTCCTCCCACTTCCCGACCTCACTTCCTTTTTCCGCTTCCTCCTCACATCCTTCCGCTCAGGTGACTTGCTTGCCCCGGCATGCTATTCATACTATGCCGTCAATAGATGGCAACTCTTTCAAGCAAATTATCTTCCAGAGAAGGCTGAATGCCGAGCGTTTTTACATCACTTGACAGAGAGCCATATATACGATTGTCGGAATTCTCTGTTGTTCATAATGGTCAATCTAAATGGGCAATGATGCAGATTAAGTGGTTAGGTCCATCGTCATGCCCTTCATAGCTACTATCAAGATAGACTGTTCCAGCAGAACAATGCACCACTATATACGAAATAAATGCTAGACGGCTGCAATAGCTCTAGAGACTGCGGATATCTTGCCTTGACCAGCTACATTCGATCGGACCTGCGTGGGATCACATAGGGAGAGAGATCTAATACCATTCTGCGTCAAAGAGTTGAAGCAGCATGGTAGGCTGTACCACAGGACTTCATCCGCATTTTACACGATGTACTACCCGAAATTTACGAAACATTTCTTGTAAAAAGCAGAAAACTTACTTTACACCCTAATCTCTACTGCACGATAGATTCAAAAATCTGGCAAAAAGATTTCACTAGTGCAGTCAATTCCCACCAGGCGTCTCTATCGGGTTATAGGGCTAAAACTGTAATTGATAAGAGTTAAAATCTAAGTGTTAATATACCTTCAAGCGCATTTTTTCACATTTATTTAATGAAAAAAACTTGAAAATTGGATATCATGCTTAATATTCAAACACCACGCCTGTTTTCAATAAAATTTATTTTTACAAATTATTAAAGTAAATAAAATAAAGTAGATAACAAAACCATTTCACAAAAATGGTTTATGAAAACAATTTTGAAAATTTTCGTTTACGTTTTGATTCTCGTCATCGTAATAAAATATTATACGAGCTAGCATTTCATCTTTGTGCTCGTTACACGGAAATGAAATTTCTATATTGCAAAAAAATGTTATCTGCAGTGTCATAGTATACACTTGGGCATGCTCTGAAAAATATTTTTCAACATCCCGTATTATATAGGGCGAGTCAAAAGTCTGTACCCCACCCCCTTCTATCTTGGATACAAATGTAGTTATGCAAATTCCAATAAATGGAGTGAATATGAAGTTGAGGGTGCCATATTTTAGCATTGAAAGTCCCAAGGAACCATAATGGTTCCACGAAACCATGTGCCTTTGAACCAATTTCGACTATCATTAATTTTACATTATATTCATTCATGGTACATCATTCCAAGTCGATTGATATATTACATGCGATATTTTAGCTTTGAAAGTTCCAATGAACCATACTGGTTCCTCGAAACCATGTGCATTTGAACTAATTTCGACTATCATTAATATTACGTTATATTCATTCAAGGTACATCATTCCAAGTCGTTTAATATATTACATGCCACATTTTAGCATTGAACGTTCCAATAAACCATAATGGTTCCACGAAACCAGGTGTCTTTGAACCAATTTCGACTATCATTAATTTTCAGTTATATTCTTTCATGACACTTCATTCCAAGTTGTTTGATATATTACATGCCAAATCTGAGCTTTGAAAGTTTCCACTGAACTATAATGGTTCCATGAAACCACATACCATTGAAACTATTTCGACTATCATTAATTTTACGTTAATATTCAACCATGACATGTTTTTCCAAGCTTTTTGATATAATACATGACATATCTTAAAATTTAAAGTTTCCAGTGGACCATAATGGTACCACTAAACCACATACCCTTGAACCAGTTTTGACTGATATTGACCATCAAGGAAGACCATCACGTGTCTTTACTTAATTCACAAGCCTTTTCTCTGCTTTAGCTATGGAATCCCAAAGAGAGAACAGCATTTATACATGGAATTGTATAGTGAAAAACGTGGTCCCCTATATTATTTGTGACCTTTTGAACCGGAAGTAGTTCACCGATTTTTTCAACCAACGAACTCAGTCTTCCGATTTTCCTAAGTTGTCGAATGGCGAAAAGGGAAGTCGAAAATTCGGAAGCACTCGACTGCTAGAACACCAACAGACAGACGGACGGACGACACACTGTGAAAACATAAGTACCTATCGGTCCTAAAAATAACTTATCCACTCGGTTAAACTTTTTTAATATTCAAAAATACACTTAAAAAGGTGTAACACATGTGCCCCAGTGGTAACAGCAACAACTGAGGCACATCTGGTCCTTGAAGACTGCTAAAGCTGCAGGTGATGATGAAATCCGGTCTGAGATGATAAAGTTCTTGAATCAGGATAGTATCCTGTGGCTGACTAGTGTGCCACATTGCTTGGTTGTCTGGCCAGGCTCCTAAGCAATAGTGGAATTGTAGTCCCTATCTTCAAAAGAAGATCGAAATGATTGCAACAGCTACCGAGAAATCTCTTTGTTCAGTATTCTGGGGAAGTCTACACAGTGAATGTAGAGGAGAATTCGGGATATAGTCGACACGAAACTGTGGAGCGAGCAGTGTGGTTTCCGATCTGCCGAAGCATAACGCATCACATCTATGGTCTAAGAAAAATATTTGAGAAATCCTGGGAGTATGCAAAAGATGTCTGCGCTTGCTTTGTGGGCCTTGCAAAAGCATATGACAGAGTTCCTTGGGCAATGCTTTTTTGTGCATGGACAGTTACTGGTGGCCATCACGTTTCTCTCTGTAAGGGAAGTTCTGAGATGCGCGTCAGGATAAATGGCATTAAGTCAAAACCGTTCATCGTGGGTGTTAGTCTACATCAAGGGTGCATACCGTCTAGACCCAGACTGCTGAGGCGATGAGCATGTTAGGGTGGGCGACTGCTTTGTGGAGTGATTGTTTTTTGCTGATAACCTTGTCCTCCTTGCGTCTTTTCTCACTGATTTTCATCATGCATTAGACAGTTTGCAGACATGTGTGATGAGACTGGGATGAAAATCAACGTGGCTAAGAATGAGATTTTGGTGTTTTCAAGACAGCCTGCTCAGTACGCTTTCCATGTTAGGGGGCCCCCATTGAGACAGTTGGAGAAGTTCAAGTATCTCGGAACTGCATTCACAAGTGATGGGCAACAGGACAGAGAATTGGACGCTCAGATCGGTACAGCAACCTGTCAGACGCGAACTGTGTCGATCCGCAATAACGAAGCGTGATCTGGGAAATAAAGCCAAGTTCTCTGTTTTCAAATCTATCTTTGCTCCCATTCTCAACTATGGTCCTGAGTCTTGAGTAATGGCCATAAGAGTGCGATTGCGGATGCAAGCGGTCCAAATGCGATTTCTGAGAAGGGTGGTAGGTGTTAGCCTACTAGGCAGACTACACAGCAGCACAATCAGAGAGTCTTTAGGTGTTGAACCTCTACTTCTACGCAAAGGATTGTCTCCGTTACTTTGATATGGTCACATGATATGAATGCTGCAAACGGGTCTTCCTAGGAAGTTGTTTTTTTCCGAGCCAGTGGGTAAGAGACTAAGAACCAGGTGGGTATAGTTCATCCAACAAGAGAAAAACAGGGTGTGTCACAGGAAGTTTCAGATTAGCCAATCAGAGAAAGGGGGCCTCATGCGCTTAATCACTTCTGTCTCATGTCTCATTGAGGAAGCGCTTTATAATATTACAGCAGAAGCTTTAATATTATTCAGTTGCTTTGCTTTAATTATAATTAAAAATATTGTACACTTCATAAAATTATCTTTTAACTCAATTTTATATATATCGTTGTTCGAGATTCCCTGGGCCTTTTCTTTCTAGGAGTCGAAAATCGAGGAGAAGGGGGTGGTAGCTTCGCATGAAGACGCTTCGTTTCCTTCTTGAACAATTGTTCGAACGCAAGAAAAAGAAACTTACGTTGCCTTGGAAGTTTCTTCTATCAAAGCAGATGAGCTTTTAAAACACTATTTTCCTTTAAACTAGCAAAATACGTTCCACACAAATCTCCCTAGCCTGGCTGGGAATAGTTTTTCCTTGTTTGGCTGAAGAGTTGTTGCACGGGCGTCGCCATTACAAATTGACTTGTGCAGCCGCCGCTGAAGGAGAGATCCCACAAAGCATTGCGGATGAGTGAGTAGTCGATATCAGACCGGAAACACACCCTGTTTTTCTCTTGTTGGACGAAGTATAGATTACATGAAGAATCTGGGTTCGAGTCGCTTGGATATTATCATTGAGAACATGCGCCTGATAGTTGTCACGTGGCAGTAGAAATGTGATTGGGAAAAACAGAAGTAAGGGACAAATGGGTGAAGGATAACTTAATTTATTCAGTGTAAAAATAAGGTAAACATACACTTCAACTTGAAGGTAACATAATCTAACTCAGTAATACTAATGAAAAGCAATTCACTGGGTAAGATGAGGTTGAGTAAGTACTTGATATAAATTGATCCGAATAGCGACTGTTAACATTGATATTAACACGAATGCAATAGCTTGATTAATTTTAGAACACAATACAACGATGCACTAACTTCGTTACACCATCAATTTATAGAAGCTCGTTGGGTACAATAGAAAACACCAAATTGATCCTTCACCGTTGAAATTAATATTTATGAATTTCACTAATGCAATAAAGCACACTTCAACATTATCATTAAATAGTTGAGTCAACACTGAGCACTTTCTTGAAACAAAGTGTAACGCAATTGCATTTCAATATACATTAATAGAAACTTCTTATGCGGCGACAACGACTTGGGAGTGAAATGCTTAGAATGAAACGTTTTTCGCGTTACACGAGGCTAACGAGGAAGACAGGCTCCGGCACTGAAAAGTCACCTGACAAAGATAGGTCTATTAACAATGTAATTTTTACTGTTTCATCTTGTATTTTAACAATCAGTGTTTTTTCCTTTGTTGGAAACAATAAAGGTTGGATTGTTAATAGACCTATCTTGGTCAGGTGACTTTTTAGTGCCGGAGCTTGTATTTCTCGTTAGCCTCGCGCGTTACGGAAGTGACGTTGTTCCAACAATCAAACCTTCATTGTTTCCAACAAACGGAAAACACTGATTGTTAACATCCGAGATAGAGCGTGACCGCCGAGAGAGAAGGCCTCCGCATTGAAATGCAATACATTGTTACTGCAAACGCAAGGCTTATTATATTATTTTTATGATTGTGTCACGGAATTCGCCACTCATTAAGAATTCCGATGACGGGATCGTAAGATATCGTACCCGAGTGTTCTATCTTTCAGAGAGAGGAGCGGAGCAGCGTCATCAACTGCGTCAACAGCATCGAAGCTCAGCAGCCAATGGGATCGAGCGACGGGATGCGGGCGCGGAGCTCGAATTAGAAAGAGAAGGACAGAGGAGATGTGGAGCAGTGTGACCAGATTTAGTTCTTTGGGAACCAAATTGGTCCTTTTTGTCTTAAAAAAAACACTAAGTCCTCTTTTTTGGTCCTTTAAGAGATTTGGTTCTATTTTAGTTCTTTACAGTATGAAACGGTACTTTTTAGTTCTCTTTCCATAAGGGGCTTCCATATTTTCTTCCTTGGAAACTACGACCAGTCAATGTGAAAGTGAAAGTTAATGTGAAAGTAAAAGTTATTTGACCAGTTTGGCGGACACGTCCGTAGAGAAGAAGGTGAGCTGCATAGTACTCGTTATCACGAGCAGACTAAATACAACCGTACAGGTACAGTCAGTAAGATTGCTGATCCCAGGCAGGTTGGAGTTAGAATAATAGAAATATAACAGTGCGTATGTGTTCAACACAAAGCCCGGTACGTATTTTATAAATTTTTTCAATAAAATTTCTTTTCAAAAATGGCGTGGATTTAAGTACCATGTTATGGTTAGCCAAATAGTACAACTTGACGGCAATTATCGTTGGCTTACAGTATTATAATGCTAACAAAATTTCAGTCCTTTTTTTAGTTCTATAGTGAACAATTTGGTTCGCTTTTAGTCCTATTTAAAAAAATTTTTGGTCCTAACCATTTTCAAAACCTGGTCACACTGTTGTGGAGAGAAAGGGACAGGCAGCCTCTCAACGTGCCGGAAAAGACGACTGATAGAAAGCGAGGAGCCCGGGAGCGGTATCTGCGTAGCCAGGCGAGAAGACAGGAGAAAACGTTCTCCGCCTTCGCAAAGAAGCTGGCGAGCGACTGCAACCGTTTCGACGAGGGAGACGGAGTCGGGCAATGAAGCGAATACGGCGGGCGCCGTTCCATCGGCGTGGCAATATGGCGGCGATAGCGGTAAGTGGCTTCGCTCGGCGGATGAGAGCGAAACACCAACGGTGTTCTATAGGATCGTCGCTGAGTGCTCGGCATCATTAGTAAGTGTATTTTATTATGTGGACAGTAATGCCCTGTTGACTAAAGTTTCTTTTATGGACTTACATTGGCGGGAACTACGCAGTTCCTCTGCAGTAAAATGCTTATGGCCATACGGAATGGCGGCCTACTTTTCGAGCTACCTGGGTTTTGCCTTAGCCCAAGCTTAACTTTGTTATAACGACGGTAGTGCTTAATTTTCCGTCTCATTGAATGAGACATTTTGGGCGGCTGGTGTGGTGTTCTACGAAAATATATATGTTAAGATGAAATTGCTAGTAGTTACATTCACTGCTGTCTTAGTGCTGCGTTAATAGTAGTGATGTCCGTTGGATCCGGATCTCTGATTCGGATCTGATAATATCCGGATTCGGATCTAGAAATATCCGGATTTCTGATCTCTGATATCGGATCCAGATTTCGGATCCTTTCGCTGGATGCGTATTAAGACTAATTAGGACTTAAGAGGACTAGGCTATCACTTAATAAAAGCTTTTATAAACTGCTTTCAGAAAAAGTTTGCATATACACAATTTCCTGTCTAGGATCCGATTTTCGGATCTCGGATCCAAGATCCGGATCTCAGATCTCGGTTCCAAGTTCCGGATCTCGGATTTCTGACCAACATCCGGTTCTCGGATCTCGGACCTAGGTCCGAAAAAAAAGATCCGGATATCCGGATCTTGAATTATCCGGATCTTGAATTATCCGGATCTTGACATCACTAGTTAATAGTGCTAATTATTTCTATTTCGATGTTTGAGATGCCGATATAACTTATTCTGTGGAATAGGATTAGCAAATGTGAATTGCATACATAGATATATTTGTTAATAGAGAACTTTAATTGAACTAATTTTAAAATAGACTAATTACTTGATTGGACTATACTTGTACAGTTATATTACTTACCTGTTTGGACTCATTGCTATTTACCTGAGGGGACTGTTTATCGTATATTTCCGTTTTACCTAGTAATGTGAAACAAACGGAGAGTTCGCCCCCAAAAACAAGTGTAGAACGCATGAGAGCGTATACAGTTCGTAAACGAACTGAAGAAGCAATTCCAAACAAAAAAAAGAAAAAAAGAAAAAACATAAAACGAAAGCTAAAAAGTCTATAGGACGCGTACGAAATTTTCGAAGTCATAAAGGAGAGCAGTTGGAATCAAATCCGCCATATACATCTGCAAAAAGGCAAAAACAAAAATTACCGTAAATATACCATAGAGCATCCCGCAACAAAAGCAATTTTAATAATAAAATCTTGTAAACATTCCAAGGAGAAGCTTTAGCAGTGAAACAGAAATACATTTATACATTTATTAAAAAGAAGTTCGGGGGGGGCGGCTCCCGCCCCCCGAGAAGAATAAGGCAAGTCATCTATTTGTACCCCTTTATCTGCACTTTTTACCTCTTTCCAAGTTTTTTTTAATCAATAAATTGAATTTCTAAAAGGTAATATGTAGAAAATGTAAAAAAAACCCTGGTATCTCATTTCCTTTCTCATCATTTCCGAACGTATGATATATCACATGCCATATGTTGCCATAGTTCAAAGGATCTAGTGACTGCCATCCCCGCAAATCCGATCCCACTGGAACAAAACTTTATATTAATGTAGTTCTTGCCTAGAGGAATTTGGATACTGAATTTCACGCCTTTACGTACCTAAATAGCACATAGATATGTTGCCCTCTCTGAATCCCACCCCCGTAATTCCGACCCCCCTATATCAATCAAAACCAAACTAAATAGTGCAGATGGACATGCTCATAGTAAGCTACATAACGAATTTCAACCTTCTACCTCAAAAAATGTAGGAATTATGAAGCGGACGGACTGACATTATAAAACCAATAAGTAGCTCCATTCTTATTCTACTTACGAGGGTCAGTCAAATGAAAGCCGGAAATATTTTTTACAGCTCCTTTATTACAGACAGAGTTGGAACAAGTACACTATTTTTCAATGTAGTCCCCCTACTTTTCGATGCATTTCCGCCACCGAGTCGGGAAGGCATGGAAACGTCGGGGAGAGAAATCTTCATATAGTGGAGATCTTGCTTATAGGAATCTGCATATCGAATTTCATTCCTTTATATGCATAAATACACCTAGACTTTTTGGTCTCCTCTAATTTCCACCCCCAAAACTCCGACCTTAGTGGGCTAATCAAAACCAAACTAAACAGTGAAGATTAGTAAGCTACATTCCGAATTTCAACCTTCTACCTCAAAAAATGTAGAAATGATGAAGGGCACGGACTGACATTATAAAACCAAAGATGAACAGAAAGTAACAATATATTCCTTCTTGACAAATCGATTGTTATGTGACATGCCGGCATCTTTGTATTCCTTACATTCACTGTTTTAGCACGTGAATTCGACTTGAAGGGGTTCACGAAAAATTCTGAAAAGTTGATACTGCCGAGCTAAGACTTCGATGGTCATATTTCTGAAAACAGAATTTGAAAAAGTTAATCCGTTTTCAAGTTATCGTGCAAACGGCGGACGGACGGACGGCCGGATAAACGTACAGACCAAGGGCGCATTCTTATAAGTAGCTTTAATGCTAAAGCTCCTAATAAAATAATGCAAAGCGGTGATGAACGGTGGATTTGTGCAGTCGGTCGTTTGGTGTTGCCATTTTTTTTCGGATTTTTTGAATTTGACTTCAGATTCGGATAGACCATCGAAAATTAATATAGGAATGTGTGAGATCGACCCTCCGCCTCTTTGCCTTCATCCATAAAATTGAGTTTAAAATTTGAAAGTGAACTAGTTTTCAAATTAATAAATAACTGGCAATATTACCCGGCTTCGCCCGGGTGGAAAAGATGCGTTGAGTAATTTTGTTAACGATTGTTTGTTATGTTAAAATTAAACTATGATTAACAAATAATGAACGAAATGCAAGAAAATGAGAAACAGTTTAGAAAGCCTTCTCTAAACCTTTCATAATCATTTTAAACCAAAAATAATGATTTATGAACAATGAACTGGGAACAAAAGAAAATTAAATTATATGTACAAAAGCAAATAATAAAAATAATAAGATAAATGAATCAGCTACACAAGCAAGCTGCGTATTGATTGTAAAGTAGCTGTGCATTCAAGTCCACTTCGGTAAACAACGTTGTATGTCTTCCCCTGTGGCGCAAAAACATATACATTTCGACAGCTGGACACGCGGGAGCAAACTTCCTGAAAATATATACCTGCGACCTTGAAAGTCTGGAAAAATTGAATAAAATGAAACATTCTTCGTCTGGCATCGCCATCTAGTGATATCCTTTGAAAACAAAAGTCTAGCTGATATGCCCGTCGGGCGTTGCCAACACCACCTAGACAGCATAGAAATGTCATACATTGTTACATCATCATCAAACGGCCAAATTTAGGACTTATTATTGGTAGAAATACGATTAACAATAGCCGCTTTTGTATGATGTAACAATGTATGACGTCTCTCTGTGCAGGCCTTCTGTCTAGGTGGTGTTGGCGTTGCTCGGACTGTTTGTTCCAATGACGTATATTAAAGATAGATTCCGAATCCTATTGTTAGCATCGCCACCAAAGTGAAGCCATGACAGTTCTGGACAGGAGTGAGGTGTGGAGTAGTTAGCTGTGTGTCTTCTTTATTTGTGATGATTTTGGCCCCCAGGAATAATTAATTCAAAACCATTCCTCAAAGTTTCCGCGTACAACCGTACAAATAGACACGAAAAAGGATCAGGAATCACTTTTCATAGCCATTAATCGAAAATACGTACCGAAAGATGTTCGAAACGAAATTGAAATTGAAACCATGATCGAAAAATTGATTATAAAATACTTCAAATACAAAGTTAAACTTATCATTCAGTGATCGGAGTGTGAAAGAATTATTAATCAGGTACCCTCATGTTTAGCCATGTGTTTTGCTCATTTTTGGCCATGATAGTTCTTGAAGGCGGACCTTCCCACTTAAGTATGCTGGCAGGTTTCCGGGTCTATCTTTAATATAAAAATTTAAGCCATGGTCTCTTAAATCATTATATAGTAATTTTACTTCTATAAATAAAATTAGTTAATAAAATAATATTAATATATCAAATTAAAGTGCGCCGTCTGGCCTCGCCATCTAGTGACATACTTTAAAAACAAAAGTCTATTCAACTTTTCGATAAGATAGTATCGCCATCTAGTGATATCCCTTGAAAACAATTCACCTGTACGAAAAATAAGAATAACTTAAAAAATTGATATAAACACTGTATAAAAAGTACTCTACGTAGAGCACAGTGACACTAACTACGTGCATGGAAAATTTCGTGGAGATTCGTTGAGCATTTTCTGAGTTATAAAAGAACAAACGTTCCAATCGACTCTGATTTACAATATTTGAATAAAACATTTGATTGTTGTGGAGCGAAGACTATCCGTAAAATTCAAAACTCAATAATTGTTGATTTAATGAATTCATGCCGCATGCTCAGGTGTAATGTCATTTTTTGTGTTAACATCGTTCTGGCAATTCAGTAACTGAAATTTTCAACTTTTTTTTCTCCCCATTAATAATTTTTTGATTAATTGTATTGATGGAGACCTCGTTTCAATGTCAAAAGTACACATTTTAGTTTATTGTATAATAAAGTACACCCTGCTTTTTCGAAAACCTTGCAGGAATTAAGAAATCTGAATATTCCAGTAAGGTATGGGTGAGGTGGTCTATCTTTTACGGTATGTACCGAACATGGCCGCCATCTTGAAATCGGCCATCTTGAATCTAAGTCATTTTTTTTAAATGGAAAGGGGGTCGTGTGATATATCAAATAACATCAGCATCTTAAGAAAATTTCATTCCTATAAACAGATTTGAAGTAGCAGTTATGGTTCAAAAGTTACAATACATTTTGTTTCATTTTGTAGCAGGTAACTGAAGATGGCTTTGACCACAGAGGAGAAAACTGAGGTCATTTTGATGTAGAGAACGAAGTTTTCGTGTCATAGCTGCAGATTTTAACAACCGGCACCCAGAAGGACCTCCAATTTCACACAACACCTTCAGGTCCAGAAATTCCGAGAAACTGGGACTGTCGTTGACAAGTTATGGAGTGGCCGTTCAATAAGTGCTACTGACGAGACAACTTCAACAATGGTTTTGGCGTCCTTCGTCAAGAGCCCACAACGCAGCACACGACGTTTGTCAGCAGAATGTGGAATCAGCCAGTCATCGATCGTACGAATCCTTCATGCTCATCAATGGCATCCATTCACGACTCAGATACTCCAGCACCTAGCAGAGGATGACCCAGACACATCACCTGAACTGAAACCAGTTGATTTTTATCTGTGGGGTCATTTAAAGGAACTCGTATATGCAGAGAAAATCAGAAACAGACACCATCTCCAGCAATGCATTGAAGAAGCGTGTGCCAGCATATCTGTGGAAATCCTTCTGCGAGTGCATGACGGTTGGATTCAGCGCCTTCAAATGTGCCTTGACCAAGAGGGACACCATGTTGAACACATTAAATGACTCTCCTTTATGGAGAAAAGTCCAGCCTGCAATTCCAAACAAAATGTGTTGTAACTTTTGAACCGTAACTGGTACTTCAAATCTGTTTACAGCAATGAAATTGTCAGAAAATGCTGATGTTATTTGATATATCACACGACCCCCTTTCCATTTAAAAAAATTGAGTTAGATTCAAGATAGCCGATTTCAAGATGGCGGCCATGTTCGGTAATACCGTAAAAGATAGATCACCTCACCCATACCTTACTGGAGTATTCAGATTTCCCAATTCCTGTAAGGTTTTCGAAAAAACAGGGTGTAGTGCAACTTTTGACTCACCCTATGCATTATAAAACATTATTTATATTTCTCTAAAGCTTTTGTAACACTTTTAACATTTAAAGTAAGACATTGTGCTGTTGCTAGATCATAAACTTGTATTTGTATAAAATGCTTTGATTTTTTAAAATAAATCTTTCATGTTTTAAATTGTGTTTTTAATCCTTTTCACTAATTACATCATCCAATGTTTTTCACCAAGAACAGATGAAGGGGGAGGGGGTATTATCATACACTTCTGTTCCTTCATCTGTTCTTGTTTTCACTGACTATTATTATGTTCTTGAAGTTTCACTTCGGTCGGGTCTTCCGCGACACACAACTTTTTTTTATTAAATAAGGCGTAAAATGATTATCGCCGTCACTATAAAAAAACAAAGGTTATTGTAGATGATTAAGCGTGAATTACTCTGAGATTAGATGCACTTGAGAGAGATAGAGCCGAACATCCACATAGCTTCACGAACGAAGCAGTAGTCGACGTGAAGGAGAATTCGAAAATTTAATAGCCGAAGAGCTTTCACAGGTTATTTCCTTCCAAGAAATAATTTAATTATGGAGTACTACATAAAATGTCTCGACGTAAACCGTAGTTAAGTTTACATTATGAAATAAAGTCAT
Source organism: Rhysida immarginata (assembly GCA_023313115.1). Lineage (NCBI taxonomy): Eukaryota > Metazoa > Arthropoda > Chilopoda > Scolopendromorpha > Scolopendridae > Rhysida > Rhysida immarginata. The sequence continues at coordinate 693,952 of JAHWFO010026121.1, forward strand.
TATAGCATTGCTACCGCTCGAAGAGCTGTACAAAGTACAGTTGCTATCATTAAAATTTGCGACAAATGGAGCGTGTTTAATTTTTGCGCCGCCAGATTTCGCCGGTGGGCAAGATTTTGGATTTACCCACTTTCCAAAGGTAGAGTCTAAAGAATTCCGCTTTTAGTGACAACTCACCGTTGAATCATGGGAATAAGTTTTTTTTGAAGTAATTGTATAATAACTATCTTTTTAAACCGAAATAAAAAAAATAAAAATGAAGTATAAACAATTAATGAAAAAAAATCTAATAATTTTTCATTTTAAGATGAAATCTAAGATGTCATCACTTTTCGTGACGATCGCTTTGGAACTCTTATGATATCATCTCTTATCATATTAACTGCTTATGTGACATTATAAAAGTTCCAAGAATAATGTGACATCTTAGATAAATAGATTCAAATGAAAGACTAAAAATATTGGTTTTTATTTATTTTTTTTATACTTCACTCTTATTTTCTTTATTTCTGTTTAAAAGGATAGTTATTATAGAAACATAACAAAGAATTACTTCAACTAAATTTATTCCCTTGATCCAACGGCGAGTTGTCACTAAAAGTCGGAATTCTGCAGACACTAACTTTGGAAAGTGGGTAAATCCAAAATCTGGCGTACCATCGAAACATGGCGGCGCAAAAATTAAACACGCTCCATTTGTCACGATGCGATAAGTGCAAATTTTAATGATAGCAACTGTATATTAATATTACCCAGAGACTGTTAAGATAATGAGACTGGATAATTTTCACTTTTCCCATACTAAAATCTGTAACCGTTTTTATTGGTGGCTCCCTCTGGACAATTACTCTATAATACATGGCATTCAATGTAAGTTTAACAGCATTAACACTTTAAAAATACTTCAAATATAAGACAATGACTGAAGAAACACTCCAATATTTCGAAAGACAAATTGAAAAGGGAAGGAAAAATTCCGCGACCCGGATTCGAACCAGGGACCATGCCTATCGCTGGCACTGCTCTAACCAACTGAGCTACCGCGGATATGAACAGCTTTGCTGTTACAAGATATCCAAAAAAACTTCATTGAAGCCACAACGCAGCAACTCAACAGCAACAGCAAACTTTGGATATCTTGTAACAGCAAAGCTGTTCATATCCGCGATAGCTCAGTTGGTTAGAGCAGTGCCAGCGATAGGCATGGTCCCCGGTTTGAATCCGGGTCGCGTAATTTTTCCTTCCCTTTTCAATTTGTCTTACTTTAAAAATACTTGTTTAATAAAATAAAATAATATTGAAAACTTGAAATAATATGCAGATAAACCTAATTAAATAAATTTCAAAGCAGTATTCGTTTTATTTATTATTTAATCGAATTACAAAATGTACTATTGTTACAAAAAGTTAAGCGCAGAAGATAATTATATGGAAAAGTGTAATGGTTTTTAAATTGAAATGTTCTTTTTATATTTTACAATTTTTCATATTTATAATTATGTTTTTTACAGTAATATTGTTAATTCCTCATTTTGTTCTAAACATTTTTTTACGATCTAATTAAATTACTAAACCTATTTAATAATTTATAGTGTGGTTAGTTTTTTATTATAATCATTTTACTTTTCTCAAGTACTGCACTTTCTTCTTTGTTTAGTGTTTTTACTATATTCTGTCCAACGAAAGAAAAACTGGGCGTGTCGAGTTAAATTTCCAGTTTCAATTGTTAAACATTGTTAATTTTACTTAGCAACAATGTCTAACAAATAAATTAGACACGCCCAGTTTTTCTTTCATTGGACGGAGTGTAGAAGCGCGTAAAAACGTGGAACTTGATAATGCTACTTGTTACTGCTGTGTTATGGAGATTACATCCAACAGGAGTTATATGTTTCATAGACAAGGATTTTGCAATATCATTTAGCATATCTGAATGCAATTTTTTTCAATTCTGTTTCACAGTGTGAATGTATCTTCCATTTTAAAAATCAAATCAAAAAATTCGGCATTTTAATTCCACTCAAATAATTGTAATAATCGTCCTAGGTTATATTATTATATTTTAAATTTTAATTTAGAGACGCATAATGAAACCGTAAAACAAATGAAAACCAACCGAGAAATGAGAAAAATGGCTATTCGATTAAATAAAAAAAACAAAAAAAACAAATAGTGCTTTGAAATTCATTTAATTGGTTTATCTGCATATTATTTCAAGTTTACAATCTTATTTTATTTTATTAAACAAGTATTTTTAAAGTATTAATGCTGTTAATCTTACATTGAATGCCATGCATTATAGAGGAATTGTCGGCGCATTAGATAGTCATGCCATCTGGCGGTGTCATCAGTCATCATTACATTTCTCAGGCTGCATTTAGTATTCAATTGACACACTATTACTTCTAGCCACTGTACTATCCAGAACTTTATTTGTTGAGTACTTCGTGAGCGGAACAGATTTCGAGTTCTTCGAGTACAACAAAGTTTGTATATAATAATTGACAACTGTATGTCGATTGCTCTCGCGTCACCAGCCCTGACTCTGTATTTATTTTGGCTCCCGAAGGTAAAACAACGAACGTAAAAATAAATAAATTTGTATGGTGGAATGATACATTCGCGCAGGCCTACCACGAGATAATGATACGGATTCAAGAAAGGAAATTGCAATTTTCAATAAGAGGAAGCTGCTCCTGTCGTTTACATTGTGTTTGGGGCAACGAAACGAATGCCTCTGCTATTTCTTCATTTTTATATTAAAAAAAAATAATTTCTCTAAAAAGGCTTAGCCCATTTCCATGATAAATGCGTCAATGCATAGTCGTGTGAATTGCTTTAAAAAAAAATTGACGAGAGGGGGGGGGTCGTGTTTGAGGTTTGAACGCTACAGCCAAAAAAATTAATATCTTAAAAAAGGTTTACACAATGACATAAAATATACGCTAAGGCACAATTTAGGGTACCCTTTAAGTATGTATAATTTTTATTTGGTTCTGCTATTTGCCGTTTCAGAGGAGTTAGCTGCACAAAATTGGCCACAGAGAGAATTATTTTTCCTCAAAATTTCAACATATCTTTTCGAATCATGAGTTTTTAAGTCGATTTCAGCAAAAAAAAATTAAGTTTCTGAAAAGAACACATAGGCCTTCACTCTTAGAGTGGCAGGCCAATACTGAAACTTTTTCATAATTTTTTAGCCTTCACATTAATTCTATTTACCATAAAATATAGTCGTAATTTAATTTTTCCTTCCTGATCTCAATTTATTTGGGGCAGTGTCTTAATATAAAAGGGAAATGCCCCTCACTGACTAATCACGAAATCTCGGGAAATAAGAAATCCATACTTGCAGGCGATTTTATCTATTTCGACTTTAACGCGGATGAAGTCGCGGGTAACAGCTAGTTTATTATAAAAATCAACTAGGATTAACACTTTCAGGATGATTTTCTATCTTCTAATAACCATTCCCTAGCTAAACTGGAAGAGAAAACCAAGATGAGGAGAAAACTAAATAGGAAGGAGAAAATGAAGAGTACATTAAGCATTGTATTATTGAAAAAAAATACAGGTAAAAACCCAGTGAAATAGCGTAAAACACATATTGGAAATAAATATGTAATGCATAAAGAAATGATGGATTTCTACGTTGTAATATTTGCTTTTGCGTATTGCGTATAATTTATTTTTATTCAAATATTTCCGTTGATCAAATCATGCACTGCTTTCTTTTACTCATTTCTTTTTCCGCACATAAATTGCAATTTACTAAACCCTTCCTAGATCACATTTTAGAATAAAACTTGTCTAAGACTCTTGTTCAATTAAAATTTTAAAAAAATGTGCACCAAATTTAATCATAAATTTATCCGGTAAAACGTTTCATATTTTAATATAAAATACGCGAATTTCGAATACCAGAACGAATAAATAGACCACTTCGTTCCGGTATTCGAAGTTTATCCACAGATTCTGGCGTAATATTCTCCTTTTGATACGCGAATTTCATTTTAATACGAATATCAATAGCCTACTTTAAAATCATTGCTCATTATTTAAAAAACAAATCCTAAAGTCATGCGTTTTTGTTCAAACAATGAAAATACAATTTTTCTAATTTCATATATTTAATCAAAAAGCGAATTTAAATTTTTACAATTTCTCAGTTCAATTACTAATTTAAATTTTATCATTTAAGTATCAAATTAAATGAGGAAGTCAAAAGCTTCCAGCATAAAAGGGGGAGGGCAAATTTGACCTTGTGCTCATGTATAGACAGGGCGCGCAGGAAGTAGGAACGCGTATGCACCACTTTCTGTGCCTTCCTTTACTTCCGACCACGGTCTAGAGATATTTACGGTCATCGAGTTCCATTGTTAAAATGAAGCTAAAGTTTCTAGCTCCCGGTAGGGCGGGAACTCTATTGAAAAGTGGCGCTGCATGTACAATCGACTCAACTGCGCCTGCAGCACCGCCCTATCGGCAGATAGGAACTTCACTTTCATTTTCAATTTCAATGAATAACTCTATCGCAGATCACGGTCGGCCTTAGTGCGATCCATGCGGCACCTGGTGCGATCTGTTTTCCTTATCTTCTCGAAACAATGGAAAATGGCCGAAGCTCGATGACTGTATATCACGGTCTATACATATTCATGGTCATCGACCTTCAGCCATTTTGCATTGTTTCGAGAAGCTAAGGTAAACAGATCGCACCAGGTGCCCCATAGATCGCACTAGGGCCGACCGTGACCTGCGATAGAGGTTTTTCATTGAAACTGAAAATGAAAGTAAAGTTTCTGTCTGTCGATAGGGCGGCGCTGCAGGCGTATTTGGGCCGATTGTACATGCAGCGCCACTTTTCAATAGAGTTCCCGCCCTATTGGGAGCTAGAAACTTTAGCTTCATTTAAACAATGGAGCTCGATGACCATGAATATCTATAGACCGTGCTGTATATCTATAGACCGTGCTGTATATCTATAGACCGTGCTTCCGACCATAGAATTGTCTGAGGCAGAAAAGAGTAAACAACGAACGAATTAACTAATAAATATGCTGTATTGTTTTGCTCCTTGTTCAATCAATTCGGAAAACGCAAATATATTGAGTAAAGAAACCTTTCATTGATATCTGTGTTCCGTTTTGTGATCTCCGACTTGAAAAAGAAATAATGATAAATCGCGGCACTCGGCAATCAATCTGAATTGTTTCGACTTTTAGTCACAGCCAACAACGAAAGTGCAGTTATTTCGAAACCGGAAATACGTCTAGGCACGAAGTAAGCTAATATTTGTAAACACGCACCCAGTCTATAGAAAACTGTGAGCCTTACAAACTTTTCGTATTATCACCCCCCA
>JAHWFO010026121.1:699713-722490 GCA_023313115.1 Rhysida immarginata
ACAGGGGGGCATATTGAACATCTTTAACTGTGTCACAATAAACTTCAAGAGTTTTTCTTTAAGAATCCGTATATGTTGTGTCTATATTTTGAATAGCTTTGATGTAATAAATTTTTAAAAGTGTGAAGTTCTTTTTTTAATCACCCTGTACTCTGCCCTGCTACACCGGTTCTTCACTTTCCAATATTTTCGATTCGCACTCTCCGTTCCCAGTCTTCTGCGACGTCCGCTGCGTCAACGCCGCTTGTAGAATAACGTTAGGAACTTTTGCAGAAGGAAGGGCCTACGATCGCTTGAGAAGAGGCTTTTCCCGAGGCCATCTCGTCTTCGATCGCATCTCTATCCAACCAACTCCGAAAATCTTCCGTTCCTAGTCGCTTCTCCTTCGCCTGCCAACTGTTCGTCATCTTCCTCGTGTCACAACAATCCAATTATTATATTGTTTCTTCGTTGTTGGCCAATAATGTAAAATCAAACAAGTCTCTTTAATCTGCCGTTTACTGAAATTATATATCAGATAAACTTTTTATAAAGCGGATATCTAGTTCTTTTTTTTTTTTTTATCTTCGATAGGAAAATCATTTGAATGCAAAAGTTGGTACGCCGTCAATAGTATGTTGCGGGGGGGTAAAATCTGTAGACCCGTATTCTCCGCGAGAATAAAAAATTTTTGGCATATTAAATATTTTTTTTTGAGTGCTATACTATCACTATTTTCCCAAGGATAATCATTTTTTCTATTATACATTAATTCTAGAAAATGGTTCCTAAAAACTGCCGTTATGTGGAAGCTTACTATATAAATATCACGATAGTTAGTAGGGGCCACGAATTGTTTTAATGGAAAGGAATATAAAATCGTACCAGAAAAGTGTCGATTGCATTGAGCATTCAGGCATTTGAGAGGCTTGTACAGAATGCATTTGGTTTATTGAAATTCAGTAATTTGGAAATTAAAATTAGGAAATAATTTTCAACATTAAATCCGTGTGCTGTCATTCAAAGATATTATTTCATAAATTTTCAAGAAAGAAAATGACTTACAACTGCTATTGGTTTCACTGATGTAGGAAGGGCATGAACCTGGTTTATTGTCCCTTGGATAAGAACATCGTCTTTCTTCCAGTGTTGATCCACAACATAATAAATTGCCAGGACATTCGTAATCGTGGAGACATTTTGGAGCACCCGTAGGATAGGCTGGTACAGAGGAACATGTACCTAATTTTGGAATTGCCCAACAATCTAAAGAAATTAAAATAAATGGTTAGAATTTAATAGATAAGTAATACATTCTCTTGTAACATGGACACCCTCTGCTAAGAAACACTGCTCTTCACATTGGGCGCCATTTTAACACTCTGTTCCTGACTACAAGGATGACCGTATTCATAGTTGTGTGCCATTGTGACACACCCACCAAAATCTCCAACATAATCAAAGATAGAGTGTCGGGTTCGTTGAATTTAAAATAAAGTAACTCGAGAGTGAATTACTTCAAATTGAAATAATTAGGCAAGGTTTTAAAATCAAACAAAACAATCTTTATTTCAGGAAAATTTTAATCAATCAGAAAAGAAAGGCTAAATGCTAAGAAACTTATATGCTAAATCTTAATTTTAAAAGTCTATATGTATTTAACTGGATTCAAAATGCAGCTGCTGATTAATTTTAATCTAAAGAATTAAATCAAACTCAAATCTAAATTCAGATAATACCTCTATCTTAATCTAATATCAAGTTTTGCTACTGTGACAAATCAATATAAAGTCTCACTAAATCTCATTTCTAAAGTTCACTTAACTCTATAATTCAAAAACAACAAAGTAGGTCTTGCAAAAGAAAACTTATTAACTTACAGTTCTTGTCCACTAAGCCAAATTCTTCATATCCATATTTATTACACTACACATAATCACTTTAAAATATATCTATATATCCAGGGGCACACACACACACAATAAAATCGAGCACAACACTAAATTTCATTTCTTGTGAAGCACACACTATTCCTCCCTGAAGATTATCCGCTTTGCGTTGATACAGGAATCTGGATCTACTACCTCATGAGTCCGTTACTCCTCAAACAGTCTAAGGTAAGATCAACAGACACCTGCACCATCTCCAAAACTCAGTACATGGCTTGTTGATTCTCAGTTGCCTTCCTCAATCGACTTGTATCCTCTAAGTAATCTCCTCCCTGGTTGATATGTTTCTCTCATAATGTATGGCCATGGATTTCCATATCACATTAATCCTTATCTCAATGGCTTGATCATCTTATTCACATGAATGGGGGGATTCGCATAATATCGTTTCTCAATATATTCTCATATTAGGGAGTATCACATAATATCACTTCCCCACTTGAATTCATCTCATATCAACATTATTTAAATGGTGAGACATCCCCAGTTAATGAAAATGGAAGGAGAAGGTTCTGGTCCATGATGTGTCGGTTTTCAGTCGTATGATAGTTTTCATACACCAAAGAACCTGTCCCAGGAGATCCCCTTCCCAAAACATAATTTCACCTTTGCAAGTCCTGCTATCCAGTGGGAGCATCGTGTCCCACGGCATCACAGGGACTCGGGGAAAACTGACTCACACCCTCCCTTCGTACGGCACTTCTACTTATCCTTTTTCTAACGTCCGGCCTCACTCTCATTCTCAAAAAAAAAACGCAAAACGAAAGTGATAACATTAAAATTGTATATTTGTTCAATAAAATCACCTTTACTCTTGATCTCATAATAGGTATTGATCATTATTCATTAAAATATATAATCTCATCAGTCATTCCACAGACCAATGCCATTCTAACTCATTAGACTATACAATGATCACTATTTCCTCTCAGTTTGAACATCCCCTCCACATGAGATCTCATTGCTAAAAATCACTAATCTAATTTCATAAATGCTCATTAACTCAACAATAGGTTATTCTAATTGCCTAACTCTTATAAACACTACACAAGTAAACTCAGATAACCCTCACTTTGAAAGACAATCAAAGTAATTATCATTAACATGAATTCATTAATATTCAAATCCTCTATAAAAACACGTGAAACTTCACACTCTACTATTTTATTTAACTTGTTTTATCTAGCTTGATTTATATAGCGTGTTCGGTAAGTCCCTCCGCGAATTCAAAATCTGGCCAGATAGTAGAAAAGCCACATTCTTTAAACTTGTCTGTTAATCATATATGAAGACAAAAACTTCACTAAACTTCTTACATAATCTTTCGAGTAAAAGGGCTTTATGATCACTTTATATGTTCATTATTTTAAATGAGTGAAGTATATTTTCGAAAATCTCAAAGATATTATTATGTACGGCCTTTAAATTAAAGTGCATTTTTAAATTAAGTATAAATGAACTACAAAAATGCGAAAAAAATAAATTTAAAAATAATGAAATTACCTTCTTAGTCCTTAACGGTTTAAAAGATTAAGATTTAAGTATTAACTAAAGCCTCTAATTAATAACAAAAGCCTGCAATAGTGCCCTTGTGGGCTCTTTAATAGTAACATTTTATAGAAAAGACCTTTCCGCCTCTTTCCAACATCTTTTATACAAGGTGTCCGTAAAGTCTCTCCGCAGTGAAAAACAAATGCAATAATCCAATAAACTATAGCACTTTATTTACGTTAGGAATGAACTACATTAACTGGTGAGGGTACGCACAAGTTTACAATAGATGCTTAAAGTGCCTTCCGTCCATGCGCAGGCACAAGACCACTCGACTCAGACTGACTTTCGATGGAAATCGTCATTTTCCACTGCGGAAAGACTTTACGGACACTCTGTATGTTAACTTCACTTTTGTTATACGTATATATATACATATATTTTTTACATATCTAATCAAAGAAATAAACATAAAATTTTAAAGAATATATAAAAATATTTTTTACCATTGTCAACATTTTCATTCCTTCCTTTAGAGGAAATGACTGAATAGATGATTATAACCAGTGTAATGATCTAAATATTCAAAATAAAAAGCAAAGTAACTATAAGAATGAGGTACATAAAATTCATCTTTAAATTTATTAATGTACACCCTATTCTAAAAGCGTTTTCACTTAGATGAATGATGTTCGGGGTCCTTACAATAAATTAACTTAGTGAAATTAAGCGTTTTCAAGGACTCCGAACATCATTCACCTAAGTGAAAACGCTTTTGGAATAAGGTGTACATAAGCAGATGATCAATGTTAGCGATATATTCTAAGATATCTCTATCTTCTTAGAACCTAGTATGAATTAAGTGATATCTTTTTCTTTGACTGTGGAGAGTACTGTTTGAACTGTTGCATTTTCGGCTCAGTAGCATAACTTAATTTGTGAAGCCATGCTGAAAGTTAATGTTTGCAACGGAATTCGGCTTATGTTTGCAACCTCTATTAAGAAACAAGAATATTGTGAAATGTAAGAAACTGTTACATATGCATATAAAAAAAATAAAAAAAATTTACAAAATTTTGGTCAGCATTTGACATGGTTTGCCAATCTTTCAATAACAATGAATGAGTTAAGAGAAATCAAGGGCTTCATACAAGCGCACCGACTGTATAAAACAACCTTCCAGTTTTCACGTGTTGCTGATTTAGCTGAAGCCACGCTTGAAACAGCGAAGCAATGTACAGGAATCTCGAAAGGTGCGATATCTAGAGCAATCATTCGTTGGAAAAATAATCCAAAGTATTTGTCCTAAATGGGTAATCATGATTCAAATAAAACAGTTTTGGGCAAGACCGCCATCATTTAAAACCACTTTTACGGAGAAACAGGACATCAACTGAGCAAAACTGACAAATCATTTTATCCAAGGCTGTTCCCAACCCATATCTGGGAGAAGTGGATCCAAAGCGGCGGTCGCCTGCCTATATGGAAACCCTGATTTTTGTAAAGAACAGAAACGTTTTTCAACAATAACAGGGTTCCCACAGAAAATCTGTATCTCATTTCCCTGACCATCCCTGACATCGACGGTCTCATTTCCCTGACCAAATCGTAATTTTTTTTAAAAAAACATGTCTCTACAACAGCTTTTCAGACACAATTCTAATATTATTATTATTATTTTTATTATTAGTTATCACATTATATAAAATTAGTATTAGTATCAGTATTACCAGGCTTGTTCAATAATTTTTGTAAATGGACATATAAATGTAAGTATAGATGTCTCCAGTAAAATCGATTTCCCTGACTTTTCCCAGGAAGAGTCTCATTTCCCTGACAAATGCATAAAAATAGCCCTTCTTCCCTGACTATCCCTGACCGTGTTTCATTTCCCTGACTATCCCTGACTTTCCAGAATGTGGGAACCCTGAATAATGACTGTAACTTCGCGAAGCATGGAAACTCAGATGGTCTGACGAATCACGCAGATGTTTCGCAGATGATTTGGATTTAGCAGGTCTTATCAAGACAGCTCAAGGCTATAGAACTAGATATTCAGGGATGGTCAGATATTCCACGGACTGCCTGAATAAATTATAACCGACCAGATCCGTCTTGCAATGCTGCATTTTTATCCTGTTTGTGACGGACGACAACATTACTGTTCATAGCGCACGATTGGTTCAATAGTGTTTTAGCGAGCACGAATAAAACATTTGAAAAACCAGACTTGTTTGGCGTGTTATGAAGACCTCTAGCATTTACCTGATCGCTCTAAAGCCCAGATCTCAACCCCATAGAGAACGTTTGGGATATGTTGAAACGATATATTCGATAGCAACATTCTCTTCCATTAAATGAAAGATAGCTGACGAATGTTGTACTTACAAGTACTTCAACAGTTTTTTGACTATATGCCAATCCACATAAACGTTGTAATGCGAGCAAAGGGGTCCAATAAAATATTAAATATTTCTAGGTAACTGTCCATTTCAGAGTCCAGTCGATTCTGTTCGAGCAAATAGCAATGGGTGAGGAAATAGAGGTTTATATTATTCTAATTCATTGTCCAGTGTGTGTGTATTAAATCTTAAGTAAATACAGCCACAAAAAATTATCATTTTTCACGGCAATGAATTCCCAAAACATAGCATTGATGTAAATGAAGTCCTAAGCATCATTAAAAATTTAAAAACGAGAAAAGCTCCAGGTAAAGACTCTATTAAGAACAGTGCTTTGAAAAATTTACCTCCAAATACAATTCAAGATATTGCAAAAGTGATTAACGACTGCTGGAAGAACACTTACTTCCCGGATGCTTGGAAGCAATCAGTTGTCTTAAGCATTCCTAAGCCAGAACAAAATCCTGCAAATCCTGTTAGCTACAGGCCCATCAGCTTGTTACCATCAATTTCCAAAATCCTGGAAAAAACAATTCTCAAGAGATTCATTGAGCACTGTGATGCCAACGATCTCATCCGCGATGAACAATTTGGTTTTCGCTCAAACCATTCCTGCCAACTCCAAACATGGAGGCTCGCAGCGGATATCAATGAGCCCCTTAATCTCTCTATGTACTGTGGAGTCGTTTTCCTCGATGTACACAAAGCCTTCGACCAAGTCTGGCACGATGGTCTTATTTTTAAAATGATTATGGATGGATTTCCTCAAGACATAATTACTCTGATACAGTCGTTTCTCTCCAACCGGTTCTTTCAGGCCAGAGTTGGAGATAATCTATCTCCTATGTATGAAGTAAAAGCTGGTGTCCCACAGGGTTCAGTCCTGGGGCCAGTATTATTCAATTATTTTATGCGAGACTTTCCAAGTCCTTCCAAATGTAAACTCTTTTTTTACGCAGATGACGCTGCTATACTGACCTGTGCTCGACAACCAGCCGTAGTAGTCTCGCGGCTGCAGAAGGCTCTAAAGGAGTGTGAAAGCTGGTTTAGCAAGTGGAGGCTAAAATTGAATATAGACAAATGCAAGGCGATGTTTGTCTCCAAGAAGAGAAAGAGATCATTAGATTTTCTAACACTATATGGCAAAAAACTGGACTGGGTTGAAACTTATAAATATCTTGGTGTTGTTATTGACTCTAAACTTACCTGGACTCCCCACGCAACTTATGCGTTGAATAAGGCTAGGAGAGCCAAGTTTAGCTTGATTGCTCTGCTGGGCCGAAATAGTGCTCTAAACATTGATAATAAACTCCTACTCTATAAGGTCATTGTTCGGACTATTTTGACGTATGGTATGCCCGTCTGGGCCACAATATGTAAGACTAGGTGGAAAGAACTGCAAACGTTCCAAAACGTTACCCTTAGGACTATTGCGCAAAAAGATCGGAGAATTGCTCGCAATTCCTCCATTTATAATGACTTCAACATGACTCATATTGGCAAATACGTTCAAGGGCTCATGGAATCCATGCTGCCCAATATAGAAAATCATAGCAACGAGCTAGTCTCGGGCATTTTAAAGCATCCTATGCATAGAAAGAGATATCGTGATCCAAGGCATATACTTGATATTAATTTTGAAGACATTGATAATGTCTTATTTCCAGATTACTGGACTTCATAGGTCGTGTTTTATCTAATACTAGTGGTCTGCTTCTAGTCTAGACAGTCGTCAATCAAATTTTCCTCCACCAAGAGGAGGCAATTTTCTTTCATACTTTGGATGACCTTTGTGGGTACATCAGGCTTCTTTTCTAGTTCAGTGTATTTCCCTTGGATATGATTATGAAGGGTGAGATTATGGAAGCTATGCTTCAAGTTCCACTCGAATACCGATACACTACACTGTTCGATTGTCGATTGCCGATTGTCGGTGGTCTTATCTTTCTAGATGTACGGAAGGCTTTTGATCAGGTCTGGCATAACGGCCTGAGGTACAAGATGATTACTTGTGGCTTTCCTGACGAGCTGATCGCTTTGATTAGTTCCTTTCTGTCGAACAGGACTTTTCGTGTCAGGGTTGGCTGCTCCATGTCTAACCCTTGTGACATCAAGGCTGGTGTTCCACAAGGCTCTGTCCTGGGCCCTGCGTTGTTCAACTTCTTCATGCACGACTTCCCAGCATTTACAAAGTGCGAATTATACCTGTTTGCTGACGATGTGTCCATCATGACTTGTGCCCGAAATCCCGCTCATGTCATATCTCGGTTACAAAATGCTGTGAATCTGTGTGAGAAATGGTTTGCTAAGTGGAGGTTAAACCTGAACGTAGATAAATGCAAAGCCATGTTCGTTACCAAAAAACTTAGAAAACCCCCGAAGCCAATCTTCCTATCTGGCAAGGAGCTCGAGTGGGTAAAGAACTATAAATACCTCGGAGTTGTGATAGATGCCAAGCTAAATTGGGGCGACCATCTCTCTTATGCTATCAACAAGGCCAAGAAGGCGAAGTTTAGTCTGGTTGCTCTTCTGGGACGAAACAGTTCGCTTGGAGTGGACAGCAAACTTTTGCTATATAAAATGGTAATCCGAACCATTCTTCTGTACGGTATGCCTGCCTGGGCTACAACCTGCAAATCGAGATGGAAGGACCTACAAACATTCCAAAACGTCACCCTGAGGACTATAGCCCAACTGGACAGGAGAATAGCAACTAATACTTCCATTGCTGAAGATTTCTGTATACCTACTATTGGAAACCACGTCAAAGAGTCGCTGAAGAAGCTTCTTCCGAAGATGAAGGACCATCCCAATCCTCTGGTTGCAGGTATTCTTGAACATCCGCTCACCTTTAGAAGCCTCCTAAGACATCGCAGGCCTCGTCACATACTGGACGTCAACTTCGATGACATCCAAAAGGCCATCTTCCCACCCTACTGGATCACCTAGCTCTTCCACGTCCTATCGTCAATCAACAATCAACTTTATCGTCCTGTTAGGAAAGGACGCCTCCGTATCCTGTGGATGACTTAAACAGGTTCATCTGGCTTCTTTCCTAATTCAGCGTATTTATTTTGGCTATAATACTGGATGAGTATGGCAGTGGAATAATTCGTTTTGTTTTTCTTCCCTGCGCTGTTCGATTGTCGATTGTCAAAAGATTATTCAACGAAGGAAACTCCTCACTACGAACTAGCGTCAAAAGAAGGCACGAAAATGATTCTGCTGAAAGAGATGGAGGTAACTGGCGTATTGCGCAGAATAAAAGAAACAAGGATAGGCCTCCGGGTAATAATGCTAGTCATGCGTTTGGTGGAGCAGCAATCATTGTCAAGGACGGCATTGATTATCGTGAGACTATCACTCCCGACTATATAGGTATGGAAGCCGTTTCCGTTATTATAAGTGATGCTAACGCAGGCGAAATTAAGTTCGTCTCATTGGTGTTCACGAAATCTCCGATGTCATCAAGCATCTTAAAAGCAGGAAAGCAGCAGGTATCGATTCCATCACTAATAGCACTCTCAAGAACTTACCTCCTAATGTTGTTGCGACTATTACCAGGGCCATGAATGACTGCTGAAGACATGGTTACTTTCCTGTCAAGTGGCAAGAGTCTGTTATCGTTACCATACCGAAGCCTGGTCTAAACCCTGCTCTCCCTGTCAGCTATAGGCCTGTAAGCTTGTTACCTATGCTATCAAAAGTGTTTGAACGCGCCATTCTTAAGAGATTTAACGACTTCTGTGTGGCTAACAATCTTGTTCGTGAAGAGTAATTCGGTTTTCGACCAGGTCACTCCTGCCAACTCCAGATCTGGAGGCTTGTTGCAGATTTAAACACTCCTCTTAACTGCGCTAAATATGGTGGTCTTGTATTTCTGGATGTCCGAAAAGCTTTTGATCAGGTTTGGCATGATGGCCTAATACACAAAATGATTACTTGTGGATTTCCGGACGATCTTACTGCCTTGATTAGATCCTTTCTGTCGAACAGGATATTTCATGTTAAGGTTGGCTGCTCCATGTCCAACCCGTGTGACGTCAAAGCTGGTGTTCCCCAGGGTTCTGTTCTTGGCCCTGCACTCTTCAACTTTTTCATCCATGACTTCCCAACATTTACAAAATGCAAGCTGTATCTGTTCGCTGACGACGCGTCCATCATGACCACTGCTCGCGTTCCCGCTCATGTCATATCTCGATTGCAGAATGCCTTACATAAGTGCGAGAAATGGTTTGCTAAGTGGAGACTGAATCTAAATGTTGACAAATGCAAGGCAATCTTCATTACAAAGAAACTTCGGAAACCCCCGAGTCCTCTCTTCCTTTCTGGTAGAGAGCTTGAATGGGTAAAACATTACAAATCCCTCGGAGTGGTAATAGATGCCAAGCTAAATTGGGGCGACCATGTCTCCTACGCCATCAACAAGGCAAAGAAGGCAAAGTTCAGTCTGGTAGCTCTTCTGGGGCGAAACAGCGCGCTTGGATTGGACTGCAAACTATTGCTGTACAGGACGGTAATCCGAACCATCTTGCTTTATGGTATGCCTGCCTGGGCTACAATATGTAAGTCCAGATGGAAGGATCTCCAAACCTCCCAAAACGTTACCTTGAGGACATTTGCCCAACTTGACAGGAGAGTTGCAACAAATACTTCTATTCCCGACGATTTTGAGATACCTCCCATTGGTAGCTATGTACAGGAGTCACTGAAGAAGTTTCTTCCGAAGATTAAGGACCATCCCAATCCTCTGGTTGCAGATATTCTGGAGCATCCACTCACGTTTAGAAGTTTCCTCAGGCATCGCAGGCCGCGACACGTCCTGGACATCAATTTCGACGACATCCAAAAGGCCATCTTTCCCGACTACTGGATCTCGTAGCTCCTCGTGCCCCTCGTCAATCAACAATCAACTTATTCGTCTTTATAGGAAAGGACCCAATCTTATCCACTGGATGACTTAACTAGGTCTCAGCTGGCTTCTTGCCTAGTTCAGTGTACTTCCCCTGGTTATTTCCTGGATGAGTATGGCAGTGAAAGCGTTGCTTTCGGACCGCTCGTTTTGTTTTTCCCTGCGCTGTTCGATTGTCGATTGATTGTCAAAAGATTATTGGTAATAGTTGAGACAATATTAGGAAGCAAGTTCTTCAGAGCACTATTGGTGATGGAATCAATACCTGCTGCTTTTTTGATTTTAAGTCGCTTTATGATATCGGAGATTTCATGAATACTAATGACATCCTCAGGGGTAGGAACACGATGGATGCACTGGTAAGCGATACAGCTATTGTTCACAAGCTGAGTGTTTGAGAGACTGTCCAGGGTGGTCCCAGTAGGCGTGGTAAATTGGATCTTCAGGGAATCCACAATCAGTTGAGCCTTTTCCCCGTCACTGGTGACGAAGTTGCCATTGTCTGCAAGCAGCGGCGGCAATTGGATGGGCCTGTTACCCTTCAAGGCCCTTACAGTACCCCAGTATCGTTACTAAGTGTGAGCTATATTTGTTTGCTGACGACGCGGCCATCATCACTACCGACCGCAATCCCGCTCACGTCACATCTCGGTTACAAAATGCCTTACATCAGTGCTAGAAATGGTTTGCTAAGTGGAGACTCAAACTAAACGTCGACAAGTGCAAAGCTATGTTTATTACCAAGAAACTTCGGAAACCTCCGAAGCCTTTCCTTCTTTCGGGTAGAGAGCTCGAATGGGTGAAGAATTACAAATACCTCGGAGTGGTGATAGATGCCAAGCTAAATTGGGGTGACCACGTCTCCTATGCTATCAATAAGGCTAAGAAGGCAAAGTTCAGCCTGGTCGCCCTCCTGGGGCGAAACAGCGCTCTTGGCATAGATAGCAAACTTTTGCTATATAAAATGGTAATCCGGACCATTCTGTTATATGGTAGGCCTGCCTGGGCCACAATATGCAAGTCCAGATGGAAGAACCTGCAAACTTTCCAAAACATTACCCTGAGGACCATCGCCCAACTGGACAGGAGAGTTGCAACAAATACTTCCATTGCTGAAGATTTTGATATGCCTCCTATTGGAAACTACGTACAGGAGTCGTTGAAGAAGCTTCTTCCGAAGATCAAGGACCACCCTAATCCTCTGGTTGCAGATATTCTGGATCACCCGCTCACTTTTCGAAGTTTACTCAGGCATCGCAGGCCTCGTCATCTCCTGGACGTCAACTTCGAAGACATCCAAAAGGCTATTTTTCCAGACTACTGGATCTCCTAGCTCCTTCGTGTCCCTCGTCAATCAACAATCTGCTTCACTGTCCTAATAGGAAAGGACTCCTCTTTATCCTCTGGATGACTTAATAAGGTTCATCTGGCTTCTTTCCTAATTCAGCGCACTTCCCTTGGATACTACTTGGACGAGTATGGTAGTGAAAGCATTGCCTCCGGACCACTCGTTTTGTTTTTTTTCACTGCGCTGTTCGATTGTCGATTGTCCAAAAGATTATTCAGGGGTTTTTCTCCTGATTTTTATTTTTGACGCCAGTTTCAACTTCTTCTCCTTACGTTGACGTGAAGAATCATTAACTTCATATTGACTTCATATCAGCGTAAGAAGAAGTTGATACTGGTGTCCGATCCAAAATAAAAAGTTGGAGAAAGCCCCTTATCGTTTTGTTTATTTTTGAGAGCACCTGAAATTCAACTTATTCTATCGATGATATCTTTGTGAATTCTCATGATATTTGTTTGGGCTTTTTATAAGAGTAGCTCTATACATTTGGCTAATAAATTATGCAAAAGACAAATTGGTAACGCTTGCGCATGCGCAGTTAAACATTATTTAGTAAAAATGCTTATATTTCATTAAATATTTAATATTTTTATATTCTGATTACATGATGTTGTCTCTACTACAGTTTGTCAAGTTTCCTGAAAATGGCATTGAATTGGGCTGAAAATCCTGCCTGTTATAAACAAAAAACTTACGAAAACATTTCGACTTTTTTAAAGAAACCTTTACACCTCCATGTATATACGTGCTATTCTCATATAAATGAACTCAGGTAAGTAAAACAAAAAGCCTCACATGCTGTAGCCTTAAAAAGAAATCACAAGGTGTGAGGTCGGGGCTCCGCGGTGGCCACTTTGCAAGTTCCAGGTTATTGTTTGCTCGACCAATCCACCGCTGTGTGAGAGTGGCATCAAGAAATTCCCGCACCTCTGTCTTTTTATGGGGGTGTGTAAAGGACAAGGTTTTTACCCTACCCCTTCCCCGTGACCTAGACGAGCTGAAAGAACGCATTATGGTAGCGATACGTAGGATTGATGGAGACATGTTAATGCGGGTTTGGGACGGATTCGATTACAGGGGGGCATATTGAACATCTTTAACTGTGTTACAATAAACTTCAAGAGTTTTTCTTTAAGAATCCATATGTGGTGTGTCTATATTCTGAATATCTTTGATGTAATAAATTTTTAAAAGTGTGAAGTTCTTTTGTAATCACCCTGTATAATGGTTAAAAAAATCGAAATTTTTTCCTAAGTTTTTTGTTTATAACATGCAGGGTTTTCAACCCAATACAATTCCATTTTCAGGAACCTTGACAAACTACAGTAGAAACAACACTCTGCAATAAGAATATAAAAATATTAAGTATTTGATGAAATATGAAAAATTTTATTTTTACTAAATAATGTTTAAGTGCGCATGCGCAAGAGTTGACATTTTGCTACTTGTGTCCGGTCCAAAATGAAAATTTTGAGAACAACTGAATTTTAACTCATTCTATCGGCGATATCTTTCTGAATTTTCCGATATTTTCTTGGGCTTTTTATAGGACTAGCTCATTTGGCTAATAAATTATGCAAAAGATATTTCAGTAACTCTTGCGCAGTTAAAAATTATTTAGTAAAATGCTCATATTTCTTCAAGTATTTAAAACCCTGCATGTTATATGGAAAATATTTCGAATTTTTTAAAGAAACCTTCATATCTCCATGAATATACGTGCTATTGCCACACAAATGAAGGCCAAAATTGTGTACGTCCATTAACAACAGTTTTGAGATATTAAGGATTTTAGTAGAATAGCAGTCAGATAGCACTGCTGACTGCATAAACTTGCACTGCTATCTGTGAAGCTGTTTGGGGAAAAAGGAGTTACACCACTACTGCTACAGGTAGTTTGACATATTCAGGTTTCATTTCTAGCATTAACTCAGATTTTTAAAAAAATAGAGTTACACCACTTTGGATTTAACAGGCTCATATAGGTGTGTCCGGATATAACTTTTGGCAGGGGAGTGTATGATGCCTGCAACAGATTTGTTGTATCCCTACCCGTTTTGAAATTCTATGGGGGATAACAGAGTTTCGTATCTCCACCTTGTACATACAGGGTGTTTCAAATAAAGTTTAACAGTGGAACATTTGGAGAAATGCACATCGGCAGAAACGAACGCGACGGCACATATTCTTGGAAACGCGTTGCAGCATATCCTCCGGAATTTCATGTTCATTCGTTTCATTGAGATTCGATCGGTGTGAGGTGTAGCTCCGTCCTGTAGATCTGTCTTGTCTGCCTTCAATATCATCTAACTGATCTTCAAACTATTCGAATGTGTTGTAATGACGTTCCGCATTGACAGTGGTGCAACGGGTTTCCAAGAATATGTGCCGTCGCGTTCGTTTGTGCAAGCAAGAGACTGTAGGCTCATTCACTGTCGCATTTATTAATGTTTAATAGTTATACTATATAAGTGGTGAACTAATTTCTGGATCACTCTGTATAGAATGCCTGAAGTTTGTAGGCAAAATAAAAATGTTTGATTTTATGGTTTGGTGCATACTTTTCTCTATGTTGTCTATATTATACCGAATGACAAGTACCCTTTAGACAAAGTTTTCAAAATACGCCTGTTTTGGCACTGCAGAGGACTTCACTGAATGGGTTTTTGAAAATAAATGAAGAACTACAACACTAATAAAGGACGTTCTTATCGGAAAAACACGAAAGCAGAAATGACGTTGAGGTATATGTTGCAGCAAGGAAAACTATAATGACATTTTGAATTACAGGGTTTATATAAAAAGTATCGGGCACAATTTTTTACTGACGTGACTGTAGTTCGTAACGCGCTCGCACCGAGGGTGCTCGGTTGTGTGGGGTCTGACCTTCAAACGCGCCAAGCGTCAGTCGCCTGCAAGCGTTTGTTCAGGCTAGATCGAAGTTTTAGTGGAAATCCACACTTCTGGATGACTTTCAGTTGAAATCATGAAAATTTGGCAAAAAAAAAAGTGCACGAAACTGGAAATCCACACATCGTGGTGACTTTCGGAGAAAATCATGAGGATTTCGCCAAAAGTGTGCACGAAACAGGAAATCCAGCGAGTGACTCGGTGCAAGCTCAAAATGCAGCGAACGATTGAACAGCGCTACGCCATCAAGTTTTGTTGGACTGGGGAAATCGGGTACGGAGACCTTAGGTATGATTCGCCAAGTTCAAGCATGAAAGCATTCATAAACTGCAGTTTTTAAGTGGTACAAGCTCTTCAAAGATGGCCGAGAGAGTGTGGAGGACGAGCCGTCGACGTCAAGAACCAACGACAACGTGCATCGTGTGCATTAAGTGCTGAATTTAGACCATCGGTTAAAGTCAACTTTTAGTCAAAAAAATTTTTTTGATATGTTATACATCTAAGTCTAAAAACACTAGTCTGCGTGAAAAAAATTCAATATCTACCTTTATTTATTAATAAACAACATTATTAGACGAAAAATTATAGCCCATGGAGGCTGCCATCTTTCCCCGAATGCGCAAAGGAACACGGGAATTATGTGACGTCAGGTATGACCTGCAAAACAAGGCTAACTATAGATGAGAACGCGCAGCTGCAACAGGCGATCCAGCTTTAAGAAATAACGTGGTTTACTGCATTGCTTATGGCTGCAATAATAGGTCTACGACAAACAAAACTTGCAGCTAAAAAATCAACAACTGTCGAAGCAATGGTTGCATAATATTTACAGGGAAAATTCTCCAGTAAATGAAATAGTCAGGATGTGTTCGCATCATTTTAGTGAGATTACAAGGCAGAATTGTTAAGAGCCGCAAGAAGCGAAGCAGGTCGCCGTCCTCGTCTCTTGAAGCCGGACGCGATACCGACGGTTTTCGTTTATTGGCAACCTGAACAAACACCAAAGAGAATACTATCCAAACAGCTCCAGAAATACAAAGACCGATTTGAAGTAAGTTTAAAATTCAAAATGAAATGTCGGTATTTCTTATATACATTACCGTAAAAGGAACAAGGATAAAATACATCGCCGAACTTAATCGCATTAGCTTAACACACGAATGATAAAATAAATTAGTGTTAACCTTTACCGAGTTGGCGAAAATAATTAATTTTTACAAAAACCGAGAAAAAAAACTAAGTAATTCTTAATATTTATAATCCATTGAACGTTGAATTTGGTTACTGTAAAACTAAAGGCTACATAAAAACTAGAATGTAAACGGTTTCACTGGTTTGGTTTCCATTTCTCCCTCCCGCTGCCTCTGCTCAACCTCGTTAAAGCTGGATCGCCTGCTACAGCTGCGCGTTCTCATCCATAGTTGGCCTTGTTTTGCGCAGGTCATACATGACGTCACATAATTCCCGTGTTCCTTTGCGAAATCGGGGAAAGATGGCAGCCTCCACGGGCTATATTTTTTTTCTAAAAATGGCTGTTTATTAATAAATAAAGGTAGATATTAAATTTTCTCCACGCGGACTAGTATTTTTAGACTTAGATGTATAAAATATCAAAAAAAATGTTTTGATTAAAGGTTCACTTTAACCGGGTGAGGCCAGCCATCGCCAGAAATTGGAAATTGCGTCATCACAATGCACCAAGCCACACCTTCTCCAAGGTAACCGACTACTTGACGCAAAACGGCATAGCAAGGATTCCCAAACCCCTTACAGTCCCGACTTGGCCCCAGCAGACTTTTTCCTCACTTATTCCCAAAAGTGAAATCTTCCCTCAAAGGACACCACCATGGGACCTTAAGTGCCGTCAAAGAAGCTTGCACGCGTACCCTTGTCACAAAGCATTGCGACAGATGTGAGTACAGAAACCAATATTTATAGCAGACGATCCCTGCTAGAAAATAATGTTGGCTATAATCTGGCTCCATCTGTTGACAATATGCCGCGGATTGTCAACATCTTAAAACAGCAAAAGATAAAGAGGAAGCCGCCTAGGTGGAAGTCATGCGAGCGGCGCAGAAAAATGCGCAAAGATATAGAGCGCGAGCAGGAGATTCGAGTAAAGGAGAGCGATTCCGATAACGGCGAGAAGCAGTCGTGTATTCCGAGACAGGAGCCGAATGCGCCGAGAATCTCGACTGCGTATGTTTCGCCAAGTGAAGCCCGAGACATAAGGACGGTAAACGTTGCTAAAAACTTTAAAACAAGAACACTGCCATGTTCGCCAGCGAAAATTGAACTGTGCATGAAAGCGACGAGCGAAAGTAGTGCTGCCCGTAATTCATACTTTCCTCCAGTTTTATCAATAGGTTCAGTGAGCGTGCTCGTATCTCCGACGGAGCAAATCGACGGCACGACGAGGCAGAGCGGATTCGACGATGGCACCGATGAAAGGGGCCCACACTTCTAACACGCCATTTCGTTTGAAGTTTCAGCAGTTTCTTCTAGCCAGCCAGCCCGCTGAGTTCCCGTATTTCTTCGCTACTGCTGCCAGGACTATCGTACATTTGTCGGACGTTAATCTTCAAGACTGTCCCCCACTTCAGCCAATTCTCACGGACGGAGAATTGCCATTCAACACCCGAGTGTCGGGTATTTTTCCCTGGACCCTGCCAGTCTACTTAAGTGAAAGTCTCGGCTGCTTCGCACCATATTTCAGGTGAGCCCTTTCGTTCATTTTATGGTGCTCAACCTTTCTTGCTCTCTTATGCTCAGTAAAGTAAAATTTTCTCCTCGAGCTTCCGCCCGCTCAATGCACATAAGTGAATTATTCTTCTAGTTATAAAGCACCTAGAAAAGGAATAATTGCGTTGCTAACGACCGTGCGCGTTATGGGGCATTAAGTCGGAACTTGGAGAACTTATTTAGCATACGTTAATGTAAAGTTTGTGGATTACTCACGGGTTACTATTTTCTCTAACTTTGATAAGTGCGCGATTGCATTAAAGTTGAAGAGGTCTAATATATTTTTAACTTTTCCTCTTGCAGCTTTCCTTAAATGACAATCCGGACGTAAACGCAAAGCGTCGCTGCTTCTCTTATTTGTTCGTGGTACGTTCATTGCTTCGTTTTCTACGTCTGCTAGCAGGGAAGCCATCGCAGACATCAATCCCTCTTTTAAATTATTCACTACTTACATTAATGATAATTGTTGAATGTAAACAGCTATATTTCAGCTTTATGCCAAGCTGCCACTACGCCCTTATTAAGCTGTAGTGTTTTGGCTCTTAATATAAACTATTTGATAATTATAAACAATTTATTAGTTAACGCTGTAATTAAATTCCATAAATTACTCGTTAGATTATCTACGTGTTAGTAGATGTCATCGAAGACGTTATTCAAGACCTTATACAAATCTCAACTGTAAACCCAGTTAGATCATTGGAATAAATGTCAACTAAAACGTATACTCTGTGTCTTTTTTTTCACTTACCATTAAACTTCCACTGCGTCAGTGAATTAATACGTGACAACCCTTAAGGACCTTCCGGAATTCGCCTACCAGGGAGCCTTCGAGTCGTGGAAAAGTCGCTGGCAAAAGTGTGGCGATGCTCAAGGGAAGTACTTTGAAGAATTTTAAGGTTTTGTAGCAATATCTGAAATAAAATCTGTTTTTCCGAAACTTTTCCCGATATTTTTTATACTCACCCTGATACTTAATTTTCTTTTTCACACCAAACCTTCATGTTTTTGCAGTTGCTTTTGCACTTGGCCTTGCAATTGGTCTTGCACCTCACGATTCCTTGACCGCGACCTGTAGATTGAGAGACAACAGCAGATCGGAGAGCTATTTCGTGATCATGGATGTCTTCAACTCTCAATAATTCCTTGGAACATACAGTGAGTTATGTACTCGCATAGAGTTGATTCAAGATTCCTTGTGTAGTTCCAAGTCGGTAAAAGCAGTTTTCTGTTAGTCTAATAGGCTTGACTACAATACTTTTTGACACCTTTTTATTTTTTCTGACTTTGTTCACAAAGATGAATGTATTGTTCAATATCTTGATGAGTAATGTTCTTGTGTAATAGTTCTTTCAACATTCTGTCGCTTCTTCCATGTCCAATGGCTAAATGAGCCTCATAAAGTACCAAAATCGGAGGGAACCTCTAATCCAGAAGGAGTGGTTCCCTCCTTAGAGGTTCCCTCCGATTTTGGTTGTTCCATTCCACAGTATTTTGCTTAATTTTTGTTCATGAAGTACGTCAAATAATTTAGAGTCCGTAACATAAAACTGAATAGCGCTGACGCATTCTTTAAGGATATATCAACTTACTTTCGTTCTCTACCATCACAGCGTTTCAGGAGCCAGTAGTTCCGTGGTTCCTTCTTATGATCGTATTATCCTTTTACGCATCGTCCACTAAATTTTAGCAATTATAGGTGACTATTAGCGGGAGTGTTCTATACTCTGCCGACTGGCTCTTTGTCATTATACAGGGTGATTCAAATCGTGTATAAAACATTTTAAGGGGGTATTATAGAGGTCAAGGTAAACACAAAAAGTTCATATGAATATGCGTCCAAATTAGAATGATAACTGAGATATGAACAGAAATAAAAATTAATGATGAAAAATAGGAAAGAAAATTCCGCAGCCCGGAATCGAACCAGGAACCTTTGGCTCGGACCGCCAACGCGCTAACCAATTGCGCCACTGCGGCCATGAAAGCTAACCGCTATTTACATGACCTTAGGGCTTGGTTAGAGCAGCTCCCAAGTTCGCCGGCTGGGACTATCTTTCCTAAGGCGTACTATTAAACCCTCAAGTGATCATCTAATGATTTATTCTTTAAGAATTTACGCCTTAGGAAAGATAGTCCCAGCCGGCGAACTTGGGAGCTGCTCTAACCAAGCCCTAAGGTCATGTAAATAGCGGTTAGCTTTCATGGCCGCAGTGGCGCAATTGGTTAGCGCGTTGGCGGTCCGAGCCAAAGGTTCCTGGTTCGATTCCGGGCTGCGGAATTTTCTTTCCTATTTTTCATCATTAATTTGAATATTCTGAGGTAAGGCGTGCTATTAAACCCTCAAGTGATCATCTAATGATTTATTCTTTAAGAAATAAAAATGCCGCCACCAAGATCATCAAATTAATAACTCAGGCTCTGTAAAGCGTAGATTAATGAAATTTGGAGGAATAACAGGGTACATAAAACTGTGTATACCATTAAAATTTGATGAATTCCAACAAATAGTTTCCGAGTTACTCATTCAAAATCAAAACGCGTGTTCACTTGTAAATACTAACCAGCACTTGTTACAATTTTGACTGCGCAACTCGGAAACTTCTCGTTGGAATTCGATCAAATTTTAACGGTATACACAGTCTTTTGTACTCTGTTATTCCTTCAAATTTCATTAATTTAAGCTGTACAGAACCTGAGTTATTAACCTGTTGATCTTGGTGGCGGCATTTTTATTTCTGTTCATATTTTAGTTATCGTTCAACTTCGGACCATGTTCATAGGACTTTTTGTGTTCATCTTGACCTCTATAACACCCCCTTAAATTGTTTTCCACACGATTTGTATCGCCCTGTAGAGCATGCTTAGGAAATATGTGAAATATAAGCCACTTCTTACTTTGCCTACAAACTTCAGGCAATTCCTGCATTTTATACAATGCCAAATTTAACACATTGCGGGTAACATATACATTAAATCAGTAATAAGTGGTTTTTGTTATCTCCACTGATTTTTCCTTGTCCATGGATCTATTTATAGAAAATCGTATTCGTGGACAAAATAAACTTAACATATTAAAAATTTATGTGAAAATAATGTTACAATAGCTTACTTTAAAAATTAATACCGTGAATTGCATATTCCAAACGCTTCTTGAATTAACCTCTACAGAGCTGGAGAACGTCAGGACAAATGAAGTTAGTTATAGAACGTACGAAAGTAAAATGATTCAGTTTCGGATTAAGAGTATGACATAATAACTTGATTTATTTATGAACGTTAGTTTCTAAACAAAAGAAAAATAAATTGTAAAGCTCAGTTGTAAAAAGACGAGGGTATCAGATGCAATAAACGTTTCGTTATATACGACTCTTAAGATTATTATTTACGCATTTATCATTTCATAATATTCATCTTACGGAAGAGTATTTCTAATAAATTATTTTCTTTGCAAATGCATATCTTTTTCTTATATGCTGTTGGAGCCATAAGCATAATATTTTTAAGGCTTAATGTAGATTGACCCTCAGAAAATATACTTTTCAGTTTACATAATGAAATTAGAAAACGCATTTTCATGGAATTTTTTTGTTTATTTAGGAGATTAGAAGTGAAAATTTGCATGTTTCCGTTAACATCAATCGTTTAATTTACATGTCGTTACTTCATTTAACAATACTTGTAAAAGGTATTAGTAATTTACGCATTTCTCGTCAATTCTTCTGTCATGGTAACTGGCCGCAACCGAGTTCCTAATAAATGAGAATTAATTTTGGGTGGAGATAGCTAGCTTAACACCTGTTAAATTAATCTCACATGAATAGAAATAAATTTCTCCTCTTTGGCATCGTTATCTTCTTTCAATATTTACGTTCAATATTTAACAGCACAAAGTGAGTTTTGACAAAGAAAACTTATTTAAACACGTGGGCTTTATTGTATTAATAGCAGTTTTTATACAGCGCTTCGATCGATTGTAAAATTGATCCAAAGATCTTGGTAGAATTTAAAGAATATTTAAACACTCAGTTTTATCTTTAATAATTATAGCAATAAATAAATGCGATCATGATCTTATTGTATAACTTGACATTCTATTATAATGTCTTGTAGAATTTTATTGGTGTATATTAACTAGTGATAACCCCTTTGTGAATTTTTTTGAAAACGTTTGTATTAAAGCAGTGTGGTGAGTTAAAAATGCACTTCTTTAGTAAGCATGGTAATGTGTTGCCTTTAGTTGTTAACTTCTGATCGTGAAATGGTCTACTCCATTTCTGTTATGTGGTTTAATAACTGGGAAAAATTGGCCATTTAAGATGAATGATTGAGCGATGCAAAAAATATTTCAAAAATAGCCCGCATGAAAAAGTTCAGTCACTTCTAAAATTTAACGCATGTTCTAACAAAAACCTTATTTTTCTTGATTTCTAGCGGCAAATAACAGGTAAGATGAATGCTGTGGATAACCTTGACAATCGGCAATTTAAGAAGCAATAACATCTTGTAAAAATTTCAAGACGGAGCTGTGCGTCAGTAATAGTTTTAAAATTGAGAGTTTAAATCTACTATTACTAAAATTCAAGGTCTGTCTGTGTGTCCTTTATAGACTCGGCCCATGCAAGAGATACATCGGAACCACCTTTTTATGGATACTTCTGGCCGTGTAGGGGGCAATGGGAGCGGGGGGGGGGGGGGGAATTGGGGGGGTTTTTTTATATAAATTCATTTTTACTGCATCTCTATGGTGTTTTGTTTGCGTGGTGTAGTTTGTAACGTTAGAGTCTGTTTTGCCAATATGATCGTTTCTAAGAGGTGAAACAATGAAGATAAGAAATTGTTGCACAAAAAACAATTGTCAAAATTTGTTTCAACAACTGGATTTTTAGACAACAAAAAGAGAGATATACAAACGCGTGCTCAAGAATAATTAACTCGGAAATATCTCACAAAAAATGCATTCAATAAAATCTTGTAAACATTCCAAAGAGGAGCTTTAGTAGTGAAGCAGAAATACATTTATACGTTTATTAAAAAGAAATTA
>JAHWFO010026121.1:734689-774816 GCA_023313115.1 Rhysida immarginata
TCATAATTATTGTAGAGCAAATGTTTATTTATTTATATTGTACCAAACTGATTAGTTTTTCAAAATTTAAGAAGTGTTAAAATAAAAAAAAGATGAAAAGTTCCATTCGGCCAGAGTTTTGTCCAACACTGTATTTATAACTAACTGATATAACCGGCCTTGCTCGGGCTCTTTTTTGATGAAGCTTGGGAATATCTGGATGTGAATGAATGTACAGAAAAAATGAACACATGGAAAAAGCTTAGAATTAATATAATAAAAATTCATATTGAAGAATAAAAAAAAATCTTTTTAAAATGCTCCCAATGGATGGCCTCTCCAAGTAAGGCCTCTTTAGCAGTTCTACAACTGCTCGTGTTGGAATGCTGTGTATATCTGAGTGAGTTTGACACTGTGCAGGAGAAAAAAGGTGGAGAATAATGTTCATTTTTTCTGTGTATTCAGATTCATAAATTGCAAAATTTCATCGAAAAAGAGCCTGAGCAATGCCGGGTATATCAGCTAGTATAGTAGATAATATAAATGTTGAAAATAATAATGTAAATGTTTATTGTACCTGTTGAAGGATTACGTTGTTGGATATTAATATGATAGCCATCCTCTCCTTCCCAGAAAATAAGTGGATATTGCAGAGCATCATATGAACGATGAATATCATTTATGGTTTATACGGTATTATCGCGACGCATAATTTTGATATCTCGCTGGTCAAATTGATCACCAACAATAACCAATGGCCACTTCATTAATATTTGGAGCATTAAACCGACCGGCGTGTTGCCCAGCTGCACTTTTGTCGACTTTAATCACGACCATGTAATTATCAATATGCATTCTTTCCGAAGTGTGTTTAAATAATTGTATGAGCTGATTTCTTTCGTTTTACATAGTTTCTAGAGATGCAACAATGGCCCTTTCTGTAATTTTTTCAATACAATTGTAATGGCAGCGAATGTTAACTTGCTCTGCTTCGTCTCCCATGAAATAAATTTGCATGAATTTTGGATCTGGATTTGGCATTGGAAGTAATGAGCCGCTTTGGTGATACACTTGTCCTTGAATTTTGAATGTCGTATCGAAATGACGACCACTAATGATTTTCGTGGCGTCATGTGATGTCCTTTGGAAGCAAGAATTGAATTTCCGTATTTTTCGTAGAAACAATTTGGAATCGACAGTATCACCTATTAGTAAAGAATTTAATGGTTCAAGCAGTGGATGCAGTTCTGGTAAAACAACTTTTCCGGCACCGCAACACATTCTAGGAGTTTCATTTTTAAATTTTAATGCATGACAAAATTGATATACCTTATTCATATCTCCAATAATTATTTTTGAATGTAATGAGTACTCAATTTCTGGATCGTATTCAAATGCAAGGCGGTTAAATGATGCTGTTATTAATAGCCGTCTTATTTGAATTCCTTGTTGTTCTACTAATAGATGAAGACCTCTGTTTGCATTAGTTAAAAATTGCCTTGCCTATCTGCGTCATAATCTGTCTGCTTCTAAAAGTTAACTGCGCTGCTCTCTGCTTTCTTGCGCGCGTGATCACAGGCTTTTCCCCATGAAAAAATCCTCGTCGTCCTCGGCCGGGATCGAAGACACATCTAAGGGCATCTGTCACAAAGTATTGCGACGGTTTCGTTCTCCAGTATTTCCAGCAGATGAAATAAGCTGGGAAATAATACTAGAGTTCATCTGTCGCCATCTGCTGCCAACAGATGTCGCCTTCCGCAATCTAGAGACTACTGTTTCTATATGATCCCTGAATGCGGAAGGAAGAAGGAAAAACGGTGCAAGCGAATGTGCGTAAGAGAGGTGGACGAGCGGGAGCTACAAACAGGGGATTTGGCTAAAGAGATTGAAAGGGGAAGGACGCCTGTAATACGGCTCCCCATTCCACAAGAAAGTACGCAAAAAGCTTTCTTGAGAAAGGATTCTTTGATGCCGACAGCGAAGAGGAAATCAAACGAGGATAAAGCATTTGCGAGCGGCACGGACTCTATTTCCCTCATGAACTTAGATAATATTGTGCGTCGTAATTGCGATACTAATTCTGACGTTTTAGTTGCTTCTTCAGCTGTGGAATTTCCGTCTACTTCAACAAAGATTTCGTCTCCTGCTTTGGATACGCCAGAGGACACGGACATTCGATTTGACGGTGAGAATTCTGCTCCGACTGAGCAGAGGACATCTCTTTCCTGCGTTCATCACGAATATTTGGAACCCAGCCATGACGGCCATTACCTGTCTTCACACTCGTCGTAGTATCAGCACTACAAGTTCGTTTATGCTACGGCATATTCCCTGACCAAGAATTGAAGCCATTTTCGCTAAACGACAGTGTCGTCGGCATATTTCCCTGGGCCATTCCAGCTTTCATAAGGGAGAGTCTAGGCACCTTCGCCACACTCTCGAGGTAAGCCGACATTCCTTGCAAACTTTATTTTATTACATCATTCCCTTGAGAATTTTGTTTGCGTTCATGACTCAATTGTAAATGATTGAAATCCCGCAAAATTCAGCTCTTGCTCTCCGCTCTTTAGTGCGTAGAAAAATATTTTTTTGGCGCCAAGGCATAAACTCTTTTATTAAGAGAAATTTGCTATGAAAGGCATTAATTTTGGATACTGGGCTTTATCATAGTCTTTTAATCCCCTGGTCTGTGCACAGGCATTGAATTCCATTGTTTTAGTCCAACAATTGGATTGCTGTATTTACTGAAGAGTCGTTTTTTGCCCCCTCTCTTGAATGAATTTGGCTACAGCTCAAACTTAACAATGCATTCTAACGAACGCACAACGTAACAAAACTGTCAGGTAATGTTACGTTTTGTTGCTGAACATGTAATAGTAGCTGACAGTTTTGTTACGTTGTGCGATCGTTAAAATGCATTGTTATGTTTGAGCTGTAGCCAAATTCATTCAAGAGAGGGGGCAAAAAACGACTTTTCAGTAAATACAACAATCCAATTGTTGGACTAAAACTATGGAATTCAATGCCTGTGCACAGACCAGGGGATTAAAAGACTATGGCTTTATTAAGCGATAAGCAGAAAGGGATGTGATAATTTACTCGTAAGGGGAAGGGGTTTGTTCTTGGCATATTAATGGAAGTAGGTTCTTAAAGAAATTGCGCGACGTGGTAGCTAGTATATTTGTTTAATGGCTATTTTTTTTGTACTTCTCGTAGCTTCCCTTGCGGTCTGGTACCAGAAGTTCAACGCGTTGCGTAACTGCCTGAGTTATTAGCGGCTAGCAGCATTTTAATTCCTGTATATTACGCTAGAAAAACCCGATGCTACAAGGAAGCGAGTCTTCAAGCAATTCAGCGTAAATATATTTCCCCATTATTAACCCATATTTGGGCCGGTAAAATATATTATCCATTAAAGACGAGGGACAGTATTGTAACCATTTGAACTCAGTTTCGCTCGTCTTAGTTTACTATTTCATTTGCAGTCATTTAGCTCTCGCATTTGTATAGTTGTGGGTATTTTCAACGTGTTAGTGGAATTCCCCCTTAACCATATATTGTATTTTCGGAGTTCCTCTCCTTTTTGGGGGATCTCCGTTTCTTTGTAAAACTTTGTGTGGAGTACCTTTCACTTTAGGTGTCGGTCTCCCTTTTCAGTAACTTAATTTATGTTCTATAATTCTTTAATACTTTGTGGAATTATTTAATATGATTATAAATAAAAATCCTAAATGTATGCTCCTTGTCCACGTTACTCCTTGTACTCACACGTTTCCACTGCGCATGTTCGTGACAGCATCAGAAGCGATTACGCAACCACTAAGCCATCAGAGGCGATCACGCAACCACTAAGCCATCAGAGGCGATCACGCCAATAAGGAAAAGTGTGGTCGTCTGCAATAACAGAGAGTAATGCCCACGCAAATGGCCAGAGAGCGCCAGTGAAAAAAAAACTGACGCTCTAAACAATGGAGTTTCCTTATCCTGTATTTCTTCATCCATGACCACAGCCATTGTCTTTAGATATTAGGGAGTAATTCGACTCCCGCCATTTTCCATTGTTTAGAGAAGCTAGGGAATTCAGATCACGCTAGGAGCTGCAAAGGTCGGAATAGACTTTCTGTGATCTATGCGGCACCTAGCGTGATCTGGATTTTCTAACTTGTATATTTATTTTATTTATTTAGTTGATGCCCAAAATTAATAGTGAGCTATGTAATGCATTTAACAGTTGGTTTATCAATTATTTATTTAAAATATTGTAGAATACACTAATTTTGTTCGTATGTCCATAATTCCGGCTGTACTGAAACTAAAATTTCTAGCTCACGCGACCTTTCCCTTGAAACCGAAACTGGAGTAACTGCGCAGAAGCAGGAGTTTCAAAAAAAAATTTCCGTTTCCTGCTACATATCCGGAGGAAAACGGAAGCTTTTATGCTGTCCTGCTTCTGCGTAGTTACTCCAGTTTCGGTTTCAAGGGAAAGGTCTATATAAAAAAAGATAAGCAAATCTGGCGCCATCTCTTTAGTAAACAAACAAACGTAAACCAAGATATATGATTTTTACCTCTCCCCCCTCACTTTGGGGACATGTAAACCTTACTCTGGACCTAACGAACATATGGTGCGAATATGAGCTCAATCGGATAAGTTGTTCAAAAGTTTTTAGAACATTTACAGACGCACCCTGAACCTGAATTTTTAAATACAGGGTGTTTCAAAATTACACCACCAAACATGGCAAAACGTTAGAGGGGATCAATGTGAACATTTTATGTTAATAACGTTTTATTCTAAAATGACTGTGCAGTCAACTACAGTACAGAGATTCCACTGTTTCATCCTGCTTATTCTCAGTCCCATTAGCTTAATGTTTTGAATAACATTAATTTACCCAACACAGAATAATGGTTCATTCCTTGCTGAATGTTTTGAATAACATTAATTTACCCACCACAGAATAATGGTTCATTCCTTTAAATCCATACAGTAGTATGCAATTAGACACATGGGTAGTACAGAAAGCAATTGTAAAGTTTAGTTGTCAATTGGAACCATTGCAAGCACAGCATGCAGACGTACTCAAATGAAGAATTGGCTGACATGCATTTCGTGTATGGAGCAGCCAGTGGGAATGGGAGAGCTGCAGTTAGGCTGTACCAGGAAAGATACCCCACCAGAAGTGTGCCTCATTATCAAACATTCGCGAATCTGCATCAGCGACTTCGTGAAACAGGAACTTTCTCCAGGAACATGGGTAACGCAGGACGACCACGTAACAGGAACGTAGTGTTACAGGACGAGATTCTGCAACAATTTGATGATAACCCAACAACAAGTCTACGTGGAGTAGCGCACAACCTGGGTGTGAACCACACTTATGTTTGGAGAGTTGTGCACGAGAATTTGCTGTATCCATTCCACCGGCAAAAGGTCCAATCATTGAAGATAAATGACTACCCTCTTCGTGAAGCATTTGCAACGTGGTATTTAGCACAAAATCACACGGACCCTACATTCACATCACGTGTATTATTCACAGATGAAGCCATGTTTACACGAGAGGGAATTTTTAATTCACACAATGCACACCTGTGGGCCCATGAGAATCCACACGCAAGTTTTCTCCGTGCATATCAACAGCGCTACAATATTAACGTTTGTGTGGAATTGCGCATGAAGAATTGATTGGCCCATACATGATGCCCACTTCCTTAACTGGGCATACGTGCAGCTTGTGTTACCAGAACTCTTGGAAGACATACCACTGAGAGTTCGCCGAGACATGTGGTACCAGCATGATGGGGGACCACCCATTTCTCCCGGGAAGTACGTGATTACCTTGATGCAAGATTTCTAAACAAATGGATCGGTCGTGGAGGTCCTATTAAATTGCCACTCAGGTCACTTAACCTCACATGTCTGGACTACTTCCTCTGGGGACATTTGAAAAGTGCGGTATATGAAACTCTTGTTGAGTCACAGGAAGATCTTGTGGCACGTGTGGTGGCTGCTGCAGCGATATTTACCGAGATGCCTGGAGTGTTTCAGCGCATCAACCGTTCCATGTTACGACGATGTGAGACTTGCATTGAAACAGGTGGTCGACATTTCAAGCACATTAAGTAGTAATAAGACATTACTGACTTCTCTAATTAATGTTCTTTGTAATGATGTGTATAAACGTGTTAAAGGTTAACAATGTTTCCGTTCATGTTAATTAATTGAATCCACGTACTGCAGTTGACTGCAGAATCATTTTAGAATAAAACGTTATTAACAAAAGATGTTCAAATTGATCCCCTATTACGTTTTGCCGAGAAAGTGAGAAATTCAATAAGAAACTAAACTTCGAATAGCAGGGTAGGAGTAACTTGCAGAGCATTGGAATGAAAATGATAAATGGAAGTTGAACGCCATGCTGCAGGCTAGTAAGGACGTGGAGGACCAGAAGGAGGGACGACTGGTCAATCCACAAGCTGGAAGTGGTCTGTCTGAAATAAAAAAAACAGTAACCACGGAAAGAACATCAACAATAGTGGGACACACATCCTCGTGATCACGAAAATTATTCGCGAGGGACAACTAGCTGCAGACAGTGATAATCACGTGAAGATTTTTTAATTAATATTTATTAAAACAATATATACTCAACAATCACTGTCTGCAAAACAGTAAAAAAAACTTAAAGAATAGAAAAAATAGAATAATTAATTACAAATAAAATTATATCCATTTCTACATAAAAAATCTGAGTTTTCCCGAACAAAGCCCCCTGTAATTTTATAAAACAAAAAAAAATGACGGTCATTTGTACAGATAGAAGTTTAGGTACTGACGTTACATATACAGATTCAAAAAAATATTGTCTAAGTTACAATAAACAAAAAAATATTTATGCCTTTATTATTTCCTTTCATTTTTGTGTGCGCACACAGTATGTTTTGCTTTTTTAGCAAAAGAAGACAAAAAAGTATATTTTGCATTTTGGTATACCATAATTAAAATGTATATTAAACGTACAATACGTTAATAAATGTAAAAAATACACATATGTTGTAAAAAACAATGTGGTTACTGCCTTCACGTAAGGTAAGAACAAGTCCAAAAAATATCCTTTTGTGATTTTAAAGCTAAAGTCATTTAACAAAAAATATTGCGTTTAGAACCCCTCTCATCCCGCGAGGTAAATAACTTTGCAATTATGAAGTTTAAAGGAACAAGATAAACTTTGTTAATACCCTCGTGTAGGCCAGCAAACCAATGAGTTAAGTAATTTAATATAAATAATTACTTATCCTGCTCAGATAAGGATAACAAATCCAGGAATCTGCGTAAAGCAGGGGCAGGTAAAGGTTTAGTTAGTGCGTCTGCCGGCATGTCCGAGGGTAAGAATCACATTCTGAAGATTAATTTCTCGCGCGATGAAATTATGCAATCTCAAGATGTGTCTTGTCCTACTCTTCGATTCTAATGCTCCCAGACATGCTATGGCAGACGTTGAGTCAGTATAAATGATTGTGGGGAAAGAAACAAACTCCTCTCCTCTTGTCCTAACTCGGTTATGAGGTCCCAAAGACATTTCAGTGACTTCACGCATTCGTTTATAGCGATTATTTCGGCTTCGCAGCTGCTCAGGGCGACTAAACGTTGCTTCTTAGATGACCAGGTTATGGTATTTTGCCCCATTTTGATCAAAATTCTAGAGTATCCTTTACTCTGTGGGGTGACACACCAGCTAGCGTCAGCGAATGCGCACAAAGGACCCGTAGATGGGGTAAAAACGAGTGATGTGTCGCAGGTGTGTTTAAGATAAGAAGCGACGCCCTTAAGAGCAGTCATATGCAAATGTGTAGGCGATTTAGCATATGTCGACAACCTAGTAATTGCAAAAGCTATATCCGGCCGCGTGCAAGTCATTACATACATTAAGGAACAGAGAAGAGATTGGTAATTGGTAGAATCGACCGGTTGTGAATCTGCAGTATCATCAAGGTTCACATGAGGGCTTAGTGGCATGGTCTTTGGTTTGATGTCTTGCAGGATTTGCTTGATATAATGTGCCTGTGACAGATGAATTGAACCGTTCACTTGTGACGCATTCATACCTAGTAGATGCTTTACCACTCCTAACTCCACGAGGTCGATTTCTTGTTTCACTTTGTCTATGATGGAGGTTAGGATGGAGACATTTGTTGTTGCTGCCACGATGTCATCCACGTAGACTGTTAAGAGAATGGTGCACCCAGCATTGGTGTAGTAGAAAAAACAATCGTCTGCTCTGGATGGAGTGAATTTTAATCGGGTAAGAAGCTGACACAATTTTACGTACCAGCATCTTCCACTTTGTTTGGGCCGTAAAGTGATTTACGCAATTTGCAGACGTGATTAACTGGCATTGACAATCCCTTGGGTGGCGATAGATACATGGTGTGGTCTATCAGTGCGTGAAGATATGCACATTTGACGTCATACTGGCGCAGTGACATCCCTGTATTTGCAGCTATGGCAAACAGTAAGCAGAGGGATTCCATTCTGATGACAGGTGAGAAAGTTAACTCATACTGGCTCCCGTAGACTTGTGACGAGCCGATAGCCACCAACCTTGCCTTGAATCTGGACACCGAACCATCAGGATTGTATTTGATGCGGTAGATCCATTTGCTCTTTAAAATTTTGACATTTGGTGGTGGAAGCTAAATCCCAGACATGATGAAGCATGAGTGAATTCAATTCATCTTGCATGGCCTCTTCCCATTGATGATGTTGGGGAGAAGCGAGTGCTTGTTCATAAGACTGGGGTGTGATTGGCGGAGTGATTAGCAAGTCGGAGTCAGTAAAGTCAGGATGACATAAGGCGGCACGTTGTTTTTCTGCCTTCTCTTTTAATCTTTGTGAACGTCGTAATACCGGTTGTGGGACTTCAACGGGTGGTTGGTTCACTGGTGTTTTAGACGAACAAACTGGAGCATCTTCCATCGATGTGGTTTCTGATGGAGGTGTGACCACTAGCGTGTCGTCAGTATCAGATAGGACCTGCATTCTTGTCTCGTCTAATGTTAAAGTGGGTGAGATTGGCGTTACGCTCTGAATGATATGTGGTTCATCAGGCTGTGGTGCTTCAAAGACTGGGGGTTCCATGTGAATTGGAAATACCAGAGGCACAGATGATGGATCTGATTTTCTTGTGAACTCTGGAAATACCTTGGGAAAGAAACGAACGGTACGTGCTCGTTAAAACTTGCTCTCATTGAGCGCATAAATAAGGTACCTAGGAGATGAAGCGGAGTATCCCATAAAAACGCCACTTTTGGAGCGAGCGTCAAATTTTGATTGGTGCGACTTGGATATATAATAGTATACCAGGTAACCGAAAGGAGCTTGATATTTGATGGTCGGTTTCCTTTTGGACCATATCTCTTCAGGGGACTTAAGTTTGACCTCGTCTAGGCAAAGAAATCAGATTAAATGCTGCTGTAGTCGCAGCATGGTCCCAGAATCGGTGCGGAACTTTTGACGATGCAAGGAGAACTCGAATGCCATCGCAAATGGTCGTACGGTTCTCTCAGCAACACCATTTGACTGGGGATTCTCAAGAACGGTGAATTGTTGAGATATGCCTTGCTTCGTACAGAACTCACCTAGCTCCGCATTGGTGAATTCTGTTCCATTATCGGAACGTATATACGCCAGATTTTGTCCTGTAGAGCGTTGTAGCTTTAGTATTAAGTCTATTAACGCTTTTGGCACTTCACTTTTTGTCGGAGTAGCACAATCGAAAGTTTTTCGTGAGAATCATCGACGGCTACTAACATGAATTTGTTTCCATGGATATAAGTGGTAGGCATTGGTCCCACTGTATCCACGTGAAGTAGCTGTAAAGGACGAGTTGGCCTTTGACCTTGTACAATGTTGTGAGGGGCGTTGCATAATCGTGCCTGAAGGCATGCAACACATGGTTGTCATCAATTAATGGCGGCAAAACTTCAAGACCGCGCATGCTATGGTGTTTCATGGCTGCGGTGAGTTTTTTTGATGATGGATGGCCCAATGCATTGTGAAGTAATAGGGGGTCCGTTTGGGAAGCTGAATGGATATTTGAGACCACGGGAAGGAACGGGAGGTCCTCACGCCCTCCTGCGCAGCGATGGTCGTGCCCTTCGGTGAAGAATGGAATAACCAGTTGGGCCGAAAAGAAGACTGTAACCCTGCTTTGATAATTGACTCATGGAGACAAGATTAAGGCGCGCGTTTGGGGCATAAAGCACGTCATGGAGTTTGAAAACTGCTCCTGAATCTAATAACACGCTTGCCGCACCAGTACCGATGGCAGCAATCGTTTTCTTAAGGTCTGCAGTATGTATCCGCTTATGACAGCTTTGAAAAGAATCAAAGAACTGTTTTTCTTTAATTACGTGAAATGAGCCGCCCGTGTCAACTATCCAATTCTTGTTCGGAACACCAACACAGTTGGCTGCAGGTTTCTTGCTTTGTGTCAGGTCAACGAGCCCCGACAGTGGAAAAAGGAAAAAAAATGGGCAAATCAACTTTGGAGAACATTAGAGGAGGAGAAGGTAGGCAGAAGAGAAACAAGATAAAAAGAAGAAACCCTCCACCTGCAAAGGAAAATAGACCGATCGACGGAGGAAGCGCTAAAGGTGAGGAAGGCACCCAATTGGGAAATAAACGAGGAATGCAAATGAGGAGGGCGAATAAAAGCCAGGAGCGGCGAAAAGGAAGACAGAGCGGAGCTACTTGGTCTACAGTGCCTGACTTTTGAGTGGAAGCCAGCCGTAATTAGTGCCTTTGTGTTTGTGAGTGGGTGACATTTGGATTGACATTTTTCCACGCAGCTTCTAACCAACAAGCGCGTGAGTGACTTTTTGTGAGCGAGTGTCCCTCCCCCCGGTAACCCCGGGGGAGGTTTCACCCCCCCTCCCTCGAACTTTTTGTGACTTTATTTAATTTATTTAATTTAACCATGGATAGAATGGTTATGTTGATAGCGGACGGGCCTTTCCCCGTCGCTTCGTTCATGAAGGCGCTGTACGCCAAATCTGGAGTACCGCCGATTTTGGCTTCTGATGACCCTTCCATCTTGGTGTTGCAGAGACTCTCCTCTACGGAGTTGAGAATGCTCTGCAAATCAAGCGCAATTGCTGATCGCATCGTTGATGTGGAGTGCGTGAAAGTTGGCAACACCACCGTCAACTTTTATCACGCGGACCCTGGCCACCTCACAGTCTACGTCAGGGGAATTTCGCCGTTGTTGTCCACGGCTTATATCCGAAATTTTATGTCGTAGTTTAAGGAAGTGCTCGGTATCTATCGTCCCGAGCACGCAGATACTCCCCGGCTCCAGACCGGCGACATTTATTTCGATATGAGGCTGGACAAGGACATTCCAGATTCCCTTATATTACATGGAGAACGTGTCTTCGTGTACTATAAGGGGATGAGGCAGTGCTGTTGGTACTGCAAAAAGTCTTCTCATGTCAGGAGAGATTGCCCTCTCCTGAAAAAGTGTACGAAATGTTCACGCTTGGTGGGCAGGAACCATCGCTGCCCGGAGAAGATGGACGGCAGTACCGCAGCAGTCACGTCAACGCCTCGTCCGTCACCGAAGATGACATCAGATGAACAAGATGCAGAGCCACAACGACCGGCCCGGCCCGGCCCGTACCTTCTCCTCGTACGTCGCGGGCCGCTTCACCGCAGCCATCTTTGCCTCCACTACCAACTGAAGACGAGCAGGCGCCATCATCTTTCCCTCCGTCTTCAGAGGTTGCTGAGGAGACATCCTTGCTTCAGCCATCAAGCGACATCGTGATGGATGAAGATGTGGTCTCTGCGGAGGAAGACATCGATGCCCCATTGGGTGATGTCTCGACGCCTTTGGAGGAGGAATTTCCAGCTCTCCCTCCTCCGTCTCTACCAGCGTCGCAGCCAGTGGGAATCACCCGTCTTCCTACAGCTTTTCCAGTGTCATCTTCGGCTCCAACGGCGATCTCCACATCGACGCAACCGGAAGGGCCTTCGGAGAGCAAGTCTCCCCGTAAGAAGAAGTCCCGTCATCGTAGCAGAAGGGGCAAGAAGGCATCGTCATCGTCCGAGAGGGACGACAGTGTGAGTAGCCGCCATAGTTCCTCTCATCGGACGCGCTCACCGCTTCGAAGGACTGCTGAGCCATATTCGTCGTCAAAGACGGACCAGCCTCCATCGAAGTTAGGTCAGCCTCCTCCACCTAAATCCTCTGAATGAAGGTCATCTCGCTGAACATACGTTCCCTGGGTTCCCATTTTAAGCAATCGGTATTATTGACTTTTATTGCTCTGTACCGGCCAGATATCCTTCTTCTGCAGGAAGTGAAATTAGCTTCCACGCAGAAAGGTTACGATCTACCTGGCCTTCGCAGTCATCATCCTAGTGCGCAAATCTTTATAAACTCGTCCTCACCTGTTGGACAAGAGGTTGTTACCATCATCTTTAACCCCTCCCTTCAGGTGTCGAACTGTATGTATGACTGCGAGTGCAGAGTAATTTCGTTAGACATTTTAACATCAGTTGTGTCTCTCCGATTGCTTAACGTATATGCCCCATGTAGAACAGCAGAGAAACAGACTTTTTTCGAAGACCTGAACTATTATTTGTGTTGTGCTGTGCCTGTGGTGATTGCTGGCGACTTCAACTGCCATCCAGACGATGATAACAACTTTTCGTCTGGACATGTGCATCATTTATGTCAGCAAAATGCATTATTCGATCTATGGACACACCAGTCACTGACAAATCATCCGGGGTTCACTTACCATCAAGGACCCCTTATATCATCTAGACTTGACTTATTTTTGATCGATAATGCTTTTGCTGACTCACCTGGTCAGATGGAGGTTATTCCTTGTTCTTTTTCTGACCACAGTGCCATCATGTGGTCATGGAAACCTCCATCTTCAGCCTGTGCCGCAGGCAGTGCTTCATATATAAACTGGTTCCTGAACGTTTCTCTGCTCGACGACAAGGAATACTGGGAAATGTTTGTTCAGTTTGTGGAAAAACATCTCCACAATGTGTCTCCTACTCTTGCTTCGTGGCTTGTTTTCAAGGACCAAATCAAACGATTTTTTAGGAAGATTGGGATTGATGCTGCGAGGCGCCGCCGTCGTCATCTCCTTATGCTCCAAGAAATCTTCCGGCTCCTCCGAAATTCCACCCCTAAGGAGGAGTTTGCGGCCGATATTCGTCAGGTGAAGAGCGAAATCAACGCTCTGATGATCCGAAAAGCATCTGGCGCAGCGCTCAGAGCCAAACTCACCTGGGCTGCTGACGTCAGAAACATGTCATCGGCCGTATTTGCTGAGGAGAGACGTCGAGCCAACATCAAGAAATGTCGCCGTTTGGTTGTGGAAGGTAGGGAAGTGGATGCTGATTCTGACATCTTATCAGCTTTCCACTCCCACTTTTCGTCTGCCTTTAGTAACCCAATCTTCCCATCAGATGCCACGGACAATTGGATTGAGTCACTGCGACCTTTTTCAGAGGATTCCGATGCCTTCATTACACGTCCCTTCACCGAAGACGAAGTCAAGAAGTTCCTGTCAGCGGACGGCCGTCATCAGTCCAGCCCGGGTATGGATGGCATTCCATACTCTTTCTACAATGCGACATGGAAACTTCTTGGCCCTTTCTTGGTTCAAGTGCTGAATTCCATCATCAAAGATCCTTCCTCCATCACCGCAGAGTTCACTAGGGGGAAAATCATCCTGCTCCCTAAAGTACCGAATCCAGAGCTCGTCACCCAGTGGAGGCCTATTACCCTTCTCAACACGGATTATAAGGTCTTCACTGGCGTCTTCCAATCAAGACTTAAAATCTATGCTGACGAGTTCATCAACCCCGGACAATCCTGCTCTATTCCATCTCGCAGGATGTCGGACAATTTAATCACCATTCGGTGCGTGATGGAGGAAGCCTGTGCACGCCGTCAAACTCTAGCTGTGTTAAGCCTTGACCAAGAAAAGGCATTTGACAAAGTGAATCACTTATTTCTTTTCAAAGTGTTTCGTCATCTTCGTCTTCGGGCTTTTGCTACGATGATCTCCGCTCTCTACGATTCGGCCACATCATGCGTGGCGATTAATGGTTCCACATCTTCCACCTTCGAACTCTTAAAAGGTGTCAGGCAGGGATGTCCATTATCCCCCCTCCTGTACATTTTTTATCTGGAACCATTACTACAGTTTTTAAATCGCCACCATGATGTTCGAGGATATGATCTGCCAGCCGCATCCATTAACATCAGGACACTAGCTTATGCGGATGACGTAGTGCTCTTTGCGTCTGATTCATATTCCTTGAGCATCTATAAAGAGACCTTTGACCACTTTAGTACTTCGACGGGGAGTTCCATCAACCTCGTCAAGTCTAAAGGTATTGCTATTGGGAACTGGACTGTGGACTATCTTAAATCTTTCCCAATAACGTGGTGTGACCGAATCGTGGTGCTTGGATATGTCTTCTCTTTTCTACCGACTATGGACTCTATGCACTGGCAACAAGTGGTTGAAAAGTGCATCACTCGCCTTGACAGAAGCTTTCGCTTTCCAACTTCAATGTTCGTCAAGGTGAGGTTTATTAAGACGCATGTGCTTCCTGTGTTAACATCGAATTGCCTATTCACCTTGCCTTCATACAAAGACCTTCAGAGGTTGCGTAGTGCGATGGTGAACTGCGTGTGGGGAATGTCGGCTCAGCGTCGTCATCCAGTGCGGGCCTCTTTTATCTTTACCCCCTTCGAGAGAGGCGGCTTAGGTTTACCCGACATCAAACGTTATCTTGTTGCGGCCAGACTGGCTGCAATGATTCGGGTATTCCTTTTTTCTCCCCCCACGTGGGCGAATTTTGTGTTTTCGCATCTACGTGTCTTCTTCAAGGTGAATAGGCTTCCATTACCACCCTTGTTGCCAGTGGTTACCTATCATCGACAACCACACCTATATAAGACTTTTTCTCTCGACATTGTGACTTTTCTACCTATGCTGAGCCGTCTAGATCCACAAGAGTGGGGTTCATTACGCCTTTCGTGGTTCTTCCAGCAGTCCGACTCAGGGGAGACAACTGACATCCTTAAGTTCTTCCCTGATTATCCGTGGGCAGCAGTCCTAAAGCTACTGAAATCTTTTGCTTTTGAGCGGACACTATTCAACTATCAATGGCGACTGTTGCATCACGGATTTCACTCTTTCGCACGACTTCATCAGTGGAGAGTGGTCGAGTCTGCTGGATGTTTGTTCTGCGGCGCTGAAGAGACAGTCAGCCATATTTTCTACGAGTGCCCGTTTGCAACATCGATTAGGGATCGTTTGAAGCAGCACTATGGGCTGGTGCAGTTTTCGTATCAGTCTGTGCGCTTCTTTATAAACGATTCCACCGGCGAGGTATTGAAACCGGACCTAGCTCTAGCGATCGCCTTCATTAACAAAGAACTCTGGCTGGCCCGTGTAAGTCGATCGCTAGGTAGACCTCTTCCTCTCACAGCTGTATGGAGGAAAGTGGCTATTCAACTCCGTTTCTTCCTTCTGCTTGAATGGTCAAAGCTAGGTCCGTCTACGTTCAAGAAACGCTATTCAACATCAAAGTGTTTATGCGAGGTCATCGGAGGAGACCAGACTTTCCATCTCACTTTTCCGATGGCATTTTGATACTTCGTCGGTAGCGAACGGGCCTCGTCTTTGAGGCGTTTATAAAGTTGCGCAGTCCCTAATCGGACTGCTAGACACTTTCAGCATGTGCGCCTAGACGCCTAGAAATTAAGATCTTAGTTTAGGCGTCTGCTGAGGCATCTCCATCT
The DNA here is from genome assembly GCA_023313115.1 of Rhysida immarginata. Taxonomy (NCBI): domain Eukaryota; kingdom Metazoa; phylum Arthropoda; class Chilopoda; order Scolopendromorpha; family Scolopendridae; genus Rhysida; species Rhysida immarginata. Next base: position 750,517 of record JAHWFO010026121.1, read on the forward strand.
GCCTTAGCTCCAACAGCCTTAGGACGCCGAATGGACAAGGACGAAAAAGGAGCGAACGAGCTCCGTACAGCAGCCAGCCCTCATTATCCTCATTGACTTACGCTTCAAACTCAGAATTTTTTCGAGCACGGAGAACGCCTTCACGATATCGACCCCGGCATGATAAAGCGACAGGGAGCCGTGAATGCGCCAGTGCCATGATAGAAGCGGAGCATAGCAAAGGAAAAGGGACCCCGCATCGCAGAAACGATTGGCATCATCGTCCTCAAAAGAAAAAGATAAGTGATCCTATAGATATGTCTTTTACAAGAGTTTTTGTAAATTCTGATTTCCCAAGCCAGGAAGGCGAGGCACGTAAAGGATTCATTACCTTACGAGACGACCTACAGACGGGGAACCAGGACCGACATAAAATTGACATACGTTATTCGCACGAGGTAGCCGACAACGAGCGATCGTTAAGAGGCACCGCAGATGACGAAGACGACATCGGTCGAATACCGTTGGACGCCAGGCATGCCTCAATAGCCAAGCATACACCAGGGATCCGACAGGACTCTGCGCCATGTCGAAATTCTAAAGCAGACATCTCTCGACACCAAAGCCGAGGTCCAGAAGCGGATGTAACTCATAGTGACCCGGTCAGCCCGACACTTGAAGGGGAAGCAGACGATATAGGCACAGCAAGCGCGCGCCGCGAAGAGAGCTCTCAACGCGAGCCACGCTTGGCTGCCCTCAGCGTTTCCCAGGGTACAGTTAATACTTTGAACTTATTTTAATCGTAAATCTACATGATAACAGCAAGCCTCCTTGAATATTGCTGCCATAATTAAGAATTTCATATTAAGTGATTTCGCTTACTTTACTGTTATGCAGTGCAATTTATTGACTAAATTTGAATTCTAATTGTGTCAACCTTTTTTATTTGAATTCAAGCCACACGAGTCGGAACTCCGCCCTTTTGGTCCAAATACATGACGACGTGGACACGTCACAACTGGACTTGGATTTCGTCCGACTTGACTGTTCTCACCTTGACACCTACTGATTCCGGAGTGCAAAGGAAACCAGATAGCGACTTCTCTCCTACACTTCAATCAAGAGCATAAGAAATCAACAAAGATTATTTCTCATTATTTATTTGTAAATTCACTTGGAATATTTTAATTCAAATAATCATTAAAATTGTTCCTCGTATTCCAAATCAAGTTTATTCACTCCTCCTTTCTCTATCATGACACTTTTTAATTATCGTTAAAATTAATTAATTCAAAAAAGTCGTGATACTTTGTCCTTTTGTACCGAGGCTTACGCTTAGGACGTGAAGCTGATGCACGAGGCATGCGCTTTGTTGATGCAGGATCCTGCGAACGAGAGGTATCGCGGTGTGTGAAGTAGCTGGACCTGCAGTAGTGGGATAAATTTTGGACGGACAAACCGTTTTTACGTGTCCTCGGCCTCCACAATTGTGGCATGTTACGTCATTTGTTCGACGGGCATTTGGATGTGGACGTGGGGAAGAAACAGAGGTGGCACACGAGGCTACACCTATTGAGAAATTTAGTGTGGTGTGGTCCTTAAAAACCACATTTAGTTGACTCAGGAAGGTTTCAATTGACATTGATGTGTTTGATTGGACCGCGAGTCTCAATGGAGTTTAAGTTGAGGGTAGACCTGCGACCATATGGTCAATCAAAATTTTATCATTCTGAACTAGGGACACGGCTCCAGCCTGGGCGCTCTTGCTACATAGGCATTCGGATCATCAGCATCTAAGAAACGCAAGGCTGAGAGACGCCGCATTATTTCAGCCTGTGTCACTGAATCCGGCCTTCCATATCGACGCTTAATTGCTTCCCACAATGTGTACGGATTATCATCTTGAAGCATGATGACAATATCATCACTCACCATACTCAGGAGGTAATGCCGTACTCTTGCCCAATCAAGGCGCATGGATGAGCTGGCTGATGCTTCTGTAGAGAGAGAGATCTTTTCTTGGACATATTTGGCTAGCCCTTTGGTTTCGAGAAAGGTTAAAACTCGATACGTCCATTGAATATAATTGTCACTCGTTGGCCTAGGGAGGGAACGACCCTCTTCAAAATATGATTCCTCCATATTGTATTAAAATAAAAGAAAGAAACCACGAACCTCTGCTACCATATGTTCAGAAGGGGAAGCAAAATAAATAGAATTTAATGGGTGGTACTTTAAAAAAAAAGAACCCCAAAACTTAAGAGTAAACGTGGCTCGTTAAAAGACTTTTATTTTGGTTTAAAAATTGCGATAATTATTTATAAAATACAAAAATTCTGTACAAAAGAATGGTCTATACAATACGATTTAATTGAGGAATAGGCATTGCGATCTCAATTACAAAAGAAAATATTTCTCGGAATAAAATAAAGAAATACTTAAATGTACGTTAAATACAGCAAAACACTATAACGTGAAATATTAATCGCTACATCGACAATCGAACAGTGCAGGGAAAACGAAACGAGCGGTCCGAAAACAACGCTTTCACTGCCATACTTATCCAGGAAGTAACCAGGGGAAGTACACCAGATGAAACCTATTTAAGTCATCCAGTGAATAAGATTGGGTCCTTTCCTATAAGGACGAATAAGTTGATTGTTGATTGACGAGGGGCACGAGGAGCTACGAGATCCAGTAGTCGGGAAAGATGGCCTTTTGGATGTCGTCGAAATTGATGTCCAGGACGTGTCGAGGCCTGCGATGCCTGAGGAAACTTCTAAACGTGAGTGGATGCTCCAGAATATCTGCCAACCAGAGGATTGGGATGGTCCTTAATCTTTGGAAGCAACTTCTTCAGTGACTCTTGTACATAGCTACCAATGGGAGGTATCTCAAAATCGTCGGCAATAGAAGTATTTGTTGCAACTCTCCTGTCAAGTTGGGCAATGGTCCTCAAGGTAACGTTTTGGAAGGTTTGGAGGTCCTTCCATCTGGACTTACATGTTGTGGCCCAGGCAGGCATACCATAAAGCAAGATGGTTCGGATTACCGTCCTGTACAGCAATAGTTTGCATCCAATCCAAGCGCGCTGTTTCGCCCCAGAAGAGTTACCAGACTGAATTTTGCCTTCTTTGCCTTGTTGATGGCGTAGGAGACATGGTCGCCCCAATTTAGCTTGGCATCTATTACCACTCCGAGGTATTTGTAATGTTTTACCCATTCGAGCTCTTTACCAGAAAGGAAGAGAGGACTCGGGGGTTTCCGAAGTTTCTTCGTAATGAACATCGCCTTGCACTTGTCAACGTTTAGGTCGAGTCTCCACTTTGCAAACCATTTCTCGCACAGATGTAAAGCCTTTTGTAACCGTGACATGACGTGAGCGGGAACGCGGTCAATGGTCATGATGGACGCGTCGTCAGCGAACAGATAGAGCTTGCATTTTGTAAATGTTGGGAAGTCATGGATGAAAAAGTTGAAGAGTGCAGGGCCTAGGACAGAACCCTGGGGAACACCAGCTTTGACGTCACACGGGTTAGACATGGAGCAACCAATCCTGACTCGAAATATCCTGTTCGACAGAAAGGATCTAATCAAGGCAATAAGATCGTCCGGAAAACCACAAGTAATCATTTTGTAAATCAGGCCTTCGTGCCAAACCTGATCAAAAGCTTTTCGGACATCCAAAAAGACAAGACCACCATATTTAGCACAGTTAAGAGGAGTGTTTAAATCTGCAATAAGCCTCCAGATCTGGAGTTGGCAAGAGTGACCTGGGCGAAAGCCGAATTGCTTTTTACGAACAAGATTGTTAGCCACACAGAAGTCGTTAAATCTCTTAAGAATGACGCGTTCAAAAACTTTAGATAGCATAGGTAACAAGCTTATAGGCCTATAGCTGACAGGGAGAGCAGGGTTAAGACCAGGCTTTTGTATGGTAACGATAACAGACTCTTTCCACTAATCGGGGAAGTAACCATGTCTCCAGCAGTCATTCATGGCTTTGGGAGCAATATATATCCCACCAATCATCGTTCGTCACCATGGGAAGCCAATAAAGGAGATTTTGGAGGAGATCAAAAAGCACGTACCTCTTGACAAAATTACCGCCCACACAGGTCGAAAGGACACCATAAAGATCAGGTGTCACGACGAAGAGAGTCATAAAACTCTTGTGTCTGTAATGAAAAGCAACGATGTGCTTAAGATCCAACATCACCAACTAAAATCCGAAAAAATGCTGAAATACGTTGTCCGAAATGTTGATACAACATCTGATCTGGAAGACTTTTGCGAAGATCTCAGGAAGGCAAACTATTTCCCTGAAAAAGCTATAAGGCTTAAAAAAGCAAATGGTACAGTAGAGATGCCAATGGTTTTGGTCTTACTTGAAAATAATGAATACAATAAGTCATTTTTGAGTTTGAAGCGTGTCGGTCCTCTTGCTGTTATTGTTGAGTTATTTAGAGGCAACAAAAGGCCCTTACAATGCTATAACTGTCTACGTTTTGATCACGTATCCCAAGGTTGCACCGAGTCGCCTCGATGTAATAAGTGCGCTGGCGACCATCAGTCGAGGGATTGTACTAACATAAAAGGCAAAGACCCCTCAAAATGTATACCGTGTTCTGGTCAGCACACTTCTAGCTACACCAAGTGTCCCAAATATCCACAAGTCAAAAGGATCAAAAGCACCAAAGTGGTAGAGGGAAAATCCTATGCTTCGGTCGCATCCAGTTCTGCTGATACTCGGGACACACATACGGTCGACCACAATCAATTGCGTGATGTTTACAGGTTCCTGGGAAATTTGCTAAATCAATATAAGGAAAGTGGAAAAGCAGTGCCACTGATTGCCTCTCACGAATCTAACAAATGATCATGGACAGACACACATCGCTACATTGAGCGAAGTGAGATTAAATATAAAAAAATTGAGACATACCAATTCCTTATAAAGGACAAGGAAAGGAAATTTCAAAATTCCCATTTAATGTCTAAAGAAAAATTGCGAAATCATAATTAATTATTAATGGGGAATAAGAATTGAAATGTGCAGCATGGCGTCCCTTATGCGCGTTATTGTTGAAATAGCATTAAAAGAAATTTCATTATTACCTTAGGGGTAAACCCGCAAAACAATGCTGCTCGGTAAAGAATCATGGCTGCCGCGAGAAAGTGAGAAATTCAATAAGAAACTAAACTTCGAACGACAGGGTAGGAGTAATTTGCAGAGCATTGGAATGAAAATGATAAATGGAAGTTGAACGCCATGCTGCAGGCTAGTAAGGACGTGGAGGACCAGAAGGAGGGACGACTGGTCAAGCCAGAAGCTGGAAGTGGTCTGACTGAAATAAAAAAAACAGTAACCACGGAAAGAACATCAACAATAGTGGGACACACATCCTCGTGATCACGAAAATTATTCGCGAGGGACAACTAGCTGCAGACAGTGATAATCACGTGGAGATTTTTTAATTAACATTTATTAAAACAATATATACTCAACAATCACTGTCTGCAAAACAGTAAAAAAAAACTTAAAGAATAGAAAAAATAGAATAATTAATTACAAATAAAATTATATCTATTTTTACATAAAAAAATCTGAGTTATAAAGATGATCATCTAATAATTAATGTCAAATCCTTATCATCGCTACGCTGGCAATAACAGCCGTGTCACTAAACCAGAAACTATGTAAAAATACCAAAAGTAAACAACTAAAAATTAATCTAGATAGAGAAAAAATCTGGCTTCTTGCTGGACCGATTATACCAATCAGCCAGTTTCCAGCCAACGTTTAAAAACCTAGCGTTAATTTTAAAAAACTGAGTAATCAATCTCATACCAGTGCGACATGGCATTAATACATTGTCTTGAAGCAAAACTTGGCCATTCATCACTTTGTGTAGTCTAGCGGTCGCCGATTCTTCTATTTACTTGCTTACCATTTGCTTCCTCTGTCGCCTTTCCACTCTTTCTCAATAGTCTACTAACTCTCCAGTCTCCAATTACTGATCATTTTTAAAGATTTTTAAGAAATTGTTAAGTACTAAGAACTCACTTTTCTAAGAAAAACCGGAATAACAGGACTTCTATGCATTGTTACAAATTGAAACTTATCTATATTGCACAAACTTTACCTTGCATTGTTGGTCATAAGATATATATTGTTGATCCTTGCAGAGTGTTTGTGAATTACATGTTGATACCATTGTTAAGTATTGTTGCACAAACTTTGCCTTGCATTGTTGGTCATGAGATATTTCTCATTAATATGCCTTGTCATAACCATGAATATCGATTTTTTTTATCAATAATTATTATTTTTGAAGTGAAACTTCTTATACGGTGACAACGACTTGGGGAGTGAAATGCTTAGACTGAAACGTTTTTGGCATTACAGAAGTGACGTAGATCCAACAATCCCACCTTCCTTGTTTCCAACAAACGGAAAACACTGATTGTTAACATCCGTGATGGAGCAACGCCTCCTAAAGATAAGGCCTGAGCCGTGACCACCGAGAGAGAAGGCCTCCGCAATGAAACTGAATGCATTGTTACATCATCATAGATAGTGCAAATTCAGGGCTTATTATTGGTAGAAATACGAATAACAATGCACTATCTATGTGATGCAACAATGTATTTAGCTTCATTGCGGAGGCCTTCTCTCTCGGTGGTCAAGCCTGAGCGCGAAAACGTCATACATTGTTACTTCATCATCCGAAGATACTTTTAATCACATTTCTACCAATAATAAGCCCTGAAATGCGATTAAACGTATCTTCGGATGATGATGTAACAATGTCTGACGTTTTCGCGCTCAGGCCTTATCTTTAGGAGGTAGTGGATAGAGCGTGAACACGAAGAGAGAAGGACTCCGCATTGAAACATAATACATTGTTACTGCATCATCATAGATAGTGCAAATGCAGTGCTTATTATTTTATGATTGTAGTTATGTGAATCAAAACGAGAGTTCAGTCCCAAAAACAAGTGTAGAACGCATGAGAGCGTATAGAACTCGTAAACGAACTGAAGAAGCAATTTCAAACAAAAAAAAATTACGTAAGCTAAAATTTCTATAGGACGCGTACGAAATTTTCGAGCTCATATAGGACAGCAGTTGGAATTAAACCCGCCATATACATCTGCAAAAAGGCAAAAAAAATACCGTAAATATACCACATAGAATCCCACAACAAAGGTAATTTTAATAAAATAATGTAAAGCGGCCTGGTGGGCTTTCACTGAAACACAACTTCAGTGAAGTTAAGCTACATCAGGCACAGCTAGTCACTGGATGGGCGGCTCATCAGTGACTCAGAATTTTCCCCCCCCCCCCCCCGGCTGGTGTGACCCTCCAACAGCAATCGTTAAACCAAGTCCATCCAAAGACAACTCGTCGGCCTCAGACCAAACAGGCTCTGGCTGGACGTATTGGATTACAATGAATTAAAAAAAAAACAGAGTTATTTATCAACGATGTTACTGAATTTGTGCAGTCGGTCGTTTGGTGATGCCATTTTTTTCAGACTTTTTTTGAATTCGACTTCAGATTCGGACAGACCAACGAAAATTAGAATAGAAAGGTCTCTAATATCGACCCTCCGTCTCTTTGCATTCATCGACAAACTTGAGTTTAAAATTTTAAAGCTGAGTAGTTTTCAAATAAATAAATTATTTCACTAAAACATCTGATTGTTGCGGAGCAAAGATCGAATGTAAAATTCGAAGCTCAGTGATTGTTGATTTAATGAAGTCATTCTGCATGCTCGCGTGTAATGTCATTATTTGTTAACATCGTTCTAGCAAAGCAGTAACTCGCATTTTCAACTCCCCCCCCCCCCATTAATAATTTTTTGATTAACTGCATTGCTGGAGACCTCGTTTCAATGTGAAAAGTACAAATTTTAGTTTATTGTATAATAAAGTACACAGTGTAGTCATATTAATGTGACCACCCCCTACGTTCAAAATCATTAGGAAATGGTTACGTCCAGAAGGTACATACCAGTATCAGAGGTGGAGCGATATAGGAAAGGTGTCAAAGGGAAGCGGAAAACATCGCAATTGTTGGAGTCATGGCGAAACGTAGCGATTTATTCTACCTCCAGAAGGGCATGATCATCGACTTCCGAGCCAAGGGCGGCAATATTTCCGAAACGGCTTGTTTTGTGAACTGTTCGCGTGCCGCCGTGGTGAAAGTGTACCATGCATGGCAGAATGGCGATACCCAAAATCAGCGAATTGCCAAGTGCGGGGCACCACGGGCCATAATTGACAGAGGTGAACGACGGCTACGGAGATGCGTGCAAGCGAACAGACGTGCAACCGTGGACCAACTGACCTCCCAGATGAACCAGGAGGCTACCAAACGTGTATCATCAACGACAGTTCAGCGAACGTTGCTGCGTATACGGCTCTGCAGCAGACGGCTGGTTCGTGCACCAATGCTGACGGCTGTTCAACCGCGACAAAAACTGACATTTGCACGCCAGTACCGCAACTGCACAGCAACAGATTGGAGAAAAGTGGCTTTTTCCGATGAATCACGGTTTATGCTCCATCGGACAGATGGGCGATGGCGTGCACAGCATTCAGAGTCAGAAAACAAACACCCTGCAACATGTGCCGCAAGGGTCCAGGCCGGAGGAGGCAGCGTTCTGGTCTCGGGAATGTTTTCATGGCATTCCCTGGGTGCACTCATCATTGTGGACGGCACCATGGATCAGTAGAAGTACGCATCTGCCCTTCGGACCATGTCCGTCCCTACATGCAGATTGTGTTTCTTCAGCACGATGGCATCTTCCAGGACGGCAATGCGACGTGCCATATAGCGCGTAATGTCCGTGTGTGGTTCGAAGAGCACGAGGATGCGTTTACGGTACTCCCTTTCTCCCAACTCTCCGGATTTAAACCTCATACAGCATCTGTGCGACCACCTCGACCGGGTTGTTCGTGCCATGGACCTCCACTGAGCAACCTACGGCAGCTCGCCACAGAACTGGAGTCGGCATAGCTTCACGTCCCTGTCAATACCTTCCAGAACCTTATGGACTCTTTTCCTGCCCGTTTCGCTGCTGTCCGCACCGCGAAAGGTGGTTATTCTGGTTACTGACAGGTGGTCACATTATGTGACTGGACTGTGTACATTATAAAATATTATTTATGTTTCTCTAAAGCTTTTGTAACAATTTTAACATTTAGAATAAGACATTGTACTGTTGCTAGGTCATAAACTTGTATTTGTATAAAATACTTTGATTTTTTGAAAATAAATCTTTCATGTTGTAAATGATTTTGTTTTTAATCATTATTAATAACTAATCCTTTTCACTGATTATATCATCCAATGTTTTTCACTCACTTATCATGCACTTGAAATTTCGCTTCGGTCGGATGTCCCCTTTCAATTTTTTTTTTCGAAATCTGAGGTAGACAGTGACCTTCCTCATGCTTTGAAGGTCAAGTATGCAAAATTTCATCAAGATCGGAATAAAGCTGTAGATTTGTATAAGAAACAAACAAACCCACCCACAAACTCGCAAACATCCTTCTTTATAACTAGCAGAGGTAACCGGCGTTGTCCGGGATAATTACACATGTAGGTAAAGAGAACAATCTCAAAAAATTAAATTATAACTCCCAATTGACTAAATAATAACTCAATCAATACAACACGGAGCAAAGGGACTATCCATTCCACGAAAAATACGAAAAACTGGAATTCTAAGTGATATACCGGGACTTTATCTAAACTCTTCTTGACTTGCCTCACGACTGCGGAGCATCACCAGATACTTTATACACAAGTTTTTCTTGCCCTTGACGTAGAAGCGCTTATACCCTCTTGCTCTATTAAAAACTCTCGTTGTTTAGATTTTTCAAATGCCCGTATAGCTTTTTCTGTTTTAGTTGCAGTGTTTCTCTGACCAATACTTGTTCTTTCTCTTTTCTTTCCAGACATAAATTTTTGCCAGTCGTCTGGACGTTTGTTAGGGAGCTCAAAGGAGACACGCATGACTCCTTTGCCTCATCAATAGACGCTGCCTTATTAATGTTCTATCACTGCATCATCATTTTATGCTCACTGTTAATAATTCTTGGAAACGAACGTTCAAACATCGCATTATCAGCATCTCAGTTTCCAAAATATACACATTTCCACAGAATAAAGGCAAAATATATTTTTATGAAATGTTTGGATCTGCTATGCTACCCAATTAAGCTAGGTGATAACCCCGACGTAGCTCGGACTTTTTTGTGGATTAAATTTTGCAATATCTTAAAAATAAACACATGAAAATGCTTAGAATTAAACAGTAAAAATTCTTAATGAAAATTCGAAAAAAAATTTTTTTTAAAGGCTCACAATGGATGGATCTCTCCAAAGATGCCACTGCTAGTCTAAATAATTTCTTACTCACGTAATCTTACTATTGATGTACACTTGATGTTGTTGCAATTCACACTCTTCTCTCGATGTCTTGAAGCAAAACTTGGCCATTCATCACTTTGTGTAGTCTATCAGTCGCCGATTCTTCTATTTGCTTGCTTACCATTTGCTCAGTACAGCACGTAGCTAAAGGAGTGCTTCCTCTGTCGTCTTTCCACTCTTTCTCAATAGTCTACTAACTGTCCATTATCTCCAGTTACTGGTCATTTTTAAAGATTTTCAAGAAATTGTTTAAGTACTAAGATCGCTCAATTCTAAGAAAAGACTGAATAACAGGAATTCTATGCATTGTTACAAATTGAAACTTATCTGTATTGCACAATTTGCCTTGCATTTTTGGTCATGAGATATACAAGGTCTTTATAATTAAAGTTTCATTTTGACATGGCCATAAAAAAAAAACTACTGAACCAAAAGCTATAATACTTAGTAATATTATACAAGAGGGCATGGGAAGTTCATACCCACCAAAAAATTAGTTTAAAGATCACCACCAGCATGGAATGGCTCTATGCAATATTCGCATACGAAATTAGACACGAAGACACAGGTTAACAAGTCTTTAATCGTTACTAAAATTAGTTACATGTTGAGTGTAGCCTCCACCATTTACTGAAAGCAGGTTACACCGGATTACTGCATTCTCAACTGTAGTTCGTAGCATGTCAGGAGGAATGTTGCGCACCTGTCGGCGTATCGCATCTTTCAGTTCCGACAAATTCCTGACGTTATCACCATAAACAGTGGCTTTGAGGTAACCCCAGAGCCAGAAATCACAGAGGTTGATATCTGGTGACCGAGAAAGGGGAAAGTTTCGGCCTATAATCCGTTCATCTGTGAAATGTTGCTGAAGTAACTGTTTGACACATGTACCAATATGAGGTGGAGCCCCATCCTGCATAAAAATCCCCATGCTGGTGGTGACCTTTTGAACTAATTTTTTTTTGGTGGGTATGAACTTCCCATGCCCTCTTGTATAATATTACCAAGTATTATAGCTTTTGGTCCAGTAGTTTTTTTTTTATGGCCATGTCAAAATGGAACTTTAATTATAAAGACCTTGTATATTGTTGGTCCGTGCAGAGTGTTTGTGAATTGCGTGTTGATACCATTGTTGATAAGCATCGTTGCACAAACTTTGCTTTGCATTGTTGGTCATGAGATATTTCTCATTAATATGCCTTGCCATTACCATGAATATCGATTATTTATCAATAATTATTATTTTTTCGAAATTTGAGGTAGACAGTGACCTTCATGCTTTGAAGTTGAAGTATGCAAATTTTCATCAAAATCGGAATAAAACTGTAGATTTGTATAAAAAACAAACAAACCCAAACACCCATAAACAAATAAACCCACAAACAAACACCCTTCTGTTTACAGTATATATATGCACTACTGTTTACAAAAATCGCAACACCCTGATGGAATAGCCCAATCTGCATTAAATTTGGAGCATTTGCATATCATGGGTCAGAAAAGAAACCATTAGATTTTCAGGTCAATACAATGCGTTTTATTATCACATTAGTATCGGGTGAAACCACCGTGGGATGCAATTACAGCCTCTAAACGTCGTGGCATTGAGTCAAACAAGCTCTGAATAAGGGCCTGTGGAATGTCCTGCCATGCTCTGTCTACACGGGTATACAGTTCATCCACAGTTGCTGCTGCAGGAGTCTGACGAGCCAATCGATGAGCAACCCTGTCCCACACATGTTCGATTGGGAACATGTCTGGTGAACGAGCAGGCCAGGGGAACAAGGGCGTCTGATGTGCTTGGAAAAAGGCGAGGACATTTCTGGCCACATGCGGTCGGGCATTGTCCTGTTGGAATACAGCGCCTGGAAGGTTCTGCAGGAAGGGGATGACCTCGGGTTGCACAACTTCCCTGATGTACCGGTCACTGTTCAGATTGCCATGGATTCTGATCAGACGGGAACGGCCATGGTAACTGATTGCACCCCACGCCATCACCCCTGGCGTTTGTCCTGAATGACGCTGCAGGATGCATTCTGGAAGGTCGCGCTCGCCACGATGTCTTCTGACTCGTATCCTGCCGTCATGGTGCTGCAAGTTAAACCTTGACTCATCCGAAAACACAACTTGTTGCCATTCAGCTTGCCACTATTGGTGTTGATGGGCCCATTGCAACCTGAGGCGCCGGTGGTTTTGAGTCAAAGGAATCCGCAACAATGGTACTCGTGCCATCAAACGGCGTCGTACAGTGCTAGCAGACATTGTCCTGCCTACTGTAGCACCCCACTGTTGTGCTAACACTGTGGAAGTGGCTGTACGATCTGCTACACACATGCGATAGAGGTGTCTGTCATCTCGCGGTGTCGTCGTGCTGGGTATTCCTGAGCTTGGTTTTCGCTCCACTGCCTCCATGCACGCATAATTGTCGTTGCATTACGTCCTACACGAGCAGCAATGTCACGATACAACCATCCCGCTTCACGCAGACCAATTATGCGTCCTCTTTCAAAGTCTGTCAGCTGTTGATATGGTACCCTTCGTCGTCGTCGAGGCATGGTGTTCTTTCAAGCAATTACTCTGAAAATCTAATCATTTATACTTTGACCCATTGTATGCAAATATTGCAAATTGCATATGGGCTAGACCATTCCATCAGGGTGTTGCGATTTTTATAAACAGTAGTGTAGATAGGAGACTAGCAGAGGACCCGGCGTTGCCCGGGATAATTACACATGTATAAGGGTCGTGCAAATGAAAATGAAAATTTGTGTGGGGGAAAAAAGACGACGTGTAGGATCGTAAGTTTTTGTTTTAAATAATTGCGACACCCCACGTGCAACTTGAACAATAGGTTGTAAGTGTTGCGTCACGTGAGAAAGAACGATAGCTCGCGCTTCGAAGTTCTGCGAGTGATCGCTTCGTGCAAACAACAAAATGGAATCAACGAAACAGAAACAGAGAGCAGTAATTCGTTTTTTGACATGAAGAAATTTCAGTTTCTGAAATTCATCGTCGTATGCAGGAAATGTTTGCCTAACCTGTCAAAGTCGTCAAGGGAAGCATTATGGGTCACCACCCCCGAAAAAATCAAAAGCAATCGCAAACAGCACGGGGAAGGTGATGTTGACCGTGTTATTTGATGGCAAAGGCTCGATTTTACTGGACTTTCTTAAAAAAGGCACCACAGTTAACGCAGCACGATATGGGGAAACACTGAAGGCACTGCGTGCGGCCATCAAATGCAAACATCCTGGACTTCTTACAGAAGGAGTGCCTCTTCTCCACGACAACGCGCGTCCTCACAACTCGAAAGCAACGGTAGACCTCATCAAAAAGTTCACCTGGGAAGCAATGCAGCATCCACCTTACAGCCTTGACTTATCCTCATGTGACTTTCACGTGTTTGGGGATCTCAAGAAAACATCTGAAAGGCCGCAGGTTTCAGTCGGACGATGAAGTGAAGGAAGAGGTTTTGGAATGGTTCCACACACAACCGAAAGACTTCTTCCATAAAGGAATTACACGCCTTGTTACACAGTAGGATAAATGCCTTAACGCATTTGGAGAGTGTTTTTAAATTCCTTGTATACACTTTGGATAAAATAAATAATTTTTGTTTTCATTTGTACGACCCTTATAGCTAAACAGAACAATCTAAAGAAGTTAAATTATAAAAACAAATTGGTTAAACAATAACTCAATCAATACAACATCCATTCTAAGGGACTATCCATTCTAAGAAAATCCGAAAAACAGGAATTCTAGGTGATATACCTGGACTTTATTTAAATTCTTTTTGACTTGTCTCAAATTAAAATGATATCCATCTTCACCACCAGCGAACATCACTATACTTTAGCCCCAATTTTTTCTTGCCCTAGACATAGAAGGTATTATACCTTCTTGCTCTATTCGAAAGTCCCGTTGTTCAGATGTTTCCAACGCCCATATAGCTGTTTCTTTTTAGCTGCAGAGTTTCTCTGACCAATTTTCGTTCTTTCTCTTTCCTTTTGAGTCACATAAATTTTTGCCAGTCGTCTGGATGTTTGATAGGGAGCTCAAGGAAAACACGTGTGACACCTTTGCCTTGTCCTGTCACTACATCATCATTTTATGCTCATTATTAATCATTCTTCGAAACGAACGTTCAATCATCGCATTATCAGCATCTTAGTTTCCAAAATATTCACATTCAAACAGAATATAGTCAAAATAAAGATACCGCAATTACGTAGAGCCACAAGAAGCGGAGAACAACCTGGAGTTAATGCCTATGCCAGTGTTAAAAAAATTAGCTCTGTAAGTCATAAATGATCTTGGGACATTTTGTTAAGAAAGAAGCGCTGTAATAAGTCCATCCCGGGACCGGATAAACCTGTGTGCTGAAGCAGCGATCCCTAGGTTCATGTAGTCATTCTCAGGTCCCTTTGAGTCTTCTTAGGCCTATCTTAGAGCTAAATGAGGTCCATCCATTGTGAACATTTTTTTAGAATTTTCATTATGAATTTTTACTGTATTAATTCTAAGCGTTTTCATGCGTTTATTTTTAAGATATTGCAAAGCTTATCCACAATGGCAAGGGCTTCTTTGTCTATCTGGGGATAGCGCCGTTCCGTTTCCGAAAGAGATCGGCTGGCATATGCTATGGGTCTTTCTTGACCGTTGGCTAGTCTGTGGCTTAATACAGCCCCTAATCCGAAGCTACTTGCATCTGTGGCGAGAATGACTGGGAGAGAGGGGTCATATTGGGTGAGGACCTGCGGCGAGATGAGGGTGGTCTTAAGCTCCTCATAGGCCTTTCGTGCTTTGTCGGTCCACACGAATTTGTCGTGGCCCAGCATTTCTCGGAGTGGCTTTGCTTTATGGGAAAGATTAGGAATAAAGGCGCTGTAGTAGGTCGCCTTCCCCAGGAAGAGCTGCAACTCCTCGGAAGACGATGGCATGGGGGCTTTTTGTATTGCAAGGATATGTTCAATTGAGTTATGGAGGCCATTCTTATTAATAATATGTCCCAAACAGTTCAGTGACGTGGCTGCGAGAACACACTTTTTGCGGTTAAGATGGAATCCGTGGTGGTCCAATCGACGTAGCGTTTGGCGTAACGCTTCTACTAGCTTATCAAACGTCGGGGCAAAAACAATGATGTCGTCAAAAAAATTGACCACATTTTCTGCTTCTCGGAACACCTCCCCCATCCGACGTTGCCACAACGCTGATATATTTGCGGCACCATAGACGGCTCTAGTTGGTCTCACCAGTCCATGGGTCGGCGTGTTCAGAGTCAGAACCTCCAGGAATTTGGCGTCGATTGGTAAGTGGGTGTATGCATCCGTGATGTCGAGATGAGCAAACCACCCAGCCCCTCTCATTTTGTTAAATATGTCTTCTATTTTAGGAATCGGGTACTCATCTACGATCATCTGCTTGTTGACCGTAGGGTTATAGTTTCCAGTGATTCGCAGCGCACCATTTTTTTTTAACCACTACGTGGGTTGGCAAAGCCCACTCGGAAAAATCGACTCGTTCGTAAAAGCCAGCTTTGATTTTTTCCTCGATGGCGGCAGCATATTGTTCTCGTAGAGCAAGTGGGACATCCCTTGCTCTAGCAAAGACAGGGGTGGCATCTGGCACAAGATGGACTGAAGCTGGTGGCCCCCTCAGTTTCCCTGCTGTGGTTTGAAAGACGTGATCAAATTCTCTCACTACACAGTCCAGTTGGTACTGTTGTTCCTTGGTAAGAGTCCCTTGTCTGGATTTTCTTGGATGGCTTGAATGGGTGCGAACAATTTGTCGAATTGGATCTCGTGGACGAAACTGGCGATCCATTCGCGACCCATTAATCCCGTAGAATTTCCTTCCACCACATACAGATCCATATTACGGCTGGTGCTGCCAATGGTCACTCGCACTCTTACTTTCCCGAGGCAACGCACCTGGTGACCAGTGTAACTTCGGAATTGACGGTCAGTCTTCTGCAGGCGTATTCGTGGTTTGATTTTACGCAAACGGGTGACACCGACGATACCACAGGGTGCCCCCGTGTTGACCTCCATCTGCAGATGATTGCCGTCAATTGTAACGTCTATCAAATTTGTGTGGGAAGCTGCCCGTTTTGGAGATGAGATCTGGTTCAGTGACTGGACCCGGTCTATTGGAACTGGCGTTTCATTGGGTGGGGTACGACTTGTACCTTTAGACTTTGTACGACAGGCTCTGGCAATATGTCCCATCATCTGGCAGGAGTAGCAGGTTGCGGTTTTGAAGCGACAGGTGTCTGCCCAATGCAGACCACCACACCTGCCACACGGTTGCTTTGGCACAGTCTTGGCTCTGTTGCTGGAATGGCGACTTGTTGCGGAACGATTGCACTCGTTGCTCGCACTAGCTCGAAGAGGCTTCTTTTGTCGACTCCTCCCACGATGGTTAGATTTGGTACTTGGGGCTTCATAACCAAGATTGTTCGTGGCCTCGGGTGCTGGTTGGCTTACAGCCTTCCCGATGGCCCATGTGGCTTCCAGACTTTGGGCAATGGCATATGCCTTATCAAAATCATCTGGCTGTTTGGCGATGATTTCGTCACGTGCCTCAGGGGAGCGAAGACCATGGAGGAATTGCTCTATTAGCATCCGGTCTAAAAAGTCACCATACTGGCAGTGCGCTGCACTTTTACGTAGGCGGATTGCAAACTGGGCCACTGTTTCTTCTGGATGTTGAATGACAGTCCGGAATTTGATACTCTCTACATATTTGTTTCGCGGACGATCGTAGTGGCCGGTCAATATTATTTTAAGTTCATCGTAGGGAATCGCCTCTGGTTCTTTTGGGCTTGCCAGGATTTTCAGTACACCGTTTAGTTCCGCGCCCATGTGCACTCGTGCATAAGCGGCATACTGGGTAGCGGGAATATTCGAGAGCTGCAACGCCCACTCAAACCTCTTGAAATATTCTCCGACGGACGTCTCCTCGTCCATTCGGAACGGCGACATGGTAAATGGAGGAGGCCGTGGCGAGGCTAGATCCGCAGCACGCTCTGCGCCAGGAGCGGGGGTCGCCGTTGCCAGCTGGGCTACGGCCGTGTCGGTGGCGACGTGCAGGGCCGAGGCGATCATCTTCGATAGCTCCTGCATTAATTCCGGTGGTACGGCCATCGTGGATTTGTCACTGATATGGGGTAAGTATGTCCTTGTTAAAATGTCTCTTTATTTCTTTTTGATTGTGGCACTTTAATTGTGAACGGCGTTCTTTTTTCTTCTTACTCACTCAAGATAGCGATGGGAGCTGCGTTCACTTTCAGCGGCGTCGGAGCGTTCGTCCATGGCATTTAAACGGGCTATCCCACTTCTGACACCAATTTTTATTGTGTTTATGGAATGGTATAGGAGACGAACTATACTTAGGAACTATGAGTTTACTTGGTGGTAATGTCTCCGGCTCCGACGAATATTTTCGCTTGAAATGGGACGGATGACTAGCGTGTCATCAGAACGACTATGGCTGGGAGTGAAGAGAGAACAGCTGACCAACGTTCGTCTCCAAACAACAACAACAACAACAATGGTGGACATAACAATGGACAAATATCACAGAAACAAACACCACTACAATTATGAGGATCGTGTGCGATAACAATTGAATGTTGATCGCCGACACGACACAAGGCAAAATTTGTGCAACAATATGTATCAACAATGGTATCAACACGCAATTCACCAACAACAATGAGCAAAATGAAGATGCAATGATAGAACAATCATTTCCCACAATTATAACAATGAGCATAAAATGATGATGCAATGATAGAAAGTTTTTTTCAAAGACTTATAATAATGAACATAAAATGAATATAATAGACGATGTAGATAGGCAGTGGTGGCTCGTCCATAGGGGCTGCAGCCCCTCCAGCTTAAATTGAAGTTACATTTTATTATCGCTGTTCTTAATTTTTTTTTTATATATTTCTCTAAAAACCATTATTTTCTTGTTTGTGATACAGTACCATTCGAAAGCAATTTTTACAACTGTAGATGTATTCTGCACTAGTTCGTGTGCTATGTGAGCTTGGGCTAGAACAACACCACCTCTACTCAAAGCCTGAGCGCGAAAATTTTATACCTTGTTACATCATCATAAAAAGTCATCTTTAATCACATTTTTACCAATAATAAACCCTAAATTATGACTTCGTATCATGATGTAACAATATATGACGTTTCCGCGCTCAGGCTTTCTCTTTAGGTGGTGTTAGCTAGAATGGCTAAGATACTCAACCGTAGAGATAGATATATACCAGAGGTGGAAACTCAATGCTGTATCAAGGGAATTGGGATCAAGTGCTCGCCAGGGCGGCGTTTCGATTTGCATGAAGAATAAGCAGACGACGTTGTTGCTTAATATGGCATTTCCAACGTTCAGTGTTCTTAAATAGAGCGCGCGTTACATATTAAATTTTAATTTTCACACTATTCTTCTTTTACTCCTGGAGAGTGCTCTTTCAATAATAATAATAATAATAATAAATTTTAAAATAAAAAAAAATTATGCCCTGCTACACCTTTGCCTTTTTTTAATTTTATGAATTCTTATTTTAACTTTTTATTTCACTTTTTAAACCAAAAAGGAATATTTTTTTAAGTAAAAACAAGAATGGATGAAGGGGGTAAAAAAAAAAGTTTTTTTAAAATATTTTATTTTATTTTTAGTAATTTTAGAAGGATAAACGAATAATAAGTTAACCCTTTCAGTCTCTGTGTCCATTACAATGGACATACATGATTTCTATGTATATGGCTCCTAAATTCATGTGCAAGTATTTTTTACATATTCGTATTATTTCTAGGTTTTCTATTAGTTTATTACTTTATAAAAATAATTTTTAAAGACACCCATCTCCATTGTGAAGGACGTAAGTAGGTGATATATGGTCGTAAAAGCAATTTTAATTATTACATTTTTATCATTAGTATATATTATTTAGCAATTTTCAAACAAGGAAAAAATTCTGCCATTAAAAGAAAAAATTCGTGTCTGAAAGGGCTACAGTAGAAAATTAACTGTCGTAGATTATATTTAAAAAACAACTTAATTGTCTGAAATTTTTGAAATTTGAATTTTATTCATCCAATAAACAAAAAAAAATTCACTTTTGTGAATTCATTATTTTTTTTATTAAGATAATTTCAAAACTCTTTGGGCATACTTTAATTTTTTGTTTGCATATTGTTTGGTTAACATTTTTAAACACTGTTCTATTTTCATTTTTATATATTTAATTTTGATAGTTGCAAGTACAATTCAGCATGAGAATGAGAACAATATAGTGATTTCCAAGAAATAAATGGATAAATTTCTTGCAAAAGTTTTTCTGCCTTCAACTGTCAACCGAGAAGTAAAACACCCTTTAAAACCATATTATTTATGGGGTTGTTTTAATAGTCAAACTGTTGGTGAAATGATTTTTTTTTTGTGAACAGCCGATTCCATACAGAAGTTTATACAGAAATACAAAAATACAGCCGATTCTTTGTCACTCAATTATTGAGAAGATCTGTTCATCTGAAGATGTTATTTTCAAACAGGATAGTGTACCTGCTTAAACATCCAGAAAAATCAGAAAAGAGAAATAAGTGTCCTGAAATGGCCAGGAAATTTGCCTGCCATGAATCTAATCGAAAATCTATGAGCAATCATGATAAATAGAATACAGAAACCGTTGACAAAGAACAAAAAAAGTTCTCACTGAATGCATCCAAAGTGTTAGAAATTATTACACAGGAACTTTACCCTGACCTTACTAATATCATCGTTCAAAAGAATTGGGACTGTTATTACGGCAAAAGGGGATTGTACAAAGTGGTAAAATCAATTATGTATTTAAAAAAAAAGATAAGACATTTCCGATTTAGCAATACGCGAAATTAGTTTCGCTGACGCATTTTATAACAACAATGTCTTCAAAGCAGTGATTAAATTTAATTGTTATTTTACTGATTTTTTTTTATTAATTTGTACATTTAATTATTTTACTTATTTATTTAAGCAATTTATTTAATTAATTAATTATTAACTTTATTTTATTTTATTTGTATATGTTTATCATTTAATTAGTCCATTCTTATTTTATTTTATATTTTAATTAAATTTTAGCTATTTTTTATTTATTTAATTTATTTTTACCAAATTCCATCATAAATATTTTATTTACTCATTTACATTTATAACTTTGTCATTAAAACGCCAAAATGCAGAAAACATTAGCAAGCAATCTTCATAATGCCGCCATCTTAGTTTGACAGAAAAAGCTATGAGTTTCACCACGGCCTTCTCGATACTACCAGGCCTGAACATGGAAAAAATAAACCATTGTTACGTCTAACTGGTGGTGCTATTACAGAAGTTAGTTCAACGTCACAATCTTAGTGCTTCAACAATACATTATTGACGTCATGGTAGTTTCTAGGAGGCCGTGGTTTCACCCCCCTGTACTCAACAATGGGGCTGCATTGAATTCAGCCCGAACCTAATCACTCAATCAAATGAAGGAATGAACTAAAAACAGCGCGAAGACCAGTGTCCATGCGCATCTGAAATATAGTTCCTAGAGTTATGTATTATGCAGTAAACGTACCTATTTTAAAATATTTTACTTAACTATTATTTATAGTTAACAATTTACAACAAAATAATCAGTTTTAATAACCTATTCGTATTTTTTATGGTAGCGGGGATAACGCGTGATTTACATGGATTTTGGGCTGCAATCTTCGCAGCCCCAAATGACTTTGCTGAAGGTGTTGGTTTTTCAATATTTTCAGTGACCAATCAAATCGCGGCTAATTATATGTAGTTAATCGAGGCTTCCGAGAATTTTCCTGTTGCGACCACGTGTTGTGCTTATCGAAGGTAAATATTGTGCGGGTTTTTTTTCCTGTTCCTATTTAATAATAGCTTTAATAGTATTTAAATTAGTACTATATTTAAATAGTGTTGCCATTTATTAATACTTATTTAAAGAAATGAATCTGGGGGACGCTTGAGCTTCCTATTGAGGTACAAAGCCTTGCACTTTCCGACGTTAAGGTTCAACTTCCAGCAGTTAAACCAGTCTTCGAACTGCTTCAAGGCGCACTGCAGCCGAGTGATAACGTGAGCCGGCTGGTGTGCCCATGTCATAATGGCAGTATCATCCGCATAAAAATACAGATTACAATTATCGGGTTTCGGGAAATCATGTACAAAGTAATTAAATAGCACAGGCCCGAGGACAGAACCCTGAGGGACACCGGCCTTTATAACACGGGGCGTGGAAAGATTTTCTCCAACTTTGGCTTGATAGGATCTGCCGTCAAGAAAGGATTTCACCAACAAAATCAAATCGGCAGGGAACCCGTCTCTGATCATTTTGTAGACAAGGCCCTCATGCCACACCTGGTCAAAAGCTTTACTGACATCGAGAAATACCACCCCACAGTATCTGGAGAGGTTCAGGGGGGTGCTCAGGTCTTCAACGAGCCTCCATATCTGCATCGGACAAGAGTGGGCAGCACGAAAGCCAAACTGCTCTTCCCGAAAAAGGTCTTTGCTAGACAGTGGTCTTGGAATCTGACTAGAATCGTTTTCTCCAACATTAGGACATCGTGGGTAGCAGGCTAATAGGTCGGTAACTCGCCGGAATTGCAGGATTTTGCCCCTGCTTGAGGATACTCAACATAATAGATTGCTTCCAAGCCACAGGGAAGTAAGAAAATTCCAGCAGACGTTAATGACATTAGTGAGATAGTCAATAAAGTTCTTCGGGAGATTTATAAGGGCGTTATTACTCACCTTGTCTCTTCCTGGAGCCTTCTTCTTTTTCAGTTTACTTATGATGGTGGCGACCTCTCCAGCCTCGATGCCGTTCTTCGTTAAATGCTGTGGGACTTCATCAAAGTTGACAATACCTTCTTCCACACGCTGAAACATGATTTGGCTCTCGAGCTTATCGTTGGTAGGAGTAACAAACTGCAGTTCCAGTGAATCTGCAATGACTTGGGCCTTGTCATGATCAGTTTGCACATAGTCACCTTGTGGTGTACGGAGTGGAGGATGCGTAACATTCTTCTTCTTCTGTAAAGCTCTGACCATACTCCAAATGGAATTGTCGCGAGCCGACAAGCTTTTGAGTTTTTCATTCCATCTAGCGTCGCGAAGCTCTTTTATCTCCTCTTGAACTCTTCGCACTAACCTGTTGTACTTGGTTTTGAGCCAAGGTTCACGATAGCGTTGCCATAGTCTACGGGTCCTGTTTCTTTCAGCAATTAGGCGTTGGATTCCAGGAGTGAGTTGGATTCGATTAGAAGGTTTATTCTCTGATGGATACTTACTAGCTTCTATGGCACTGTTAATACATCTGGCGATGTCATCAACAAGTTGATCGATGTCCTCTGTACAGTAAGCAACGTCGGGATGGTAGCCATAGTCCTTAAGAATATCTTTGTAGAGCTTCCAGTCTTGATGATGTACGAGTTCCTCTCGGAAATTTATGTCAACATTGTCAAAGTTCAACGCCACAGGCTTGTGGCCAGAAGAAAGGTCATCAATCGTGAAGATATTGTACGATTTGAAGAGCGTAATGTCCAAAACGTCACTACTAGGGGAGTGGTCGCAGTAGTAGGTGTCCTCCACAGGTCCAGCAGCGATGATATCATCTCTACCTTATATGTACCTATAGAGAATCATGTCGTTGTATTTCTGCGTTCTGGAGTTCCATCTTGGGTGTTTGGCATTTAGGTCACCAGCCAGGACGACTGGAGTGTCACCACTGAAGAGTTCATCAAGCTCGCAAATGTCAAGATAATGTTTAGGTGAATTGTAGAGCGCCACGAACTTCACTTCACCACAGGAGACGTCATTGATAATGATGGAGGCCGATTCCATACCTGCATAAAACTTGGATACTAATTCTTAGTGTTGAATTCCCTTCTTAATGATAATCGCAGCGCCCCCAGATTGCAGCATTTGAAGCCATTCGATCCTTACGGTACACACAATAGCCAGGTAGCTTGAAATCTTGGCTTGGTTTGAGGTGAGTTTCACAAAGGAAAGCAACGTCGATTTCTTGCTTTATCAGAAAGTTGTGAAACTCGATACGCTTTCGGAGAATGCCCCTAGCGTTCCATATCACGCACCGAAGATCACCTTTGTTGATTACAGTATAACGTTATGCAGCCATACTAAAATTAGTTGGTCGTAAGGAGCCCACTCAACTCTGGGTAACTTTTGCCTAGATTAGAAAACAGATGAAAGATACGTCCTAATTGTTTATACATACCTGTAAGGTCGTTGATGTTGAGGCCATTATCTTCCGGCGTAGACACAGTGGCAGCCTAGGATTTGCCTGCTGTCACTTTAGAACTAGACATCCTTTGAACCTGGGGGTATTTTAGACATTTCGTGTAGCTTGATGTGTGCTGTCCACCACATCTGATGCACTTTGTGGGGTCTTGTCCTTTGATCTTGGGGCAATCTCTTGACTGGTGCCCCTCAGCACATTTATTACAACGAGGATATTCTGTGTAGCCCATGGATACGTGTCCGAAGCGCAGGCAGTTGTAACACTGTAGTTGCTTCTTGTTCCCTCGAAAGGCCTCCACTGTTACTGCAAGCGGCCCAATACGTGTTATGTTTTTCAATGACTGGTTGTGTTCGGAGTTCGAGAGCAGAACCAAAACCATCGGCATATCAATGGATCCTTTGGCTTTCCTCAAGCGAATTAATTTTTCCGGGAAGTAGTTGGTTCTTTTTAGGTCTTCTTGGAAGTCATCGAGGTCATACGTAATATCCACATTACGTATAACGTATTTCAAGACCTTCTCCGACTTCAGTTGATGATGCTGAAT
>JAHWFO010026121.1:804816-820762 GCA_023313115.1 Rhysida immarginata
AAAAGGGGGGTTCAGACTTTTGTATTCACCCTGTATATTACATGGCACAACTTAGCATTGAAAGTTCCAATGGTACAATTAAAACACGTACCACCGAAACAATTTATACTAGCATGCGGAATTGTGTTGGCTTGGATTTGAAATTTGATTTCATTGACTGAGATCATGGCTGTGTTGTATGATAACTGGTCTGTGAAAGCCTTAAAACTTGAATTAAGTAAACATGAAGCTGTAACTACAATTTGGTAAGTTCAACTTATAGACGGGCAAGTTTCAATGAATGCTGTGACTTCTTGTGGCTTTTCCAATGCTTTTTACATCCTTGACATGGATGATCGTCTAAAAAAAAAAAAAAAAAAAAAAAAAGAGGATTAAAAGATTAATAAAAAACATTAAAAAAGGAACATTTTCAAAGGGAGAGTTTAAATGATCAGGTGAAAACCTGCGTATGACTTTGGTACCGTGCGTTTTTTTGCCTAACTTTGCCTTTATATGAACTATATACAGGTGTAAACAAAACTGACATATTAGTAGAAAATGTATTTCCAATTTAGTGTACTCTATATAATCTGTCTATAAAATTTCCCACTTTTAAAATTAATCATTGTGGGAAGGTAATAATTAATCATGTAAGCATGTAATATTAAAGAAATTCCTGAAATTGTTAATCTTATAGAGGCCAGAGGACAACAACAACGTTCAGCTGAATATTAAAAAGCAAAGGGTGAAATTTGGTTTTAAATAAACCACAGATATTAAAGCACCATCAAAAACACCAAGAAATATTATAATACTAGGACTTGCATAGGCACAACCCAGTAGCAATGGCGGTCATGGTAGCGCCAACTGGTGACATGTAATTAAAACGCACGTGAAACTGCCCCATTCCATAAAAATTACCCTAATATCAGGGAAATTGGAACTTTACAGATAGTTGCCATTTCATGAGAAAATGTTTTGCGGAACAATTGATCGAATTGAGAGTGCCATTTTTTTTGCCGCTTCTGCGCTAGTGGGCATATGAGGCAAACCAATGATAGTGCCTCTAATCTATAGGAGGTGTTGCCACTGGAGAAAGAAGAAGTTATTTGTAGCCACTTCAGAGACATATTCTGATGTCATCAAGGAGACAATTGACGTACCGGATATTCGGGAATAGGATAGAAAGAGCTAGATTATCCAGAGTATCTAAACCAAAGCAGGGGTGGCTCGTTTTCACATATTTTCGCATTCATCAAAGCAGCATTCGAATTCCCATATCAGCAATTAAGGAAGTTGTATTCATGTTGTTATGAAATTTTTTTTAATGAAACTTCATTAGCTTTTAAAATTTCAAATAACTTTTCTGATCGTAAAGCGAATGATCTGCTTTGTAATTTTCCTTTGCGCAGATTATTTATTTGTAAGATTAAAGCCGCAAGCAGGGGAGGTAGACATGGCTTTAATTAGTGACATGGCTGTTTATTTATCGGAGCATGCTTTCAGATCGTCTAATTTTCATTGGGTCCCAAGTTCCGCAATAAACGGCCCGTACTGGTAAATGCATTTTTAAACGTACTGGTAAACTGGGTAGATTTACTGTTTCGTGCACACATTTTGCCAAATTTTCATGATTTCTACCAAAAGTCACCCAACTGGGTGTATTTACAGGATCGTGCACACATTTTACCAAATTTTCATGATTTTCAGCAAAAGTCACCAAACTCTGCGGAATTACAGTTTCGTGCAAACGTTAAATAAATTTAAAATTCGTAAATAAAGTTCAGAAGTTTGAATTAATTTGGAGAATGTTTACTATTTAATAGAAAAAACATTTTGTTTTAGAATAGCTTGAAATCTTATAATTTTATTATCATTTTATTAAACATGCATAAGTATTTATTTTACGCTCTTTTTTTCGCTATTATTGTAACTATAATAGGATTGGATAACTATCAACCTCCCATTGAGAGCCATGTCCAAGTATTCATTCCTGATTAATTGGATTAAAAACCCAAAATTCAGTTGGCTTCGCGAAATACCCAATAACAAAAGAATGGCTTTTTGTAAAATATGTAGCACATAATTTAGTTAAAGTTACATGGGATATAGAGCTGTTAATAGTCATCAAAACTGGAAAAAATATCAACTAAGAGAGTATTTCTCATAAATCTGTTAAAAGTATGTTTTCTCCAATTGTGAAAAACTCTGCTGCTGACTCTTCATCGTCAGTAACCATACTTGACTTGTGTAACCAAACCTGTCTTGTATGGAAAAAAAATGGTCAGACAGAGGTGTCATGCACACACGAACAATTGCATTCTTCTAATGGAAAGGATAGGGTTCCCACATTCTGGAAAGTCAGGGAAATGAAACTTGGTCAGGGAAAGTCAGGGAAGAAGGGCTATTTTCATGCATTTGTCAGGGAATTGAGACTCTTCCTGGGAAAAGTCAGGGAAATAAATTTTACTGGAGACATGTTATTTATTGAATAACTGATTAATCCTATTGGTGTTTCATTGTATGATATACGATATTTAAAAGTCGATATCATTGAATGCCATTCCCATCCAATCAACTACCAACTAAGAACCAATAGAATTGCTTGATCTGTGAAACAGTGGTTTTCACCAGTTTATTTAAGCCATGTAGCCCAAATGCTGTTAGATTCATTTGTCGATTGTCGTGCTGTCTTCAGTTCATATTTTGAAATTTCAGTGGAGGTGAGTCTGTTCTTCAAATTTTAATATTATTATTATTAGTGTTAGTATTACTAGGCTTGTTCAAGAATTTTTGCCTGCTGGTCCGTAAGTATTTTATTTGTCAACTGATTTTCAAAGTTTTCTTTTTGTATCTGATATTTACTTTTGTTTTTGCCCAACCAGGAGGCAAAAATTCTTGAACAAGCCTCGTAATACTGATATTAATACTAATTTTATATAATGTGACAACTAATAATAATAATTGTAACAACAACAGGGAGAGAAACACACCAGATAAACCGGGGTGCAAGGCCCCGTGTTGTCCCCCAACAGGCCTAAGCCCAAAACGGGATTAATAATATTAATAATAATAATAATAATAATAATAATAATAATAATAATAATAATAATATTCAAATTGTGTCTGAAAAACTGTTGTAGAGACATGTTTTTTTTAAAAAAAAAAATTGTTTTGGTCAGGGAAATGAGACCATCGATGTCGGGGAAATGAGATACAGATTTTCTGTGGGAACCCTGATGGAATAATATATTCTAAAAGATAGCATCACTAAAAGTGAAGTACTCTGGTGTTTGGAATTTGAGATACAAGTCATTACGAGCAGCGGAAAAAGATGTTATATTCTTTCCGAAGTTATTTCCCGACACTCAGATCAGAAAATCTATGCAATTAGGACGCGATAAAATGACATATAGTATATGGCATTTCACCATTTTTGAAGCAAAATTTAATTGACGACTTACTTTGTGATCAGATTTGACGAATCTCTTAATAAAGTATCTCAAACTCAACACATGGATCTGAATATCAGATTCTGGTATTCACAGACTAATGAAGTTAAAGCTTGCTATTTGAATTTAGCATTTCTTGGGCGTACTCATGCAAATGACTTGATCGAATCATTTAATGATGGCCCGAACGTTAATTTAAAGTTCTTTAGAGAATTTTCACATTAAATCAAAAAAACCCATGAGGATCCTGAAATATTAAATATAGGCCCATGTGGTCTCCTTGCTGTAAATATAGCATTTAAAGCAGGGGCACTTTCAACAGATTGGAACATAGTGCAGTTTCTTAGGGCATTGTACTACTTTTTTAAAGATTCACCTGCAAGAAGATACCTCTATACTTTTTATACGAATTCAATTAAATTTCCTCTCAAATTTTGTTCTGTTAGATGGTTAGAAAATTGAAATGTCGCAGAAAAGGCTTTGAGTATTATTTCGCATATTAAAAGTTTTATTGAGGGAGTTGAAAAGGGTAAAGTTGCACCCTCCAGTAGCAGTCATTTAATAGTCAAAAATGCCCTAAACGATAAATTATTGCCAGCAAAGTTGTCATTTTCTTGTTTGTTGCTCTGAAATAGAAGTATTTTTAAGGGAATATCGGACAGTTCCACCGCTCATTTCCTTTCTTTTTCATGACTTATCTAACATGATGTATAGGTTGATGGAGCGTTTTGTACAAAAAGATCTCCTCCAAAAGAGTAATGTTATGGAGATAGATCTTGATATTGGGGAATTTTCTCTCATTGAAACAGATGGGCAGTGAGATATCCATTTTGTGTAGTTTTATAAAAAGGAAAAAAAATCTCAAACAGATAACATGAATTTCTGAAGTGAATGTAGGAACTTCTTACTGAAATGCATAGTGAAAGTAAGAGAACGCCCACCCTTAATATGAGTTGACGCAAGTAGTGCCCTTCTTTGATCCCAAAATAAGCTTGAATCAAAGAGTTTTCTAGAAGATTAACAAAGCTGTTGTTAATACTATGCCAAAGAAATTGGTTGAGTGCAACAGTGGCTGATCGTGCTAAGATCCAATTACAAGAAATATGTAATGAGTCTCATACCATTTTGAAATTAATATCGTATAAAAGAACCGAA
Organism: Rhysida immarginata; assembly: GCA_023313115.1. Classification (NCBI taxonomy): domain Eukaryota; kingdom Metazoa; phylum Arthropoda; class Chilopoda; order Scolopendromorpha; family Scolopendridae; genus Rhysida; species Rhysida immarginata. The sequence continues at coordinate 809,403 of JAHWFO010026121.1, forward strand.
ACCAGAATTGATTATTTCTGGTTTGATATTTTATCCTCTGCTCAAAACTGTGATAATAGTCTGTTTGTTATGAAAATTATCATTTTATCACATGGTAGGGTAAACATAGAGTATTTTCCATTAATAGTGATCGTTTGTGGGACAATATGAGAGAAAAAACACTAGTAGCATAGAAAGTAGTGTATGACAGTATACTACTCATGGAGCCTTAATAACTTTTAAGAATCGAAACAAATGATACTTAGTGTGAGGAATGCAAGAACAAGATTTGCTGAAGCAAAAGAAAATGGGCGTAAAGAAGAAAAAGAGAAAAAATGTTCTTTAAAAAGATGAAGGAAGCAGAAGCAGAATTAAAAAATCTACAAGCAAAGAAAGCTAAAATTTTGTAAGATGTTCAGAAAGAATCTAGCAGAATAGAAGAGGAAATTGCAACTCTCCGCTGTCTACAAAAACTTTAAGAACTTTCAAATGTTATATAATTTTTCTGTATATTACTTTATGATGATTGTTATAAATATGATTAAGCGTTCTATAACAACGTGGTTCGTCTGTAAATAATTTTGATATATTACTATTAAAAAAAAACCTGATAAAACTATTTATTTTACACAGACAGGAAAAATATGGCTGTGTGTGTAATCCAAATTATATCTTGAAATATACAGTGAGTTGTTAAATTCTAAAGTTCTTCAGTGCTGCAGCAGTAGTATTGTTAAAAATATTGTTGAGCTCTGCTGAAGGTCCAGATGTGTGCAGCAGAACACTATTTCGAGATTACAATTTGCAGCAACCCTTTTCGTTGCTTGTTCTGGTGCACAAATGTCGGCGTTCATGAATGAATATGATTTTGTGTAAGAAAGTATACAATGTTCGTTAAAATTAGATGCTGACACGGCAAAGAAAGTTATAAAAAGTGTATAATGATTTGAAAAGATTTCTTATCAAGTTGTTTATTGATGGGCAAACGCGTTGATTAAAAAGTCAGTTATGTGATGTACGATCGATGTTGGTCTGCCATGGTAGTTGACATCTTGTTTGTAGCTGACAGCTTATAGTTGATAGTTTGCAGCAGACAGCCAATAACAGCGTTGATTAAATACCACACTGCTGTGCAACACAGTGTACCATGATGTCATTTTTGATGGCAGCAGCACTGAACAACAGTGGAATTTTCCAACACTCGGATTTTCAAACATCGCATATGCAAGATGTATCACCTAAAGTGAACCAATAGCTACAATACAAATCTAAAAAACAAATTCAATGGGAGAAGCATTGTATTTTGATGTGTATTCTAGTTCTAAAAAATTTTGATGTGTAATCTACTGATGCCATTTTCGAATTTGGGAGTCGACTTTAGAATGTGCAATGGAAACCCCTATTTTTAATTGTATTTTTAAATTGTACACAACATTTGAGGCATGTTTTATTCTTGGTGTTGTTTTCAATTATTCCAACTGTTCAGGAGTTAGAAGCACTGAAAATGTGGAACTTTTAAAGTTTTGAAATCAATTTACTGATAAAGACAAAGAGATTGAGGGTGTGTCTTAGAGATGTTCCTATTCTACTATTATATGGTCTTTAAGAATCTGAAGTCTGAATTTCAAAAATCCAATCATAAACACCAAGTTCCACGCTTTCAGTGCCTCTATCACCTAAATTGTTAGATCCTAAATTTAGCAGTAAAGGAGCTTTAGAGTCTGCCTTAAAAGTGTATACCAAGTATTTGAATAACGATTATTTGATTAAAATTTACTTGGAAGATTCTTTTGACATATTTATTAATATTTGGGGCCATTAGGAACCTAAAACCAATGCTAAATAGGTTATGGGAAATCCATACTTGACTAAAGTTCATGTATTAGAAAACTTAATTCAAGTGTTAATCAAGAATGAGTTCACACTTTAATAAGACTAAATTCATAGGTTTATCAAGGGATAAGAGTAAGTTCCTTTAGAGTTCTGCAATTACAGTAAGGTGCTCTATGTGATTACCAAAGTGTCCAGACACTTCTGATTATGGCTACCTACTGCACCCATCCACTCTTGGCAAACTCATCGGAGGTAAGTGCTTGTGTCTCGATGGTACTGATGTCTTCTTCGATCCGGGTAGTCTTTATTCAATGCATGTAATAATGCGGGTTGCAAATATTTCCGATTTGCAATTATGGAAAATCATTGGATTATGTTTGTATACAATTTTTTGGCAGAATCTGTATTATATAGTTTACAGTTGTACAGGGTCGGGACACATTAATATGATCACCTGCTAGTATCCGGAATATCCACCTTTGGCGGCAAGCACAGCAGCTAGTCGACGTGGCAGAGAGTCAATAAGTCCTTGGAAGGTGGTTGCAGGTACCTGGGACCATTCGACGATCAGTGCATCCCGTAATTCCATCACCGTGCGTGGTGGAGGGTCCAGCTTGCGGACATGGCGATCGAGATGGTCCCAAAAATGTTCAATGGGGTTCAGGTCCAGAGAGTTTGGTGGCCATGGGAGTAGCTTGAATTCATTCTCGTGCTCCTCGAAACAGTCGTGGACAATTTTGGCAGTAAGGCAGGGAGTATTGTCCTGTTGAAAGGTACCATCACCCTGAGGAAACACTGTAGACATGAAGGGGTGGACATGGTCTGCGACGATCGTCAGGTAACGAACAGCATTCAGTGTACCCTCCAGCGGTATCAGTGGACCATACCACGAAAACATCCCCCAAACGGTCACATCTCCCCCACCAGCCTGTCGTCTGCCAACGATGGTGTCGGGATGCCTGTTCTCAGATGCTTCCTGGCGAATTCTCCATCGTCCATCCACTCGGTTCACCAGAAACTGCGACTCGTCAGAGAAAGCAACCCTTTGTCACTCGGTCGAGGTCCATGGCGATAGGCCATTGCGAATTGGAGGCATTTTCGACGATGCACAGGCATCAACAAGGGTGCTGTTACCATACGCCTGCTCTGGAGCCCCAACCTTGAGGGATCGTTGCACTGTCTTGGTGCTGACACGCCTAGTGGCTCCACTGTTCATTTGCTGTGTCAGTTGCTCAACAGTGGCACGCCGATTGGTCTTGGCCAGGCGTCGTAACCAACGCTCGCCTCTAGGATCGATGGCCCGTGGGGCCCCATAGTAACCTCTTCAGTTGCTTGAAACTGTCTGGTTCGTCCAGTTGCGGTACACCTTCACAACGGCAGCCCTAGAACAGTTCACAAAGATGGCCGTTTCTGAAATGCTGCCCCCTGTGGCCCGATAGCCAATGATCATCCGACAAGTCACTTGCTCTGCCGATGACGACGACAATTGCTGTGTTAACGGATGCTACTACACGTCTGCTGTTGTCATCTTTTAATGATATGCAATGATTTTTCATCTGCATACCATGGGACGTTACAACACGTTCGAGGAGAGGTAGTCATATTAATGTGTCCCGACCCTGTAAATATTTAACATAAAGATAGAAAAACCTATTTAAAAAAATTTAAAGCTTATTGTGCAAAATAGAATCAAATGCTTTGAAATTAATATATCTAGTTGCTGTCTTCTGTCCAGAGTCTGTGCAATATTGATGAAGTAATAGCAACATTGAGGATTGTTTAAGCAAATTGATAGATATATAGAGGATGTATTTGTAACAAACATGAGGGGGGGGGTGATTCCTGGGATCAAAACAAGCATGTCCCTATGAACATTTGTGCTAGAAAGCATTGATATCGAGTTACATGCGATTGTTACAGGATATACATTAGGCATATCACAGGAGATGTTCAAAGTGTCCGCCATGAGCAGCAACGGCTCAACTGGTGAAGCCGCTTGAAGATGCTTACATCCTGCCAAACATCTACACAAGTGTTATTGATGTGCTCTTCCGGATTGTTGACGTTGATACATGGAGTCGTGTATGCCACAATTTTCATGTATCGCCACAGATAAAATTAAGGTCAGGAGAACAGGCAGTCCAATGTCCAAGCACTAGAAGTTGATAGCCGATCCACTGTTGTGGGAAGGTGTTGTACAAAAACCGACGTACATCCAACATCCAATGTGTGATGGAGCCCTATGAGACCTGTAACCTGGCAATAATGTTTTGTGGAATATATGTTCATAAGAAGAAGAAAACAAATAATAAAAATTAAACACAGGGTGGTAAGACCCCGAAAAAAGCTAGCGTATCGGATAGAGGCTATCTTTTGTGAAAGACAAGAGGATAATAGATAATTGCACTCTCAATTACACTTTCAGGATAATTCTTGATTTTCTTTCTTGTTTTGATGCCAGGGCCCCCCCCCCCCTGACGATTTCAAAGCTATATATAATTATTTGTTGCATATGCATATATACAGGGTGCGTAAGGTATTTGAGGACACACCTTCGTTTGGCTACTGCTGCACTATAGTAAATTGTATGTCCTTTCCGTTTCTGGAAAGCAAAATGGCGGACCATCAAGCAGGCCTCGAAGTTCTCCTATATTTCCTATATTATGAAGAAATTGTTCAAAAATGTCCTATATATCTCCTATATTTCGTATCCTCCTATATTTTAATAAATAGTCTAACTGCTACTCAGGGCCGGATTTAGATGAAAAGAGGCCCCTAGGCTATTCCACTTATGAGGCCCTTTCACCTCCCATTTTTAATGCTAACAATTTGAATGTAGGCCCCTCTTGATCTTGAGGCCCTAGGCTGAAGCCTAGTTAGCCTAATGGAAAATCCGGCCCTGCTGCTGCTGCTGCATTAGAAACATTACCAATATGTCTATTCATCCAAAATTCAATCAACGGCAAAACTGCAGCGGGAAAAAAACTCCCTTGCATTTGAATCGCTAATTTTCCAAAGGGCGTATTTCCACATGCATAAATATTCATGACTAGCACCGGAAGTATTGTAATTCAGTGGCGGCAGCTAGGTGGCGATCCCAGCATGCAGTACGGGATTAGCCTGGGATATAAAAGCTAGGACGATTATTCGTCCTAAAAGTACTTATGTGCCGTATCAATACTTTTACCAAGAGCTCATAAGGGTTGTTTTACCCTTATGAGCTTTTGTTTTACCTATTGCATGGTTTCTTAATGGAAGAGGTTATGACACTCGTAACTGTTCCAATGCTATCGGCGCGTCCCGGAAGTAGGTGGCACTTCGAGCAATCTATGCTTCATTTATCAAATTTATATGAATCATTTATTTAAGATAAAAAACTTAAAGTTTATAACTAGTTGAATTCTATTGTACACATATATCTGATTATATAGAGCAGACTTTGATGTTTTGCCATCTGGTGATCAAAATAACAGCTGGGTTGCGTTTAAATGGGAGTGTCAGTTAATATCGCAAATATATCAGAACTCGCACTATTACATCGTTATGAGTTTCGTGGCCAGTTACTCGAAAGAAAGTAAACGTTTTCCCTCGAGAAGAGTGTAATGATGAGGGAGAGTGGCACCCTCTTTTAAACAATATTCAATTTTGCGCAGTTTTTCTTTTTCTAGCGCAAAATTTAGCGCGATGCTACTATTTTAGCGATATTTTAACACGTTTTAAACAGATGAATTATCCTTTTTGTAAATGATACAGTAAAACTGCTCCAATCCGGACTTTTATTGGCTCTGCCCTGGATAAATGTACATTCTAAGCCAATGGGCAATGCTGCTGCTTCCCAAAAGTATCTATGTTCGTTGTATTATGTATATGTAGATGTTCACATAATGCTAATAATATGTTTTTATAAACTGGGCTATCATATCTTTGGTGACATTTGCTTCAACTTAGTGCTTTTTTTAACGCGTTTTCGACGAATTTTAGCGCTTTTTTGGCGCGTTTCAGCAACACCGCTAACGCAATCTGAAAATTTGAGTTGGCGATACTGGAATAACTATCAACAAAATCATGTGACGTGCTCATGGCATTGCATTGGCGGCAATTAGTAAAAAGTAAGGATATGTTTCTTATGTTAGATTAATACAGCGTACATTGGCAACAGCAAAACACAAGATACCATAAGTATTCTACTATAATGCGATAAATGTTGACCTGAAAAAGCACCCAAAATTGTGCAAGACAGAAAATTTAGCGCTACAACGACGGAGGGATGGGGGGTAAAACTAACTTCGATCTGACGAATTTTAAACGAAACTAGCATATAATACACTGTAATGCACCAGTATATTCAATATTATACACTAGTTCGTTAGGTCGAAGTTCGTTTGAACTCATCCCCTCCCCCCATGCCTGGCGATGGAAAATTGAGAAAAAAAAAAGCAAATTATATAGGAAACTGTAAATAAATAAATAAAAATTTACAATAAACAAAAATGGGGATAGCATTAATTAATATAAACAGGCCTTTAATGCATCAAAATAGTATCCTATATTTTTTTGTATTAGCTCCTATGTTTTTTTTATTTCTCACTTCGAGGCCTGCATCAAGTAACACAAATCATGAAGAGATATGCAGTAATCGTGGCAATAAAGGCCGAGCACAGCAATTTAGAGATACAGTATAACCTCGATAATCTGGACATAGTGAAATCCGGACAATGAAATGGATAGATTGTCTGGTCCCGTTTTCATTCAATGTAAAATAATACAAAATACGCTCATTTATCTGGACAACTGTATATTCCGGACACTGGACAAGAATTTCTAATTCTTCCCATTGAAATGGCACTCGTAATTCCGGACAAAGTAAGTGTCAAAAAATAATGCAGCATTTCATTTAATACGGTATTGCAATGCTTTAATTTGACCACTCATTAAATGCTCCACGATCTTGAGAATGTCACAGAAAAAGATGATTTTCATAATCGAAGAAAAAATTGACCTCGTCAACAATTATGAGAAAGTTAAAATTACTGTTCGAGATTTGGCCATCAAGTTTGGTGTTGGAAAACATTAAAAAAGAAAGCATATGAAACATTATGCTATCTCAAACATTAAGATGAAGAATCTTTAAAGGTCTGGGAACACAACACAATTAAATGAACTTGTATACAAATTTGTTATGAAGGCAAACACTTTGAATGTGCCAGTGAGTGGACCAATTATCCAAGCTAAAGCTATTGAACTGGCAAAAGAAATGGAATTTACAGATTTCAAAGCATCAGAAGGATGGCTCGGAAACTTTAAAAAAGTTACAATATTCGATTTGGAATCTACTGCGGAGAATCGAGTGGCACTGACATTTCAACATATGACGACTGGAAATCTCGACTGAGTAGCTTGACCGAAGAAAACTTGGACAAACTAAGAATCGAAAGTCGAACTGTACAGTTCGACTTTCGATTCTTTGATTATCCAAGTTTTCTCACTGAAAAAGCTGTTGTTGTCAGCGCAATGTACATATGAGGTATTAAACTCTTGTTGTGGAATTGTGTTTTCGTCTTTTATTTCTGTTTTAGGTAACCATTGTCCACAGTTTCTGGCTTGTCTAGTGTATATGAATGTATACTGTATCTTTAAGAGTATACTGTACCTCGGGTGACTGAGGTTATTAATCACTTGATAATGCGGACAACTTTTGAAAGTCCCAACAATGTCCGGATTATTGAGGTTATACTGTATCACGATTTCTAAAGGTCGCAAGATCATTCGTCCACATAGTGCGGAAGGAGTTGGAGACCGAAGATGATAATGTTGCACCAGTAGCAAAGCATAAAAAGCATGCATCACGCTCTGACATCATCAGAACACCTGAATTTATTCAGCAAGTGCAGCAAACCATCGATGACAATCCCAAAACATCCATGAGGCCACTTGCGAAAGATCTGTGTCAGAAGGAACAATCAGATATGTTGTCCATGAAAACATCAGATATCACTCGTATATTATGCGAAGAGGGCAGTTTATGTCAGACAAAACACGGGAAAATCACCTACTCAGATCGAAAAGGCTCTTAAACAAGCTGAAAAATCCATGTGAAGCTGATTTGCTGTGGATTTTCTCCGATGAAAAAAAACTTTGACAGTATCAGAAGGTGAACAAAAGAAATGACAGATGGTTATGTGCAGACCCTTCGGAAGTGCCACGAGTCATGCTCACGAAATTTCCTGCAACTGTGATGTCTCCACTTTTCTTTCCCCAAGGCCTTAAAGTTACTCTGCAGTCTATGTTGAGACCCTTGAAACAACTGTCAAGCCTTGGATAGATAAGATACGCAACGTAAGGCCTTACGTGTTTCAGCAAGACTCTGCCCCAGCGCACGAGTCTCGCATGACACAGGAATGGATGGCTGACAACTTCAATGATCACGTGACCCATAACCTTTGGCCACCTAACTCCTCTGACCTGAATCCGTTGGACTACTACGTGGACAGAGAGATCAATGAACACCCCCTTAACACTAAAGATGAATTGAAAGCTGCTATTGTTCGAGTAATGACCAATATGAACATGACTATTTGATTCGCGCAAGTCAACAGTTTCGATCTCTCATTGAAGTAGTTACAGAAGCTGAAAGCAGATTCAACGAATAGCCATATAACAAGGTTTCTTGTGTATGCTCATGATATGTTTCGATAATAAAGTTATTATTTCGACTTATATCTGTTTTCTTTCTTGACATGTATGTGTCCTCAAATACCTTACGCACCCTGTACATTTTGTATAAATAATACTAAAGTTGAGGGTAATTTTATATTAATGTTAATTAAAAAAAGAATAAAATGTATTAAAATTTTCACATGCAATGTATATTAGTACAAGATTAGCCCAGAAAGTAATGCACCACAATTTTTTTCTTCACTAATTATTTATTGAACACAATGAAACTTAAACACATGAAAGAATGATGTTTCTTCTATACTCCTTGTTTTTCCACGTAATCTCCGTCCCGTTCTATGGACTTCCTCCAGCGAGACACAGGGGCGTGTATGCCCTGTCGGTACCAGTTCTTGTTCTGTTCACGCAGCCATGTCTTCACTGTGCAAATCGGCTCTTCATCATCCTCAAAATGCATTACACGAATGGCATTCTTCAATGGCCCAAACAAGTGAAAGTCTGAGTCATTCTGCTTCTGTCGTGACGAATGAGTGCATCAGCACGCTGCATCTTGTCAGGTGTGACAGCCGAGGATGGCCACCCCGACCGTGGCAAATCTTGGAGCTCCGCCGAACTGCTTTCTGATGCCCTCACCCTCTGTGCCCAGCGACTAACCGTACTTCTGTTGACTGCTGTTGCTCCATAAACTACACAAACGTTTGTGAAAATTTCCAACCATTTCTTGCTTCGCAATGAGAAATTCAATGACGTAACGCTGCTTGTAACGTACTTCACTTACAGACGCCATGTTTTTCCATTGCTGCACGTATGCTGTCTGTTGGAAGAAACTGAAACTTTCCACGCGCACTTCGAAAACTTCAAAGAATACATATCTCAAGTTTCGCATTCGTACCATTGTTGGGGACAGAGAAAAAAATTGTGGTGCATTACTTGATGGGCTACCCTCGTATGATCTCTACTTGAAAAAGTTATGTTACCATGAATAGAACTATGAAGTAAAATAAGAGTAGATACTACTTGCCAACATGCCTCCAAAACTTGAGCAAGGTAGGATATTAATGAAGTTCGCCTAAAATCTGAAACCACCTTGGTATGTAAACTCTTTGGGTTAGGGATACAGTAAGCACTTTTCCAAGCGTCTGGGTAAATTCTTGTACAAGTACTTAATGTTATGTTGAAAGTAAGCTTAATTGGCATTTTCAGTACCTTGAAGCAATTTTGTAAACAAAACTAGATATTCTTGACCTTTTTAGATTCCTGTAAGGCATAGTGGAGATGGCAGTAGTACTCATAGGAATTACCCAATCTTCTCTTCTATTAGTTCCCTAAATGCTTGCTGAGGATTGATTGATGCTGACAGAAAAAGAATTAGACATATTTGACTGAAATTAAGTGATTTTCAACATCATCATTGTTTGTAAAAGAATATTTGGCATACTAGATTTGTGATCTGTACTTAATATTTATAAAAGCAGCCTCAACAGCATTTATCAGCAGTTAACGCTAATTCTCAAGATTCAATGATGAAGTATGTTACTCTGCTGTATTATTAAAAAAAAAAAAATGAATAAAAAAAATCCATCCACAGAGAGGAGAAAATCTAGAAAACAGCAGCTGTAGTGTAGGTGAATAGGTTGAAAAGAGTGCTAGTGATATTGTGTAATAGTGGCTGTATCACATTATTTCAATATGCCAGCCTCCGTAGACAAATCACTGAAACAGTGAATATGCAAAGCTCAGAATTTTTACTGCTTATTATGCAAGTGTCCTTTCAGAAATTTTTTATGGGTAGAAAATGGGTGGAGGAAGAAAGAAAGAAATACTGAGGATACAAAAATTAAAAACCAACAAAACATCACACCGTGTCATGAATTTTTAGTATATTAATTAAAATCAACCGGTATTCACCTCTTCAAAAAGACTGGGAATAATAATGTATGTGTATACCTAGAGCAGCGGTTTCTTTTTTCTGCAACACACTTGAATAATAATGATCAAAAGTAAAATAGTATATTTTTTAGGATTTAGTAATTAACACAAAAAAAAAAAAGTTCTTATAATTTATAATAAAAAGAGAATTAAAATTCTTAAAGAATGTTATATTTTTTATGTCTATTAAAATTTAGGCAGCACATCTAAGATCCACTCACGACACAGTTGAAAATTATTGACCTAGAGAGTCCTTAAGTGTTGCCATGAAGGTACCGTAATTTTCGGCAGTAGCGCCACGGCGTTTCTGTTAATAAAAGTGAAAATTTTGGCGTGTGCGGCGTATCAGCCGCCGCGGCGCTACTGTCGGAGATTTTACAAAAACTAAAAAAAAAAAAAAAAAAAATCTACCCACGATTTTAGGCCTACTTCAGATGGTTCTCTCAACGATATATATTCCTTGATTTATATTTATTGATGAATTTATAAATGAATTCACATCCCTATTAATTAAAAATTCACTCCGATACCAGCTTATGATTAGCACGCGCACGCACGCACACACGGGTATACTGAAAACGGGAAACGAAATTTGTCTTTAAGGAGAACGCCTGTTGGCGTATTTCTTTTCTGTTTTTTAATTAATATCTCTTGTAGCTGGATACACGGTAGGGGCGAAGGAGCTGAAAATAAAAGCGAAGATTGTTTTATAATTTTTATTTTTTAAAATTTTTTCTCTTAGGTTTCGAATTTTCTTTAAAGTTTCGTTTTTCTCATATGTAGATTTTTGCGTTTTAACGCTCGGGGCTGACTATCAGAAAGATTTACGAGCGCGTGCGCAGGGCTAAACGGTCACGAGAGCGCTTGAGAGGTGTTAGAAAACACCAGTATTCTATTATATATTATTTATTATTATTATTATAAGCAAGGGCACGGTGGAGTAT